>OX103947.1:23043416-23459651 GCA_944470405.2 Schistosoma mattheei | reverse complement strand
GTGTGGAGAACATTAGGTTGTAGTTTATCTGCATTAAAAGTCCTTGAATTGATCTACTCAAGTCTTAACATTTCACTCAGTGCATACTAATTATCAGTAAAACTAAACAAACAATGAATTCAGATCATGTATTCATAATAAGTATTTATCAAATTCAATTCTCTGAATTGTTTGTATAAAAAGTTCGAAATTAAAATTATATTAACTACAAGAAATTTAGGTTTCTAAAGTGTTCAGTAGTCCCGTAGTACAGTTTTAATAGATTAAATAACTTAAGCTGAAAATTTGAGAACAAAAGATCGTTCATAAATTGTCATTTCATTGTGTTTACAGATATTTGGATTTCTACAATGATATATTATCAAATAGATTCTTACAAGTTGATATTTTAGTGTATTTTATAAGATTAAGCTTAATGCTTAAGATGAACAATAAACATTTCAACATCGACATGATAAAATTTAACAGAAACTTATATAATAAAAACTGGTAAGTGTTAAGCAACTAAAAACAATATTTAATATTGAAAAGTCAACTAGAACAATCTTAGACAGTTAAGAAAAATATTTGGAATAAGTAAAGTTAACATTTAAAGAGGCAACACAGTTAATCAATATGATTGAAGACAGTTTTTACATCAATCTAATGAACTTTCAAAAAGAAAAATAAGTAGTCGGTGTATCAGTGTTTTTTTTCATTTATGTTTTACTCTATTAAAATTACGACCTAAAAAAGATTAATGTTTTACGTTTAGAACTAGTTGACTGAATACCCTATATCTAGTTTTGCATTAAATTGGCACTCTTCAGCAATGCATACCTATAAAAATGGAAAGATTAATGCTTACCAAGCATATTTATATTTTGTTAGTACTAGAGACTTGACAAGTATAACAACCTTTACTATATAATAATCAATCATCTAATGACGTTTTTAATTCACAACCTATTTGTACGACTCATAAAACTTAGGTTGATTTAAGACAATAATGACATCCTCAAATATTTTAAGTACTAACACTACAAATTAACACTATTTAGCACTTCATTAGTCCCAACTTTACACCTAAATATATACCAGCGAGAAAAAACAAAAAAGAGAATTAAGTTCCATAGTAGTGTATGTTATCTATGATATTATCACTGAAAACAAAAAACGATTTATATTCCCTCCAGAATTAAAATAATAACAATAAAATAGGCCAATATTGTTAAAGTTACTTACCTATTAGTTAATTTAAGTGATTAATATATATATTTAAGTATCTCCAACAACAACAACAAAGTTGAAACAGTAATTTCTTGATTTTATTCAAATTATTCAAATGAAAAGAAAAGGAAAAACAAGTTAATCTTTCTTTTTTTTTTTGAAAAAGATTTATTGATAAGAATTCATTTAAAAATCTTCACATTTAAACAAAATATTCCATTTATTGTTTTAATTATTCAATAATCAAATATATGTAACACTTTAATTTATTTTTATAGAGTCTTATTTGAATTACATATTCATGATTGGTCAATTTAAAAATGTAAAACAAAACACACTAATGCATAACCTGATAAATCGATTTATTATTATTATTATTAATAATAAAATAAAATGTAAAGGGATTTTTCTATTAAATTATATGAATTAAATTTTCGATAATTATTTCAATTAATGAAATTTGAATGATTATTGAAAATAAAATATAAAATGAAAAGAAAAAAGAAAAAATAAAGAAAAATAAAATAAAGTACAATGAACTTGTAAATACTTTTCTTTTTATATTCACTACTATAAATATTATAATTCGTTATTTTTCATCAAAAGATATTTGATTGATATGATATGATATATATGAAATAATGTAAATTAATTCAATCATATGGTATGACAATTTACTAAAGTACTAAAATAGTAATAACTTTATTTAGTAAGAAGTTGCTTTTTTCCAAGAATTATTTTAAAAAATCTTCACATAAGATAACTGTTGAATAATATCGTTAAGTTATGTTACTGTGCAAAAAAAGAAGAAAAAAGAAAAAAAGAGAGACAAAGAAAAACGAACATTGTTCTACGGAAAGTAATCAGCAACAAATAAAATACAGTAAATAATAAAGAAATCATTGTTTTCAATAGTTGAGATGACGAATCGATTGAAGCTAGATCATCATGGAAAACATGGAAGCACTGGATGGTCGTTTCATCCTATTGCGGGACAACTCAGCAGTGCGTATTCACCATCACACTTCACGAGATTCCAACCAAGGATCTATCGCTTAACCTTTAGACCACTGAGCCGGTAAACATTCAACGGTGTTAATGCGTAACATCAAATAATCCACGAAATTGAGCGGCACATCCACTATTGCTGTCAGTGAGTTATTATCTCCCAACACGTCCGATTGAACTCCACTGGTCACTGTTTCCCACTAGAACTCCAGGAAATACCTCTTGAAGCCAGTCATTAAATAAAATAGATTGATTAGTATCAGAGGGGGTTTTGTGAACATTGTAGTGACTTCAGTGGTTGAGATCATGACTTAATTCAAGCTAGACCACCATAAAAAAACCTAGAAGCACTGAACGACTGTTTTGTCCTATTGTGGGACTCCTCAGCAGTGCGCATCCACGACCCCACCGCGCGGGATTAGATTTTTATTTTTACTTCATTATGTAAACTTTTCATGCTGAGTTTTCTTACGATTATTTATTTGTTGTAAAAATGTTCTCTTTAGGTATTCTTCACGACCGTATCGTTTAATTATTTTTAGCATGATCAAGTGTTAAAAAGTAACTATTGTAGTGTTAAGTCAGTAAGTTTGACCGTCTCGATCGATATAAAATATGACCGAATGATAACTACTAATGAAACTTTTTTAATAATCTAAGTCTCATATGAAATTAATATCGGAAGATTAATTATCTGAACAGTAGAAGTTTTATTCCAAATCAATGAAATTATACACTTATCTGTGATATGAAGCTGATTTCACCATAATAAGAAGGTACAAACAGTATAACCTATATGTTCACATTGATAAGAGATGGTCATCGGATGTCTAATCAATTTCCTGCTCATTGTAACATGCCAGTTTATGTCTATAAAACGTTTTTATGTCGTATATACTTCTTATCTACTGATAAGTTTTCTATTAAATTTATATAAAATGGCAATAAATAGTCAGCAGTAGAAACTTTTTAACATAATTCAATAACAAATGTAACATTTAACAAAATAACTTCTCCAATGCACAGTCATTTGTATATAACAAAATGAAAAAAATTCTTTGAAGCTTATTAATAGCGCAACGTGATTTTATTATTGGTGATGTAAAGTAAATAATCTTGAATAAAATATCTTTCAGTGTCTAAAGTGAACTAGTCGTTTTTAATGAGTTCTTGTACGTTCGTTGAGAATATCTATTCAAACTCTTGACATGGTGCACATATACTAGATATTTGTATAGATACTATAGTGACAAGTCATATTTTATGCAAAGATGGATGTTGTTAAATTACGGCTATATCGATGCACAGTATGTACATATGCCAATAAGAAACTGATCAATCGCAGTTCTAAACATCAGTGGGAATATTCAAATAAATAATACCAAGTGAATTCATATTATTTTGTTCTCGATATTTTCTTATTATTCTATAAAACACTGTACATAATCAGTCTTATAATATCTTATTTTTGTATTTGTCTCTTGATTCTCCAACAATAATGTAAGTTATTGTTCTATTCGATCAAATCATACTTTAGTAATCTGTAATCTTTAACTTTTAATCAAAAAACCATATAAAATTTCTGATCAAATAAATGTTAATTAAAAAAATATTTAAAACTTTAAACTGACTAAAATTTTACCAAGTTTTTAAAGACAGGATCCAATAAATATTGCATTTCATAAACAGCCTGACAATCGTCTTCCATATATGTAAGCAGACGGAAAATATTTCTGGTAAACCTGAGCTCTACCACTGAGTTAATAATAAATGCGTAAACTGCTTTAAGATTATGGGGTATTTATCAAAAGAATTAATAGTGTGTTGTGAATTAGCATTAAGAGTTAGGGTTAAAGTTTTCATCAGTTTTAATTTAAGCATTTTAAATTTCTTATTCTATGCTCTAGTTTTAGTATAGTAGGTAATTTATAACTCTTTGCCGTTTTCTGATCGATTAAAGTGGTTTGGATCTCAAGGTTATCAGGCGGTATAACTCAGCTTTATTCGTTTATGTCATAAAAACTGAAATCTAACTACACATATTTCTTATGCTTGCTTACTTCAGATGATTACAACAAATACTTTTAAAGTATTTATGAAGGAACCATTCAAAACAGCTGCTACACGGGAATTGCATTGGCGGTTTAGTGACGCAGATTATTCACCCATCTATTTACATAGTGTAAAACAAAGCAAATCGTGTGACAGATAAATTGTTCTGATCTTGTTGGTTGTTTTCGATAGTTTCATATATTTGCCGTTGTTAATAAATTCAAACTCAGTGTATTCAGACGCATGCCAATAACGATTAGCACTTAATCATATATCCTTCTGATATGTTCTTCCTCCTTATCTAGATTTGTTTGCCTGTGTGTTGGTATGTTTTATCGATCGTCCGTTTTAAAATAAACAATCCGGCTCAAGCCACTTCTATTTGCCTTCATGTTCATCTGTTCACACTACATTGTGTTAAATGTAACCTCCCAGCTCCATTTTCTACTAGGCTTTTTAATCTCACTATTAGTCAAATGAGGCTAGCTTGAGTATCATACATGAAACTCGATTCGGAGGTTACATTTCTTTAAAGTCAACCTAGAGTTACATGATCATGCTGTCGTTTCGTCCATCTCTTGCTCCCATAGGTTGTATGAATAAATGCACCCAGAACTGTAACTAAAAACATATTGTAGTCAAGTAAATGCCATACTGTCAATAAGGATGGACGATGATATCTGTTTGAAGTCATTGCCCCACACCTCACCAACAGACAATGATAATCATACTAACTAATGATTCTTTTTAACTTGATTACCCGGTCATTATCAAGTCCAAATATAATACGTTCACCTATGATCACCTGGTTTTACTTGCCTTATAAAGTAATATTAATTCGAATATATCCAATTATCATATCGGCGTCGTGATGGAGACTGTGACTGAACGGTTGGATATACATCAAACTTCTGAGGCTTTCGAAGATCTCATGGAAAGGTTTGAAATCTAGAGTAAGACAAGGATGATCAAATTGTGGCTCACTTCCTTACACTCATCGGAAAGGATACCTACAACTTAATAAAATACTTGACATTCCCAGATAAGCCTATTTCACTTCACTTCTCAAAGAATGGCTATTAAATCATGTAAAGTATATAATTTGAATGCCGTGGAAGGATGAAATCTCATAAAATGTTTCGTTAGAACAGCCAAAAGGTTAGAGAATGTATCCTTGAGTTGTAGAAACAAGCCATCAAGTGTAATCATGTTGACCAACTTCACGTGCAGCTGTGTGATCAATTAATTTCAGAAACTAACATACTAAATCCGGCGAGAGAGTTTATACAAATACCGAAGTGATCCTTCCAAAGTGTTAGAACCGAGTGTATTATACATGAAACAGTTCATGAAATTTAGTTCCATGACATCAATAATTCTACTACATTACATTGTTATTCTAGTCCGACTCCTACTTAAGGTCAACCACGTGGGCGTTTAAGTGATGATAATTCTTGTTTACGTGTAAAACATGAATGTCAATTAACTGAACAGTTGCAAATCAGGTTAAAGAGGTGAGCACAGGTTTGGTAAATGCTTATCCTGTGATAAATTCCACTTACCTAATTCATATATCTTTCGTCTTGCCAATGCTATAAGTGGTGTAAAATGGGACACATCTATTCGGTTTGTAAAACTACTACTCATTTAACCACTAAGAATTATAAACACTGTAGTTCAGCTTTCTAATGATCGTTTATCTTTATCCACGATTTCGAAAGGTAACCTCCATATTCAGGAGTGATTACATACCTCCCTTGGTTCACTCCATAACTTTATTGCTGATACATGCAATAAAGAGCCCATTATTACATTCAAGAACTTAAAACCTTTAGATTATAAAGTTGTATTTTGACTCACTTAAGTTACAGTATTGGGGATTACTTGGCATAAATCTCATATACGAGGATGCTGTAAATTGCAAATTAGAGGTGATAATTCTTCATACACGCCCTGTGAGTTTCTAGTTAGTGAAATAGGGTCATTTGTTGAAAGAAAAGTGCACAACGGTGGAGGTTGAAGATATTCTTAATCGACTTCACGGTCCCAAAGTGTTCTCGAAACTTGACTTCAAATACGCTTATCTTCATATGCTCGTAGATTAATCTCCATCTCTTTTAACAACAATTAACACTTCCTTTGGTTTGTTGAGATTCATCTTCCTTCCGCTTGGATCAAATTGTTTTCCTGCCAATATTTCAGAAGTGATGAATAAGGGAGTCATTGATCTTGAAGGTTTTGAAGTTTACCAAGGTGATCTTATTATTTATGGCTCTGATAAAGTAGCTCATAGCCAAAGACTTATTGTTGTATTGCTTTGTTTAATTGAGAAGAATATTATGGTGAATTCTAATAAGTGTTCAGCACAGAAGTGACAAACAAATTTAACACTGTAGGGCCGGAGAAATGTCACTGAACCCTAGCCAAATCATCCGGAGGTCGGGTCACTGAATATCGAACCGATCATCGATGCCTGTCAAAGCCACCTATAGCCAACGCGCATCAATTATTCGTACGCCATAGACTGGCCTATGCGGCGGTGGTCTTACTTTCGCTTGTATCTACTATAACTAATATTTTCTGTAATCATGTCCTCCGTGTTGTACAGTCTCCGAAGTACCTTGACACGTCGATGGGGTAGTCCACGTAAGGTGCTGACCACGAGGTGTGACTTCAACGTAAGCTGCTTCGTCACACCATTCCCGTCTAACGCGAGTAGGCCTCCGACCATTCGATATAGACCATCTAGACTGGTGATTTACAACATGCTTATTTACATATATCAACAGTCATCGCATTGTAAACCGGTTGATACTATAAACTGTTTATTAATACGATATTTACTAGTGGGCGGTTCAGATCTCATTGGTGAAACTCGTCGATACTTTGGATGTATACTCAGTGTTGTGCGAAAGGTTTAAAACGCTAATCTGAGAAGTAGACTTCCTGTCAATTTTTCAAAGTGGGATGAGTTGTCCATTACTCCTGATGAAATTTTTTGTTTAAACGATCGTGTTGTTATTCCTCCTTCGTTATGTAAGTTTTTCCTTAAAGATCTTCATAATGAACATTGGTTGTTGAGAAAATGAAAACCTCCACAAGACTCAGTTGTTGGTGCTCGGTGATAAACGTAAATTTACGTCGTACAGCAAATAACTGCGTTAGGCATCATAAGTCGAAAAATCATCTTTTGAGGTGGAATCGATGTCCAGTATAATCTAAGGCCTTGCAAGGAATTCATGAAGACTATTGTGGTCCAGTTTTCGTCAAATAGTATGCCCTTTTTGTCATTGATTTTTCTTCTGAGTGGCTTGAAATTTTTCCACAACCTCATGAAATTCTGACTTCAGAATCAAAACATTAAGAAAAGATTCTAGTCGGGAGGGGTTTGCTACTCTATACGTGAATAGTAATGGCTTTCACTTTGCTGCAAACGTAGTCACTACCTGTTTGAATAGTTTAGTGTACAAAACCGTATAAAATGTTGGAATACCTATAGTTTGAATTCTGGATATCAGTGATTTAATAACACACAACTGATATATTGATCAAATACAATTACACAAACGGGGTGAGTCTGTCCCAATTTCGGTTGTTAATTCTAATACTAATGCGTACATTCTAGACTATGCAGAGTCTACATCCATTACATAGCGGACAGACACATGATGAACCTAAGGAGAACTACAATCAATTACGCAATTTCGAACTCTTATGTAAGCTGTGGCGGTTGTGGTATTTGTACGAACTAATGATTTCTTTGTACTTTATTATCAGTTCATTATGAATTCCAAATATAATACGTTCATTTGTGTCATCTAGTTCTGCCTATCTCTACTTGAACTATCTGGGTATTTCGTAGCAAATCATTTGGAATAATTTTGATAATCATGCAGACATATATCTCAAGTAATGAATCTCTGAGGACTTTGTTGTGACTAAAGTTTACTACTTATAATCAATACGATAATACATCAAATCTGGAAGATAAAGCATTTTTTATAACACCAATCGCTAGTCATATGAAGATATGCAATTAATGAACTCTAAGAGCCATATCGAATAGAATGAAACTTCCTTCACCTTTGATCAAACTCACGAGAATTAAAGATGAACTTCGACTGAAACAGTACTCTCTGACAGTTTATAACTCCACCATGACTAAGGACGACAGCTTCTCATTGACTGTGCTGGAGTAAAATCAACAAAAACACGATAACTATCCATGATTAATGCATTATTACGGATTTTATAACATTTACTGCTGGTATTACAGTAATGACATTGTGTAGCTCCATTTTTCTACATGTCTCATATCAAATCATTCCAAATACTTTAATTGTTTCTCGTGCATCAACATTGGACGCAGAGTTACCGAATTAGGTCACTGTAATTAGGTGTAATAGCAACAAAGGTCTAGTCTGTTTGACAGATATTATAAAAATTGTATCCTCGGGGTGTTAAGCGCCGTTTAGGAAACTCCTATCCGATTTCACACGGATATCTGCTGTTCTTCAAAATTACTTTGCTAAACAGCTCCCCAAATATGAGAAGTTTAGTAAACATTCAATATCGGTGCAGACCTCACTCGTTTTGTGAACACTACTAGTCGAGGACTGACTGTAGTGTGTGCTACTTGTTTTCAGATGTAAGTAGTATGTAACACCGGACGGAAGTGGGATGTCTGAGATCAGGAGGTTAAAAGAATTTAAATGTAGAGCAGAGAGAAAGGAAACTGAAAACAATCGGTATAACAACACGAATGAAGAAGCAATCAAGCTTGTAAGGGGTTATTCGAAGACGATATCCAAATGGTGTACTTGAAGTATGATTTACACATTTTACTAAGCCATTTTGCGACTGCGCGTTAAACAATGAATCAGTCTTCTCCATCTGAGTGTTCATTCACGATAAATTTCTGAGAAGACTGAGGTTACCCAGTTCGGAATAGCAACACGACCGAGAACAATTGTGGCTATAGAAATTACACTAGCCAATAACTTCCAAATAATGCTCAACAAGATTATATTCCGGTCACCACGTAATTAAAAGCCTTCATTTTTAACCACATGACGAAACTTTCTGTTACATTCCAACGTGTCACGCTGCTCTCTTGAGTGTAATGGTCACATCAATCACTAGTAATTATGACTACACAACAAACGGATTGAGTATGTCCAATTTTTAAGGTCGTCAGTAATATCATTATTAAACAAGCTCTATCAGGTATGGTTGTTATAGTACGTTCCAGCTTGAAATCAAAAAGTCTTTAATCAGATAACCAGTTGACGAGTCTCAAGCTTCTCGTAATTTGCCTAAATCTGAATGTAATTTCTTTCGTTTGACTTACGTAATATTCTTGGAAACCAAAACAGTCGAATTCTGTGTTATACAGGTGGTCTTCAAAGATATTTCGGGATATTTAAGTCTGAATGCGTTGTGACAGCTATAAAGAATTCATCTCAGAGTCATGGACTTATTTATTTACTGGAAAGCGTCATAAATAACTGGAACCCGAATTGTAATTTGATATTGTTAAATTTGGGTCGTTGACAGTGAACTACTCAGGAAAACTTCGTACCCTGTACAGAAGAATGCAGTGGTTGTGTTCAATGAAATATGTTTTGGTTACTTGAAATCACTTTCTGAGTTCAGACCAAATCAACTGATTTCGGTCACTACAAAGTTTACATACAACTTGACGAATATTGTAGCTACCATTCAGTGTTATTCCGCTGTCCACACATAGAGTCTGTTTGTATGAACATGCAAAAATTATGAGAAGGTCCCTCCGTGAATCTTTCTCCCTATAACTATGCCTTTGTTCTTTTTTATATGTAACCTTTCCTCTGGTCATGAGCGAGAACAAACCTCCCACGGTGCTCAATAAGGTTTTCGAAAGGTGGATTGTGTTCCTTCAACCCAATGTTAGCCTGAACAATGTGGCCAAGAAAGTGATTTTTACAATGTTTTCGATACCATAAGAGTGGCAGTATTAGTGGATTTTTCTTCATCACTCATTTCCTTGCAATAAAAATAATTGGGAGGATAAATGACCCACATAATGTGCGACGAATTTGCCCAAAATGGAGTGTTTTGACACTTAGAGCCTTACAAGGAACTTTATTTGATCCTCATCTTTTCTATATTCTCATTGTCTTTAAAAGAATTCCAGTTCATTGGTGCTCCTTTAAGCTTACAATGTTAAACAGTTGAGGTGTATCAAATACAAGGGTGACCTGTTGGTCACCAACATAGGTGATCTCTGTCTAATGATTTAGGGTCTACTCGAGTTAGGCGGAGATGACATGACCAGCCAACTAACGTCGCAGTTACACCTCACGGTTATCGCTTAACATGGATTGCCATTTCGTTGTATCCAAGTACTATGGTTGCCGTGATGACAGTACAACACAAACGATGCCATTCACGGAAATATACTGTTAAGAGCAGGTAAAGGAAGCAGATCACCACCGCCGCATGAGTTGCTCTGTGGTGTGCAATAAATTTTGTGCGCTGGTAGTCCTCGATCCTGACACCGGTTGGCAAACCGTTCAAACTTCTGTGATTCGACTGCCGGATAATTTGCTAGGGCTTGGTGGTATTGCGCTGTCCTTACAGACTAGTAGCTGGCAGAGACAAACAGATGAGTCGACCAATAATCTAATATTAAGATATGAATGTTATAGCTTGGAGCTAGTTATTTACTTACTTTGTATCGGCACTAAATTCTTTACTTTCTCCTACTGAATAGTGAAATGTTTGTGTATTATGGTGATACAAGACTGGGATTCACCTGCTCTTCATACTGTGTAAAGAATTCTACAACCAGACTCTTTATCCATCGAGAATATAAATAATTGATTTTGATAAACCTGTTTCAGCTCCAAAATAAACCAATGTCGCTAGGGAACTCTGGTGAAAGTTAACACATGTTCATATCCATTGCCGCGGACATGTCATAACGTACAACTTGCACAATTCAAGCCCACTACCTCCTTCATCCTCGACAAAAATGAATAACTCCTACTTTTTATCAGACGTTATAAACTAATAACAATCACACTGGAAGTGTAAATAAACTCTATTCTGTACTTCGCTTCCTTCACGAAAATGGAATGATCAACTCAGATTCACTACCAGCCATAATAAATACACTCATGGACTCATTTTAAAAGTAAAATGTTGTTGCATCTATCACAAAATATATTATTAATCTTTGGAGACAGTCAGCAAACATAAACCAAAACAGGTTAAAAATCTAAGACATAAAACATGCAAGGATCCTGTCTGAGAAATGGTGTTTTTCCACTCAACTTATCGATGAGATATGGGTAATATGTTTACGATCAGAAAATTTTTAATAGTCACAAACATCTCTGCAAGATCATACTACTGGATGATCATTACGCTTATTCATATGGAAGTGCTCTATTGTTTTGGTTAACAGATTCATAGTTCTGTAAGTCCTTGGCACTCGTAATGACCTCATTAGTTTTACTGGACATACCATAACTGAGGAGCTCGGTCACGCATCCTCACAAGATCACCATAGGGTACGCCGTTTTATGCATCCGTTGTAACAACTAGCCAGCTTAGATCAAATGCTCCTCAAAAAATCGAATAACTTCTAAGTATATCCACCCAGTCCTTCATTTCCGCCCTCTGGTTTGACCGGGTTTGGGATCTCTCGATCACAAGAGTTGTCAAAGCCTGAGTATCTTTAACATCTTTATATGTGCCTGGTCTATATAATTTGGCCTACAAATCGTCGCAACCACAGTCTCATCAGTGGACTGTTGAATGTCTGTCAAAATAAGTCCACAGACTCACTTCCGCCAACTGGAACGATAAACGGTATTAAAGACGAGATGAAACCTCACTCAAAATTTTTCCTATTAACATGCTTCCGAGTACCAATCTCCATCATCATCTGAATTCGGTCCCACTATTTATTTGTCTCCAAACATTTTATCTACCTTTCCTCTCCAGTTTTTCTGTTCATACTCTAATATCCGGGTTCGACCTGATCGAAAATGAAGGCGTTGGGTTCATGGCTTCCTTAGACTCGGCTTTCCCCATTATGCGTCATAGTCTTTCAATAAGAAAATCCTTTAACTCTCATACCATAGTTGAATTTGATAACTCTAGCAAGTTTCCTTTTCATGAAATAAAATAGCTACTGATCTACTATTCGATGAAAGAGGAATAAAAATAAAAAGTTCAAATCCATAATTACTTTTCGTTAGGAAAACAGAGTTGGTAAATGCACTGTATCCGAAACAACTGAAACATGAAATCCTACGTTGATGTGAAGATTCCAGTTCATAAAAGGAAATTGGCTTATGCTAACTCCTCCGAAAGATATTGAATACTGAAAAGGCATAAATTTCTGATGTAGAGCTACTGATGGATACTGAATGTTTCAGTGGTCCTATTACTTCTGTAAACTTTCAAAAGCATGCGGAAGGAACTACTGAGACATTCCCATCGATCCAAACTAAAACGGGGTTTTATACTATGTCTGGAATTCTAGATTTCCTGCAATTGGAATGGTCAAGAATGCAATCAGAACGAACACAATGGGATGTTGAGAGAGCAGAATTGCATGTAAATTTATTGTCTTTAGCTATAAGTTCGCTCAGGCAAGGATAGCATTCCTTCAGGGTAAATTCAGAGGGCTTGAATGTCTTCGGAATGATTTGATCCGTCGAATCAAAATGTTGGAATATGCATTAATAAGAGAAAGAAGTAACAAAACTCAGGATGGGCAATCCAGAGAAAGCGAAGAAAATATGATAAGTGTGCATTTTTCTAGGTCTGATTCTGGCACAGACCATTTGAAAACAAATGTTGATAATGAATGGCAAAATGAAAATATCCAGCTGAGCAAGTAATTTTCCATTTTTGCTCACATACATAGGTACTTAATTAATTCATCTTCATCTAACGCTTCACACACTTTTGGTAACCCAGCACTGTGTGATGCTTCTGGAGTCAGTTTGCTAGTCGGTGATGGTCTCAGTTCAGAAACTAATGTTCTCCAAGGGTCTCTTAAATATGGTACGTAGTTGTTTTGCGCATATAATACATATGCATAAAAAACTGGCAAATATTCACAAGTCAAATTTTTATGAGCTGTGCACAGTCAGGTCGTATGTTGTACTAGATTGTATAGTTACGAACAGAATTCCTGCTAGATTTTTCATTTTTTTGAAAAAAAAAATAGTTGGTGTAACTTCGCTGCTAAACGTTCAAATTGTGGTTAGCGAATAACTAGACTAGTAAGTGTTCATCTGGACTCTAACTTAGTGGGTAACGCGTTGAAGTTCAAAACGGTAGTTAATCGGTCTGTCTCTTTGTTGTTATCAACAAATTTGATGCCTTAAGTTGGTTAGTTTCAAACGAGATGAAATATTCATCTTGGATTTCAGAGCTATTCACAATCCGAATATCTTGAAAACTTGTATTGGAAGGGCAGCATAAAGCCATTCATTTGAAATGTGCATATCGTTAACTGAAACAAGCCAACTGCAGTCCCGAATATTAACAACAAGACGGTACACACTCTGTACTTTTTCATCCTGCCTTTGTGTCCGTCGCTATCTCTGACATGCAGAAACAGTAGCAAGTACATA
This sequence comes from Schistosoma mattheei, assembly GCA_944470405.2. Classification (NCBI taxonomy): domain Eukaryota; kingdom Metazoa; phylum Platyhelminthes; class Trematoda; order Strigeidida; family Schistosomatidae; genus Schistosoma; species Schistosoma mattheei. The sequence continues at coordinate 23,445,744 of OX103947.1, read as the reverse complement.
AACCACATATACGTGTTATAGTTATAGTCATTGAAACTTCCATAGTTACGACGTGTCTCAACAAGATGTGAAAAATGTGTAACTGGAGGTCATATGATATCACTTAATTATATATAAAGCCAAACCAAAGCTGCTTTTCTGGCACTTTGAATTTTCCAATAATTTTTTGGCTAGTGTTTTACGAACGAGTCTATATTCGAATAATCAAAAATGTGCATTAGCAATTATTTCAGATTCATGTGTCAGAGATAGATCAGATTGGGCTGTATGGTATTACTTATCTGGTTCAGTCAATCCTTTTTTAACTTCATTTTCTATGATAGTTAAGGTTCAAGTGTGGTGTTTCTTTTCATATATTAACTAGATATAAAATGCATATAATGTACAACACACGCAAGGAATCTCACCCAGGTTTTGTCATATTTATGTTCTCCTTACCTTAGTTAAACCCATCTAACTAGAATAGTCACCAGTCGAAAGCGATACTGACAAGTTTTTTAACTAGTATGTTTCGCAGTTTTTTCTTTACTTCATTGGGACTTTTCACAGTATTATTTCGTTGCTCATATAGATGATTCTGAGTTAAAGGGTTTACAAAATTCACTGGAACTTCCCATAGAACATTGTGGTTTAGAACAAAATAAACAGTCACAAGATGGGCCGTTTGACTTCAGTTTGTCTAACAGTTCCAGTTTCGACTACTTATCACTTACGGTATGTACCTATAATTTTTCGTTGGTGAGATGTTTTTTTCATGTGTGTAATTCAATAACCAGGTACAGACTCATATATTCAACTTTAAACCGCGCTCTAATAATATCTTCTGATACTATCCAGGTCCTGAAACTGAAATAGTTGTTTCTCCCTTTGTACTTGGAACATCATGGTTGAAATATGGGTCTCTTAAACACTAAGTCAATATCCACTCGATCCTTACAGTGGTTCTGTAGATAAAATATGCGATTTTTTGCTGGGGAAGGCATGAAATACCTTTCGATCATGATTTTCAAATCTGTTCCATCTATTCTGGCTAAATCGTTTGAGTGTACGTTGCTAACTTCCACTTAATCAGTAGCTTGTGTTCTGTTACTAATACTTGTGTGTGGTTATTGAGTCATATAAATTTTGAAAAAAAAATGAGTGTGAAGAACAAAATGACTAAATGTTGTAGCAATAACTAATTTATATTTATGAAAGAAAATCAGAAAGATGTAGAAAACGATAAATTATTAAGAATAGTGGTTTGCTTGAGTTTCTACTGTGCATAAGTTTTTAATTGTATATTTTTAAAATTTCGAATGAAGGTTCTGGTGAAGCATTGTGATTCAAACTAAATAGGTGTTCTGAAATTGAACTGCTTACTGGCTTCTGTAATCCTCAGGGTGATGAGGCAAGAGACTGTTCGGGGTTGCTTTTAGGGAGAGTTCATTTTTTGCGGCCAATACAACCCACTCCACAAGTATTTACCATTTACCAGTTAACTTGCCCTTATAAAGAGGGTTCTATTGACCGCAAAACGTTAAATCTCTCTTAGCGCATCTCCAAACAGTACCCTACCTGACTGTTTTAAGGATTACACAAGTCAACAAAAAGTTTAGTCTTGGAACATCTTTTAGGTTCTGGTTGCATTGCCTCACCAGCATCTTTCAAAACCATCCTGTCATAAGAATTTGTTCCAATAGTATACAAAGCAAAACCTTTTGCATAAAAGAATCTCTAGCAACTCACTAATTCAAGCATAAACTGTGTGTATCAAAACAATAAGTATAGTCTTCCATTCTACAACGGCTTTAACGTTTATTTCTATTTTCCATTCTTAAAAACCTGTTTTACTCCTTTCTAGTTTGTGTCACAGATAATAATTATTTACTATTACAACATTTAATAAATTCATTCTTTACACTCACTAAGTGGACAATTATCACTCCTCTACAACCAATCTTCATCTTGACATTTTTATTTGCCGCTGGATTTTCACATAACTTCCGTTCAATATTTGATTTTCATAAGTAGTTTGTGGTACAATAGCCTCGCTTATTTACTTAAACTATTATATTCAGTGCCTAAAGCTTTTGGTTATTATCGATATTTCTTAATGACACAACATTCTATTTTATCATAGACTACTATTTCTAGTAAATAAGCTCACCATAAATACGATTTTACACTTTGAGTCAATAAAATTGTTAGAAAAAATTGTCTTTAATTCCTCTTCGATGACTTAATGGATTCCATTTGTTATATATCTATAAACTCGTTCGTTTATTTTCTCTCCTAAAAATGCTAGGAAGAAGGGGATTTGACATCAACAATTGAATCTCAGTGTATTACAGACCCAGAAACTGCTGAAGCACTTTTAGAATTTGAGCAACTTGTTGCGCAAAGTCCATGTTTGGATAAAACTCCTTCGATTGGTTAGTTTGCATTAAGGTTAATTGAATTAACGTCTTATTTTAATAAATTTAAAAATACTAACTTATATCAATATATTTTGCGTAACATTTCTAACTAACTTATATTAGATTCCAAGTATCTCACACTTGTCTTATGACATATGCGAGGGAAAATACTGTGATAGACTTATACTTGTATGAAAGAATAAGCATGGGTGGTGATGCCTACTCTGATTAATGTGTCACGATATAAATGAGAAATATGTGAATGTTTAAATTTTATTTGTTACACATAAAATCAAGCTGAGGTAAGTAAAGCATCCTATGTTATCCATCACTTACCACCCTACTTTACCAAATGGCTCATGTATATTTTCTATAAAAAAAAATGGTTGTCACCCACCTTATAAAATAGAACCTCTTTATCAACAAAACATTTGTAAAACTATTAAAGTTTGAGTCATTGTCTTAAATTTTATCTAATAAATCTGAACGATATAAAGACGACCCCTTTTTGCACACTCACTACCATACACTCAGTAATGTTTCATATAGAATCACCTTGATCAAAATGACATGGCGAGACTTATGTTGATTTTGACTGAAGTAAATATTCCGCCTTGTCCCTCCGTACTATTTAAACTTTGCCAATTTAATATCTGTCATTTGTTTGTTTGTTTTTAAAAAGCGACTTAAAATAACTCCCAAAACATCGGAAATTCTAATTTCGGCTCATTAGGGTATCGAAAGTATATCATTATTTTATTATTAAATAACTTCTTTGTTTCAACTGTTGTCTGTTGTTTCCTTATTCTTGTGTAATTAACAGTAACATTTGACTGTTGATAAAAATTTCATTTCTTGTTACTTTTGTGAAGGACAAGCACAATTTGTGTCATTACGTAACTCACGATCATCAAATTGATAATTTAGTATTAATTGTTTAAACTGTGTATTAGTATAGAAACGTAAGCTGACCACTTGGTCAAACTTAAGCAACATAGAATTTGACATGAGTGTGAATAGATTTAAGATGCCGCACTACACCAACTCAGCGTGATGAAATCAATAAGACGAGTAGCAAAGGAGTCGGACTGCTAGTGAAATCAATGATATTAATGATAACAAAAAATAAAGAATAACTCTCCAAAAGTGTGAATAAATTTGTAGGTCACAAACTATAGAATAATATTATACATTCATCATCTAAGCGAAGATAAAGAATGAATGTATCTACATAAATTCGATTGCCTGAAAGTTATATGATTCAACATCAAGTACTAGCTACTATTATTACGCTATTTAAAATCCAGTAGTTTGAATATACCAACAAGGTTCAGGCCAACAGTTAGTGATTTCATGTACTGATGCGACGTCTTGTTTTGGCTATCGCTAGCTCTCTTCTAGTCTACTCTTAAACCAGCTAATATACCACGTTAAGCTGGATGGTGGTTGGAAATACGTTACATATTTCCAGTCACTTCAGTCAATGACAATTTAAAATATTATTAACCGCCTCTCCATCTTAATTTAGTAACCTGCGTCTACTCTCAGTATGTGATCAACGAATTAAAACGAAGCATTCTTCTGTTTAGTCTGACTTTTAAGTATCTTAAAGAGGATTTCCACTTTATTGGAAACACCAAATAATTCCAAGTTGTTCGTTCTATTATCATCGTATCTTTGTGACGTACTTTCATGGTTTCGCTACAACATTCAAGAAGTTCTGATTCTTCGACGTAGAAAATCCATATACCCTAGTCGATTTTGTTGGCTATTGACATCAATGCTATAATTGTATTTAATAGTTAAAAAAGGGGTTTAAAACACTCGGTATCATAATCTTTTTTGACATGAAAATGAGCAACAACGTCTTCTATGGATTCAATCTGATAGGCCAAGAATAATAAATTCTCAATATTTGAAACTCCGTTATTCAGTCCTGAAAGAGATCGTACTGTAAAGTACAGGAAATATTAGTCCCTGACTCGTTGTTTTAGTTTTTATAGCACTGCCTTCAAGCTAATCATACGGAATAACATATTCTAGACAAAATATTTTCTTGATGTATCCTGCGGGAACAAATGGCGTATGAACCAATTTTCGGTCACCGGCTACCATGGGACTGCATCTCCTTACGATGCTCCACTGCCTTGTGGGTTAGACCTTTAGGTCAAAGGCTCGGGGTGTGGCCCCCTAAGATAACCACTTGCTTCGGTCTAGGCACCCGGACAGTATCGCAGCTCACACACAAATGATGAACTGCCTATAATTATGGAAACTACTTTTCTTGCCTCAACTAATAATCAAATGATTCAAATTATTATCATTACAATTATTGTCATTATTAATACTATTATTATTATATTATTATTATTATTATTATTATTATTATTATTATTATTATTATTTGCTACATCATTATTCACCCTCTTTTATTCCTACTGTGTCTATACTTATTTTTTCGACTTATACAGCAGCTCGCCTATGGTGGAAATTCGACTCTGTCTAAACGTTCTCGAGTCACTGTCCGGTTGAACATTGAATGCTACCACCAAATACGGATACTGAAGCAGTTTTTCCGGAACCACGAGCGCCATTCAAACTGACTGCCTTCAATGTTACCACACTAATTCAGGTCGGACAACAGATAGGGCTGGCTATGTCTTTGGAAAGTCTTAATATCGATGTTTGTTGTCTATCCGAGACCCGTATTCAAGACTCTGGTGAAGTACTACAAATTCGCTCTCCATCTGTCGCTTCGAAAAGCTTGATTTACGTGCGCTTATCCGGGGACCCTGTGGCATCTTCGTCTGGTCTTGCTGGCGTTGGTGTCGCACTAAGCGCTAGAGCTGAGGCAGCACTAATCGATTGGATCCCCATTAACAGTCGGTTATGTGCTGTTAGATTAGAAAGTCCCATCAAAGTGAGAAGAAATCGGCGTGAGAAACGATGTCTCTTCGTCATCTCCGCCTATGCCCCGACAGATTGCAGCCCGGATGCAATCAAGAATGGGTCTTACCACCAGTTATCTGTTCTTCTCCAGAAAGTGCGTTCGACAGATATTGTAGTACTAGCCGGAGACTTGAATGCTCAGGTCGGGCGTCTAGGCACAGAAGAGAGTCGTTCAGGTGGCCGATGGGAACTTTTTGGTCGCAGGACAGATAACGGGGACCGTCTACTGCAACTGTGCACAGACTACAACCTGTTCCTGGATCGCACTAACTTTCGGCACAGTCATCGCCGATGTGCCACCTGGCGTCCTTCCTCTGCATCTCAAGTCTGGACTCAGATTGATCACATCACGATCAGCTACCGCTGACCTGGTTGTGTACAAGACTGCCGCTCCTTTTGGAGTACCTATCTGGACTCTGACCATGCCTTGGTCTGCGCCAATCTTACCTTACTTTTCAGTGGCAAACGAAGTGACCGCCACCAACGGATTGATGTTAGCAAGCTGGTTGCAACTTCTGTTGCAAGTAAGTATCGAACCGAGCTAGTTTCTAGGCTAGCTACCATTCCACCGAAAAGTACAGATGAGCATTGGTTGCAATTGAATTGAAGCCCGTCGGTCTACTCCGGGTGACCGTGAGTTTGACCACAAACGAAGGATGTTACGTAAGGAAATTGGGAAAAGCTTGCGTAAGGACCGGAAAGCCTGGTGGTCGGAGCGTGCTAATGAGCTGGAAGCAGCAGCTGCATCTGGTAATTACCGGAGGCTCTTCATAAAGATGGTGGTGACTTTTTGACTAAGGAATTGACGACGTTGTTTACAAAGGTTTGGGAACTAGAGAGTGTACCAACGTCATGGAATGAGTCGATAGTTGTCCCTATCTTTAAAAAGGGTTCACGTCGTTCCTGTAACAACTATCGGGGGATAAGTCTACTTCCGATTGCGTCCAAGCTATTGGCTTCCGTCATACTTCGTAGGTTGTTCAAAACCCGAGAAAGATTGACTCGCGAGGAGCAGGCTGGGTTTCGTTCTGGTCGAGGATGTATTGATCATATCTTCACCCTCCGCCAAATGTTAGAACACCGCCATACTTATCAAAGGCCAACAATCGTAGTGTTTCTTGACATCAGGGCTGCCTTCGATTCGTTGGACAGGACTGTTCTCTGGGATTGTCTATTGAAGAAGGGTGTGCCTGAGAAGTTTATTAACATCCTAAAAGCCCTATATAAAAACACCTCAGGCAGAGTGAGGGCATACAACCACCTCTCTCCATTGTTCCATTCGAGCAGTGGGGTTAGGCAGGGTTGCCCAATCTCACCATTCCTCTTCAACTTTGCCATCGATGACATTCTGGAAACAGCTCTGATGAATGTAAGTAATGGTGGTGTGGATCTGTTGCCTGGAGAAAGACTTCTCGACCTTGAGTATGCGGACGATATTGTCTTACTGTGCGATAATGCCCAAGGCATGCAATCCGCACTTAATCAGTTGGCAATCAGTGTCCGTAGGTATGGTATGTGCTTTGCACCTTCGAAGTGCAAAGTACTTCTACAAGACTGGCAGGATTCTAATCCTGTACTCACCCTGGATGGTGAGCAGATAGACGTAGTCGAGAAGTTCGTGTATCTGGGTAGCTGCATAAGTGCTGGTGGGGGTGTGAGTGATGAGATCAATGCACGAATAGTGAAAGCCAGAGCGGCTTATGCCAATCTGGGCCACCTTTGGCGCCTTCGTGATGTTAGTCTGGCTGTAAAAGGTCGGATCTACAACGCGTCGGTGAGAGCAGTTTTGCTCTATGCTTGTGAAACCTGGCCTCTCCGAGTTGAGGACGTTAGACGACTCTCTGTGTTCGATCATCGCTGTCTCCGAAGGATTGCTGACATTCAGTGGCAACACCATGTCAGTAATGCAGAGGTTCGGCATCGTGTGTTCGGGCACAGAGATGATAATTCAATTGGTGTCACCATCTTGAAACACCGACTTCGGTGGCTTGGACATGTTCTCCGAATGTCGTCCCAGAGAATTCCACGTCGTGCATTATTTGCCGACTCTGGGACTGGTTGGAAGAAGCGGAGAGGTGGTCAGTGCATGACATGGTGTCGTGGCATGAAAGAAAGCTGCAAAGGACTGGCTTGTGTTGGTCCTTCACGACTCCCTGGTTGGGGTCCGAGAGATGGTGCTACACAGTGGCTAGAGACGTTATCAGATATGGCTCAGAATAGAAGCCAGTGGCGATCCTGCTGTAACCTTCTTTTACTTTCTTCATAAAAAGTGGTTGTGTCTCCTTACCTGAAAGATTTCTTCTGATTGTACTTTTCCGTTCCCCATTATTACCATTATTATTATTACACTACCTTACACCAATCTCTTCGTTATTGTTCTCTTTTTTTACGCTCCTTACCTTCTTTCTTTTTCCTTCTCTTAAATTCTCATTGTTTTGTGTGGCGCATATATATTGGTGCTCTCTTGTACCAATATTTATGTGTTCAAATAAATAAATAATTTTCTTGATGTTGTCTAGCTTACTGTATTAAAATTCATATCATTTTCTTGTCAGTTGTTAAATGACGTCAGTTTAGTAAATTATTATTACACCTTCGCAGGATCGGGAAGTGAACGTCATTTTAAACGGGTTGTAAGTCTTCCCACACACACACGCACACACTTTTAAAGCTTATTGACAGATATTGTTGATATCTATTTGCCAAAGCAAAAGTTTATGTTGATGTTATCGTGGAGAGACATTGTTTGGGATATAGTTGTACAACCTCCTACGGATAAGCGAGGCAAACAGCCCACTCTAATTTTCTGTTTTTAGTATAACTAATCAGCTGTTTTTTCAAATTTAAATCATCCTTTATACTTGTCTTTAATTCCTAGTGTATGTCTGTCTATCTACCAACAACCAATCAGTCTGCTTATGCTAGCATTATCGATTCAATTTTTGAATAGATCGATAAGTCTTTATGAAGGTTTCTGCAGATATTTTCCCTTGTTTTAAGGTTATGCAACCTTGCCATTCGCCTCTTGTGTTTTTCATTATCTCGCTTATCAGAACAAGAGAATCATAGTTTTCATGTGGAAAAGTGTCTGCAGGATTTTTAAAAAAAATAATATACATAGTTCGCGCGTTGATAAATGTCGATAATGTTAATATTACAATTACAAATTGATAAAACATTAAAATTACAAACTTATTTAATTGATGTGAATACCGTTCAGGTAGCCGGTAGTATTGAATTGTTACCGTAATCTCTGAGTATAATTAATCCCTATCAGGCAAGTAAACAGGATTACAGTAGGTATCAGAGGCATGGATCTGATGTACTAACTATTCATCAAATAGTCAATCGTTAACAATTATCAGGTCATCTTAAAATAACTCAGTCTTTTTTGGAATATTGAATAGACCGGAATATAGTTATATATTAATTCTAAAAATTGTAGCAAGACGTTTGTTGACCCTTGTCAGTATAAAAGCGTCAAATCAAAATTTAGCTTTAGGAAAATCGGTAACTTTCAATTTGAATTGTGTTGAAACTATGTATTGTTGACTGAAGTCTTAAGAACAACAAAATTGTGTTATTTAAGACATAATTAATTGTTTACTGGAAGATGTTCAACATTTTACCAGTCTGCATCTAATTATTTGTCATTAATGCCGCAGCAAAATCTATATGGTGTGATCAAAAATGATTACAGACGTCACACACGCGCAGACGATGGGAATATTTCTAAGACAATTTAGTTTCCATAATCATGTCATGATAATCACGTAATACTAAGGTCTATTTTCTGTTATTTAAATATTTTCTATTCGTTTGTCTCAGAGATAGTTGGAAATTTCCAAATATTCAAAATAGCTATTGTGTTAATCCCCCAGTTTATGTATTATACACTGAATCGATAATTAGCTTATCCACTTAAATAAATTGCTTTTACAAATGTCATTGAATCTATGGATATGTACGATATATTTTTGCTTTGGAGACATTCGCTCTCAGTTTAGAATTTCGATTAAAACAACTGGATATCATCTTCGTATAACACTTGTGACTTATATATATGGTATATATATATATATATATATATATATATATATATATATATATATGATATTCACACTTAGTGCTTTGTATTGATAATAAGAGTTAAATTGTTTTATGGACCTCTCTGTTAATATCTTGTTGTATGTATTCATTACCCAAAATGCAAAAAAAAATTAGATGTTTCCAGTAGGTTCAACTTTAGAATATAAACAATAAACGTAATAGGTTAAATCAACCCTCGCTAAAGTCATCACCCCGAATATGAGTATACAACTAAACAGCATACTTGGCTTTTATGTAATATTCACTTAGTGCAGTGATACATCAGTTATAAAACTATCGATTATCTTTTATCAGTTTGATGGTAAGTGAACTATTAAGATGTTTTATTCTTAGACTAAATATTATCTCTAACATATTTGAGTAGTTCCTCACAATATTTATTGTTATCACTGTTCTGTCCTACTAGAACATGTAAAAAATAATGAGTCCTTACACAAGGATTGGGATAATTTAAATGAACACGAACTGTTACAACGTTTCAAAGAACAGTATCGGGCAGACCGTTCACATGGTAAGCTTGATCACTATCATTCTGCATTAATCATCTTTTCTGATTTTCTTTTCTATCCATTCAGCAAGATTGGTTAATCAGTTATTTCGTTTCCATTTCTGTGTTATATGCTGTCGTGGGAATATTAACCACGAACTTTATAGACATTCTAACTATCCGTGTATTCCAGAAGGAGTATATCGTCATATTTGAAACCAATCACCAGGATGAGTTCTTGTTGATTCTCTCATTGACACTCAGATCCACTGCTAATTACAGTCCTAATACACGAAAATTTGTAGCTAAAAAGGCATCTACTGAGCATGAAAACGGAAATATGAATAAACCTTCCATTCTGTTATAATATTTACATGGATTACAGTTTTTTTTCAAATATTTTCATCAGTTTTATTAATAATGTTTTACTTAGCTCGTCTAACCTAAGACGCTTTGTTCGTATAAAGTAATTCGTAGCTTGTTTGTTTTTGAAAATGCTATCTCGAAATTTTGTTGTCCGAAATTATCAGTCGGGATAAGTTCTTATTTAGTAATATTTAATTAGTATATAAATAAGAATATGGAAAAATTGGAATAATTTTTCACTGGGAAAGGGAGTAAAGAAAATATATTTTAGTATAAATATATTATAATATCATTGATCACATTGTATATTTGTTGTATCTGTAGTAGATAAATCGGTAAACAATGAACTCTCTGACCAGCGGAGTTCAATCTTATCGGATGTTAAGCCGTTATCCACCGATGACATTGGAAGAAGGCCGCGCAACATTATGAATTGATCAAAGTTAGGCATGTATATCATTGGGCACTGGCTCAATGGTGTAGAGGTTAAGTGTTCACTCGTGAGACCAAAGGCCCTGGATAAATAATACTAATGAGTCCTACAGTAGGACGAAACAGCTGTCCAGTGTATCCTGGTTTTCAATGGTTATCCAACTGAGAATAATGCATGTTGTAAACTATGGGAAATGATAACTGTTTAGTTCCTACTAAACAGAAAAAATTCACGTAGTGAAGGTGAGAATAGTTTTTGTTCTTAGCATAATGGGTTGTCTTCATTAAACCATTCTCATCAAATACATGAAAATGCTTTTCACTAATTAAAACTAATTCATTATTGCTTGATGTGTAATGTTGTTAAAATTCAAATTTAGCTGATTACAATCCTGTAAGTATCTTCAAGAATTCGAACCATTGCCTTTTATTAGAAAATCATGTTATTCGATTTTATTCTGTGATAAATATGTATGTTTAAATCCTATTTCTATTTAAAACTAAGGTATTTATTATGTAAAAAAAAGTGTATAAATTATTTAGTTATGGTATTTGCTCAGACGACAAACAATTGTTGAATGTAGTTCTAATAAATACTATCTGTTTTACCAAGATTAAAAACTAACATCTATTTAAATGTTCTTCAATGCTTAGTATATTATGGTAAAATATGTTTCCGGCTTTTTTGTCTTTGGTTGATGAAATGTCGTTACATCGTTACAGAACTTAAAGAGAAAATTTCAATTTTATTGCAAAAATAATTTCGGGATTAGCTTAATTTGCTGTGTGAGAATAATTGTTAAGTAAAGACAGTAAATATTAATCAATTTTAAGAATGAGTTCAAATGATCGTGTTCTCCACGAGACTTGGACTTTATGGGTTCGTTGGTACACATTGTTAAACAGTTCTATACTAAGACAAAATAACTGTCTAATGTTGTTTAGTTTTGCAATGGTACCCTACCTAAAATCATTCTGTGACTAATACAGATTACAAATTCAATCAATCTCCAACAAAACCCTTCTAAATAAATACAGTATATATATATATATATATATATATATATATATATATATATATATATATATATATATATATATATACAATAGTATATAGCATGATATATGTACACTACATTGTTTTCTTTTTAATGATCAACATGATAAACTTGTCTTTTTTCGCTTTTCATTACTCTCCAACTTTTTCTAGTCAAATCTTCACATCTGTCTCTTCATTTTCCTCTTATTTCTAATGTAAAATTAAAAGAAGACCTAAATATAGATGATAAAAAGTTGAAAATCACTTCATTAACTAATGATTTAAATGTTCAACAATCTAGTTATAGTAGTAATGATAATAGTGACCAACCGATAAATTTCGATGCAGTTGAAGATGAATTGGATAATATACTACCGAACTTTGATATGTTAATCAATCAAAAACATCAACACCGTCACCAACAACGAAATGTACCAAAAAATGAAATTTTACACAATTCTAGTATTACTACTACTAATACTACTGCTACAACCACTACCACTACAAATATACTATCAAATCAATTAAATTCAACAAATGAATCAACTTTAAGACTAGAAGATTTAGCAAATCTTTCTACAATGTCAAAAAGTGAATTCAATTCTAAACAAGCACATGCAGTTGCTTTAGCAATGGATAATTTGGATGGAATGAGTGAATGTCTTATTAATAGATCAGTAAATGAGAAAATTAATCAATCCACACCAATACAAAATCCTACAACATGGACAGCAAAATATACACTACGTAGTCATTTTGATGCTATTCGTGATATTTGTTTTCATCCTAGTGAATCAGTTTTAGTTACATGCAGTGAAGATCATACTTTAAAATTATGGAACTTGAATAAGACTATTCAAACGAAGAAATCTTCAATGTTTGATGTTGAACCGGTAAGTATAATTCTAAAGTTCATATATTATTTTAAATATCATAAGCCAATTATTTATTTTTATAAACACTAGTATATGTTAGACGATGAATAATTTTACTAATAAATGTCATAAATCAGAGGATATTTTATGCATTTTATGGTCATAGTTTAAATCATGAGATAATTTAGTTGAACCACGATTGGAAACCAGGAATCGATGGATAGCTGTTTTGTCTCAGTAAGGGACTTCTCAGTAATGCTTGTTTCCCATCCCGTCACATGGGAACCTTCGGTCTTGGGAGCAAACACAACCTTTAGGCCACTAAGTCAGAACTCAATAGTGTACATATCTTACTTCAATGAATTCGCAATGTTGTGCAACCATTTTCCATTTCTTGTGGTGGATAACCGTCTCACTTCCGATATGGTTGGACTCAACTAGTCATCGTTTGTCATCAGATTTCCAATAATTGCATCTTGAAGCTAGTCACTATCGAACACATAATTATCATTAAGACAAGAGATTGTAGGATTTTCATAGTTCAAATCAAGAACTGTTCTTAGGTAGACCATCATTAAAAACCAAGAGGTCCTCTACAACTGCTTCATCCTAGCATGAGACTTCTCAGAAGTGTACGTTTCACTATTCTTAGTATCTTACCATCATCATTAATCAGTTTCATATAATTTCTAGTAAGCGAATATAATTACAAGAAACAGTATCACTTTGGTCTGTTTTAGTACGGGGAATGCTTCGACCCCGAGTGGAGCCTCACCTCGGTGGGCTGAAGCTCTCAACAAACTCTAATCAAGTGAGCCCGGACGTGTATTTTTGTCAATGGAAAGGTCTCACTCCCGTTCCTTTAAAATTTATATGCTAAGGATTCCATATTGTCATATTGAATAAAACCACTATTACTATATATTGGTGTTATTTAGTTCTCCGAACCAAATCTTTGGATTGCAGAGATTTCATTATTGTTGTAGATAATATTACCAATGCTTATTTCATTTAAAATTGAGCCTCTTACTTATTCCACGAGTCTTAAACTAGTTTGTTCTGGCGACTTTATTTGTTATTGATTGTCGTCGTAGGCATTCCTGTCTTCCTTCGTTCTTGAATTTAAGTTAGCTGTCTTGTTCCATTGAAATCTGACCATTTTGCTGATAGACATTTTCCAAATCCGTTTAATAAATGGGTTCTAAATCGAAGTATTTACTAATCACTGATCGATATGAATATCAAACTTCCAGAAGTTCTCTAGTATTCCTAAAGTTTCCATGACCCAGAATTCGAACATTTTCGAAGTAGAATTCATGTTCCCAAATGTTCGCATACACTGATTAACGATAAAATATATGTGTGCTGTGTTATACATGCCTTCTTTTCGTAGCGTTATTTGGCTTGGATAAAATACAGCGAAGCAATTGTGTTGGTCTGTAAGCGATATTGATTTCAGGTTTTAAAATCTTCATAGCAGTTTCTGAGATGATTTTCACATGTGATAGGACTGTCCATCTCCTTTTCCGATGGTCGGTTGATATGCCAGGATTGTTATTTTTACAAAAGATGAGCTCCAATTTTTTGCTCTATGAGAGTACTGGAATGCATTTCGGGTTTGTCCTACGCAGTAGAACATTCAAGATTGAGATTTCGTTTTCTAAATCTTCTTGCTTTGTAAATTTGGTGTCGCCAAAGATTGTCATTAGTCAATTTATGAGTACTTTTGAGCTAGTCTCCTTTCAGGATAACAAATTTATCATCTACGTACCGTATATACTTATAACAGTATAGGCTTACTCAGTGCACTTTCTCGTGTGCTGATTTTACAACAAATGTATTTTCTGAACGTTATTTTTTCATTTCAAACTGGTTTTATAGCTGGAGAAGAAAGTTGACTATCACCAGACAGCCAATTCGATCCATTTTAACTTCGGCACCGGGAGTAGTATATTCACCCATAAGTGCACACAGATTCAAATCACTGAGCATTCAGTTCTTGCGACAAATATCCCATTATTCACATTTCGACTAAATCCTATTTTCATAGTAAACAGATCTTCACAAACCACAGTCTGCTTAAACATATATGTTATCGATTCATCTATTTAACATTTTTATTATTTACATCAATTTTAAATAACTGGTTTTATTTAAACAATTAATATGAATTAAGTGAAATAATTCATTCACCACTCATTCTAGATAATATTATCATTAATATTATTGACAAGTGTGTTTAACCTAATAGGTGTTTGTTTTCCTGTAGAACTAACTACATGTATGCGTTTTAGCTCTAATCAATGAACACACTATTTATTTGTTAACTATTTTACATTTCTCTATCAACGGCTTTGAAATACTAAATAGAGTGCGCATACATATGATACGTTTATTGATTAGCATCTTTCGTTGTTTTTCACTATTTTGTATTTATACACAACTTGAAGAACTGTGTTAAATTACTAAAACGTATAAATTTCCTGTTGCGTGTTTTTAAATAATCATGGTTTAATTGTTGAAACATGAAACATTGTATTGGGATGTACCTAGTTCTTGAAACATGTCTCGCATCACCTTTTCTATTAAGATTTCACTAATAACACACACTCCAATTAGTTTTAAAGTTGACCTCTTATAATGCAAGTTATTTAATATGTGCTCATCGTTAAGCGTTATTTATATCGTTTTAACAATATTCTGGCATTGCATATACACTTTACTACTGGTTTCTTTTTCTTCCCTCGGATAACAGATATATACATTTCGTGGGCATAATTCACCAGTTTTATCAGTGGCAATGGTTCCTAGTCTATTGAAAGTAGATAATTCGTGTCAATCAGGACTGATGATTTCACCGATCTATATATATTCTGGGGACTTATCAGGTCGCATACGTAGTTGGTGTGTATCCAATCTACAATTAGATCCTTATGATACTTTCGATACAACAATGATGGGTCCCATCTTTGAAGGTCATACTGACGCGGTTTGGTCATTATGTTCACGCGTAAGTGTATTTTGTTTATTTATTTTTTGGTACATTTGTTAGTATAAATGTTACTTGTTTAAAATAATCCCTTTTTTCTTGTTCATTTGTTACATAATTATCAGTCACTATAGATAGTGAATTAGTTTAACTTCAAATTTCTCGATTTGTTACTAAGGTAATTAGTTAACTGGTAAATCCTGATAAACACAACTATGCATTTGAAGTTTCCAGTTGGCCTACGATACTTACGATTGAGGGGATGATTAAACTATTCTAATACTTGTGGTTGTATCTCAGCTTGTTAGCGGCAGTTGATATACAAAGTCTCAACAATTAACCGCTAACAGAGGAAGAGGACGAGGTGTAGGAAAAATCCATATTCAAACAAAATAACCTAAAATACTAGAACTCAGTATATATAGTAACGAAAGCGTGACCTCCAAGCGCTCGGGAAACTAGCGAACTATTGGTAGTGACAATCAATCAGAAAATGACGAAGATCATATAAAATATTGAATTAGAAAAAAAAGTACTCACTGTTACCGTTCCTAGTAAAACAGCATAATTCACAAAAATTAGGAGATTCAGTGATCGCTTTAGCGGTATTCATGGTAAAATGTTAAAAGTGTTACTATTTCAATGTCAATGTACAAATATGAAAGAGCTTGATTTAAAGGATGAATTTCCAACCAGCTGGATATGAAAATTCATAGATTTTATTGAAAAAGCAATAATAACAACACATATAATCATTGTTTATTTACAAATAGCTGTAAATATATATAAGGTGGTTTTTCACGAATTTATTTGGATTCAAGTATTAGCATAAGTAAATGTTTGAAATTAGCGTGCCGTTCACCTGTGACGCATAAAACAATCTTTGTATAATGAACATTCATGAAAACTCAATTGGTTGTTGAAAGCATACTACTAAGATTACTGTCTGAAACTGATTGGTCGAAGTAAAACATTGATAGATACATCTAATGTAATTCAAGTAAAATGTCATAATAATCCGGTGATATTTGTATAATCCGTAAAATAAGCTGTTTCATTTAATATTTAGAAACTAAATTATTATAAACTGTTCTCTCTCTCTCTCCCTATATATATATATATTACAGTACGACGGCTTACTGCTTTCAACTTCCTCTGATGGTACTTCTCGTCTATGGCATTTACGTCAAAATTCATTTGTCAGTTCTGACGTATATTATATTAGTAACATGCTTAATAAGTGTGAGAACATATCTCAACAATATTCAGTTCCCACTTCAGCTACATTTTTATGTACTAACCTAGCCCAATTCGCTGCTGGCTTCAATTCAGGTCATGTATGTTTATTCAATTTGGAGACACATCAAATTGTTAGAAATTTTCACATTAATAAAACAGGTTAGTAGTTTAAGATAGTTTAAAAAAGCATGGTCTAGAATTCTTATTTTATATATGAATATTTTGTTTAATTTCCAATATGGGTTTTCTTCATTTCACGAATTTACAAAATTTCAAGCTGTTCTTTTAGATATTGATATTCAGGACTGAGATTCGACCAATTTGTTATCATACTTGGATCTTGAATGAATTGTCTCGATATAGTAGCCTTTTAATATATTTGGATTGTGACCAACAGTGAAATTTAAAATGTTCGTTCCGTCTTATTTAGGATTTTTCAGTTAAATGTATCTACTCCCTGTTTGTTGATGATCACATTAAAACTGAATACCTTTCGCTTCAAGCTTTGACGCTTCATCCACTAAACTAGAATCCAAATCAATATTAACTCATCCAAAGGGTCTTCGCTAACCACGACTCATATGTACAAAAACAGATTTTCACTAGTATTTACTGATGAGTCGATGCCCCATATTCCAGGTCTAACCGACTGTGGCTCAGAACATCAAATAGCTGTCACACTTGGGTTAGAATCAAAGTGAATGAAGACTATGCTATAACTTTCTATTAAAACACCAATATGACCAATAAGTAATTCTCGACTACACTTAATGTTAGGTTTTCCTCTTGCAAACATTTTTTTTATATTCTTGAAACCCATCCTGTCATATCTTTAGAACTTGTTCTTTGTGAGATTTCAATTGGCACTGAATCCATATCAATTTTGTCTTTAAAAAAATACAAAACTGGTCAGGAAATATGTTCATAGTTCCACAAACTATCAAACCTTACTACCAGATTATGCATGGCTCATGATAATTCAGTTCGTAACTATTTACTGAGTAGTATATCGTGAAATTCTGTCCCGATTCAATATATATATATATATATATATATATATATATATATATATATATATATGCAGTTATACAATAATAAAAATCTGGTTAATATAATCATCAAAACCATGTATTGAAGTAAATGTACAAAGGAGCTGTGTTTTTAGTATACATGAACTGTGGCTAACAGTAGGATCCAAGATGCACATTTCGTCCTATTTAAGATTTAATTACGAAATGTACTTAAATCTCTGTGTCGTTATTCACATTAAGACATAAACCTAGGATCTTTCATTTTAATGATAACGCGTTACCTACTAAACTACTCAATCCAGATAGTCACTAGCTTGTTCATTGGGTATGATGTTTATATTATTAATAGTAATAATAATAATTAGTACTTTTCAGCTTAAATTGTTAACTAGCAATTGTAATTTGTTTGAAAACGATCTTTATTTTCCAATTATTTTGCTGATGCCCCTTGTAGCATCAGTGTTCTTTCCCTGATTTATATCGACATTAGTGTATTCTTCACTACTTATTCGATTATGATTTGTGTTGTTTATCACTAACACTTATTGACTGTTTGTAATTACACAGTATAAAATGATCAGTATATTTGTACATTCATGATATGAATGTAAGGTAATGTAAAAATAAGTTGAGATTACTAATTGTTGTTTGAATTCTACTTTGTTATATCTGGTCGTTATTAATTGTTGTGTCGGAAACGCTTATCACTTATACTCGAAACAAGGGACCTCTGCAATTCCCACGACGCGAAAGTAAGAACACAAATACTGGTATAAGTGAAGATTTATTAACCCCAAAACACGACAACGACGACCCTAGTAGAAAATACTCTCATTTATGTATTGATTGTACACTCATTTTGATTAATAATTAGGATGAAATCACATATATAACAAATCACATATTGAGCATAGTTCATGTTAATTGAATACAAGAATATCGTATATTATACAGAACAAAATATCATACGAGAAAATGAAACGGAATATTAAAGTGAATAATCATCACATTGAATCAAAACGGAAGTAATGTTGAACAAAACTCATAATGAGTAAATCAATCGAAATTTGACTTTTCCTCTCATCATATCAATTTCCCTTCTTTTTTAATGGATACGTTTTCTGTGGAGAGTCTATTTGAAAAGATTGTTCTTCTTTATCGTACTTGCTTGGATCTTGGCCAACCACGTGGTCGTGTTCCAGTGGGTTTTTCAGCTTCATCCACCTCTTCCTTAATTACCTCGTTAGATATGTCTATAATCTTTGAGTGGATTCGGGATTTGATTGTTCAAGCATGTGTTCCTTCAATGCACTTATGATCGTTAATTGAGATTTAATGGACACATCTTCATTAAACTGAAGCATTGATTTTACTCCTGCAACTGAAATTGTCATGTTCATACACCAGTAACCGCGTCGTTTGTTGCAACAGCGAATCGATAAATAAAAGCAGAAGTATGTTTATAACTGAGGAAACAGGATTTGGGGTACGTTAAACTGACAACCGAGTTATAACTGGAACCAGACAGTTACGTTGGAAACTGAAACTTGTAAATTGACTCCGTCAGCGATTGTTGTGGTTTCCATTTTTTCAAAATTTCCGTTGCCAAATTATTGTTGCTTTCATCTTTTCAAAATCGCGTCTCCACTGTCAAAGAACGACCATGACAAGGATCACAGGCAGCCATCATAATTTCTGCATCGAACATTTGTTGTGTCAGTTGAGGCACAGTTAGTGAGCGATACTGTTGACTGCCACGACTTGTCAGTGGAGCGAATCCTGGCATGAAGAAATGCAGTCGAGGGAACGGGACCATATTCACTGCCAGTTTCCGTAGATCAGCATTCAGTTGTCCAGGGAATCTGAGACAGGTGGTCACTCCAGACATGGTTGCACTGACCAAGTGATTTAGATCTCCATAAATGGGGTTAGTTAACTTGAGTGTTCTGAAACATATGTCATAGAGCGCTTCGTTGTTGATGCAGAAAGTTTCATCAGTGTTCTCAACAAGTTGATGTACAGAGAGTGTAGCATTGTATGTCTCGACAACAGCATCGGAGACTTTGGGTGATGGGACTTCAGAAAATGTATCTATAATGCTGTCAGGATATTCTTCTCGAATCTTTGAAATTAACAACGTCTTCTTAGTTCATTATTATCTACGGATATAACCAGTCAGACTTATGCGTTTAATTTGATGAATTTATTATTTAGACTGTATAAATTTAAATTGCTCGATATAATTCTTTTGAATGTTAACTGTTCAACGGCTTTCAGGTCAGCTGACCAATTGATCAACAATGTACGCTACAATACTTTATTGCTAACTGTATTGCAACTATTTAAGTGAAAAGCATTATATTTTTGTTATTATGTAGACAATGTATTCATTTATTTATTATCTCAGATGTCAGTGATACTTCTCAGGACGCAAATGTATACTCTGTAAATTCTGTCATCTCTCATCCTCATCTCTCATTAATAATCAGTGCTCATGATGATCGTCAAATTCGATTTTGGGATTCGTTAAGTGGCAAATGTGTTCATTCATTGACTGCTCATTTGGATTCAGTCACAACACTCAGTTTAAATTCAAAAGGAACATTATTACTGTCAGCAAGTAAGAATAATCTCATCATTTTTGTTTATCTGTTTTTGTGAGAAATAATACTATCTCATACTTTAAATAAATTTTTTGAAGCTTCAATATACAGGTTCGTTTAGTTGCCAACTATAGATAATTTATATATCACACTAAGTAATATTATTGATACTACTATCTAGACAGAAATTTGTGAAGTAAATTTTCACTTCAATTTAAGATAATAATTGTATCCATTAACAACTGCTGAGCATCGATCCTATCAATTCTTACATGAATAAACTGAACTGATCTTAATATCTCCTCTGAACACTAATTAGTTTATTAATCAGTCTGAAATTCAACATAATAATGCTTTTAATTTTATATGATACTATTTACAACTATAAACAAATGTCAAATGATGATTAGTAGTGTTGTACTATGTTTCTATTTGATTGACTTCATTGATAACTTGAGCGCTAACCTCGTAATTATCTATTATATTTATTTAATTAACTGATAAAATGAATGTCAGTTGATTAATCTTTTGTAATAAAAGCTTCCTATTATATCCATTTGATTTCTTATTTCATTGACATTATATGTTCACAACATTGTCAATGGAATTCATTTTCATCATTGTTCATAAATTTTCGTAACCTTATTTTATGATAGTTGACACACGTCTTGTCAATTCATATGTTATTCTCAGGACCAAATTTCAAAATTGTCTCTTGTTTATGTGGACTGTAATCGTCTCCCACCATATATTTTTTTGTTTCACTCTACGATGGATGAACTTCAGATGCTTCGACTTTGTCAAATTAATGTTTTAAAACATAAGAATTCTGTTCTAAGGGTTTATTTTTACTTGATTTCAAGATCAAATCAGGACATTTGTACAAATAAGTATACATATATGTAATATGTAACTCATTTTTCAAGTATTTGTCTGTCCAGACTAAAATAGATGAAACAAGTTTTGAACTGGCGGCTTGGTGTTTATGAACCTTATACGTATCTTTTATTCAACTAGATAAAACGTCTCAGAACCTAGTAGCAAATTCACTTTATTTCATTCGATAATGTCAAAAATATTGATCTAATTTTCCAATTTGAAAAGAGGTTCATAAGATGACATCGTTTTCAAAATATGTTCTTGTTAATTTTGAATGTTAATGTTTTCCACTGAAATATCTCTACGACTGTTTTCAGCATATCACCTATATGTTATGGTATTTGTTAATGTGGTACACTTCTTTCTATGTCTGCCTACAGTCGAATAATGGCTTATTTCTGACAGTGTTTACATAAACATGTTGGTAAAGAGAAAAAAACAAACAATCAAGTTAAACTTTTCATATGTTGATACTGGTTTCAATGTTGAACTGATTGAATAGTTAGTTTTAAATTACAGTTAATTTTAGTTTCATTAAAATTTAGATTTTAGTTACACAAGATCACATATCTAGATTTTATTAGAATTATGATTAGTTACACACAGATTTTATTTCGTTAATAAAAAAAAACGCTCTTAAGTTAATCTTATCATATTTTTCTTAAATATATAAACCAGAATATATTACAATATTCCATTACATTTTTCAAGGTCATGACTGTTCCATACGAATATGGGATATCAATACAAAATTGTGTATTCAAGAAATTACAGGTCATAGGAAAAAATTCGGTGAAGCTATCAATGCAGTTGCATTTCATCCAACACAACATTTTATGGCTAGTGCTGGATCTGATGCATTGGCCAAAGTATATGTTTAAAAACTTAAGAAGAGGAAAAATGAAGGAGAGTGAATGTGGTTATAATCAGTACACTTAATGTTCACTGATATTTTAACCATCAATTGTATATACCTACATTCTTTTTGTGTACATTTTTATTATTAGTAGTAAAATATTCTGTTTAATTATTATTTCTTCCATGTTTATTGACGTGACTTTTTCTTTACAGTAATGTGATCAACTATTTAACATAATCCTTTTTTATTATTTTTGCTTATCATCTTCATCCCAATCTGTTATTTAATACTACAAACTAATCTTGTCACATATATTATATCGAATTAATTGATGACTGTTCTTTTACGTCAATTATCTATAACATTTGTTACCTACTTACCGGTGGTTGAGTTTAAGTACGCATTATCTTTTATACATTGAACAGGCTAGCTACCTAACTTTTTATTTCAACCAATATGTACAATATTTTATTTCTGTAGTATTTTTATCATTTAACTTTAAATTTATTATTTTAATAAAATGCTCACTCCACACATTGTATGTTGTACCTGCAGTTGGTTCATATGTTCTACTGTAAGGTTTTTATTTCTAATGGTTTTAAGCTTAAAGAAGAAGTTCATTTGTTCACTGCATTTTTTAAAATAAAATTGATTAGTAATAGAGAGATTGGATTTCAAACACATATACCGCAACAATCTAGTGTAAAATCACGATCAAATCTATCCTGTTATATGTCAGTAACAGCAATAAATTACGTCACTGTGAAATTCCATGGAGTAAATATCCATTGCTAGTATGCGATTCCAACTATCTAATATATTGTAGGGAAGTTTTTTTGTTTCAACAGGATCGTATAAGAAGTAAATAATTCTATGAATGAACTCAAACATCCGACTTGGTAAGAAGACGTATATTATAAAAAGAGGATAAGATAGTAAGTAAGACTGCAATATAAATCTGGATGGCAGTTTATAAATATGTGTGTGTCAATGCTATGATCTATGATTTCCTTCGCTAGGTTATAAACAGAGGATACAGGTAGAATATCACAACAAAAGCACTGTAATTGCTTTTTCTTTATACAATTTAACATGCTAAATGTCTACCTTAAAGATGGAGGAAAATCATACCGGTTATACATACCTTATTGATTTTTTTTTGTGAACACGAAGATAACATTAGAATGTTGTATAGTGGTTTCTATTGGAAATAAGGCGTGTTTCTTAAAAATGAACCCCGTTTAAATTTCGACAGGCTGCGTACTCTAACTCCAGAATAAAAGTATATAAAGATATAGACGAGACTATTGTTTAATAATTAAATGCATCTTATGTTGGAAGGATTGAATAAAATGATCTAGTTAAATATCATGTAAGGAAGATTCTAATACATAACTTAGGATTGTAACGATAGACTGTTGGGTTTTAAATTGTGGCTATGTAATGAGACTATTGAATAAAGGTTAAGGATACTCAGGAACATGAACAGTTAAGGTCAATCAATAATGGTCGTGATACCAGAAACAGGGATTATAGTCAACTGTTTCCTCCTGGTTTCAAGCTTCTTACATTCTATTTTCTTTGTTAAATAACTACCGTTTAGTGAATTTGTTTTACGTTAGAGTCCTTAACCAGCAAGTTTGAATCTTATACGTTTTTTTCAGAAACCTTGAGCGAAATGTGCTTTTACGAAATCATTGTTCAGCTAAAAACATTTACATATGAGTACAGCCTACATCATCTAAATGATTTCACCACAGCTCACTGTTTGGGTCCAGAAAGAAAGACCGATCCTCTCAACTGTACTACATTTCACATCCCCGTACGTAATTTACATTACTGTTCGTCTTATTTCTGTAAATATTTGGTTAAGGAACAGCTGTTATTCGTTAAACTACCTCTGTATGCTAGGATGGCGTTATTAACAACATTCTCTTGTGAACAACCGGACAAGTATTGAGGCTAACATTTGTACTCTTAGTTCGTCTTCACATATTTCGAGGATATGATCGATTTCCCGAAGTAGAGAACGAGGACCCTAGGGAAGAAATCAATACAGCTGTCCTATTTGTTGTTCTTGCTTTGTGAAGAAACTCAGTAATTAATATAGAGAACTAACGAACCTGCTGAGAACCAGTTTCACGATTATTCCCTGTGCATCCTAAGGTACGTAGCAGTCTGCCAGGTCTATGTACCCGTCGACTAATTAACATATCTTCATCAAAAAACCACCCATTCGCAACGTCAGGGAAAATTCGGTGACATGATCACGCGTACGAAACTATATTCTACGCTGCTTTGAACATTATTACTGGCGATGAGTATATTTTGTCTGAAAGCCCCTCATTATGTCGCTGATCGTACACACAGTTATTAATCACGATCTTTATGAACCAACCACCCGTTACCAAACAATCAGGTTGTCTATTATTGTGACGTCAGCAGGGTTGTCATAGAATCAACTAGCTAGTATACTTTACTATTTCAACACGGTCTACTAATGGTACCAATATGAAACGAGACGCTTATATATTAGTTTTCTATCAGTTAGTGTATAGTTAGATCATATTGACTGGTTAGCCAACTTTTTGTCAGTATTGGCACTAACATCAGCGTATTTCATGAAAAATAGTTGAGTCCCACTAGATGGAATAGTACGGGAATGTACTGGTTAACTAATATCTCACAACACAGACAGCTCTCTAACCACCACTACGACGCGCTGGGGATCTTTGTGAAATCAAAACGAGGATGTTAATCACAAGACAATATCTTGTATGAATTTTTAAAAAGGTAACCCCGTCCCAATCAAAGAATGCTACGAAGATCCACGAAACGTTGTTTAGGCTACATTCAGTTTCCCGAAAGAATAAGCTAGCTGGCACGTCTGGAAGAGGCTTAGAGATCGTAAGGATTCCCGTTTTACGTCCAATTATTAAATTGTAGTTTTAGTATTTAGCCTGTTGAACTACTCATGCCTATTGTATTCTGAAACAGTATGCACTTTTGTAACAAATTGTGACTAGGCACAAGTGATACCAGAAAATTGCTTACATAATCAGTACTGCATTTATTTACGGATTGGTTTAACAATTAGAAGATAGTTTGTATCAAGACTTATCATCTATAATCTATTTAGAGTACGTAGCAACTAATACTGAATTGAAATGTCTGTCGTATGATCGAACCATTAGTTACAAGCTTTAATAATTGTTACACACTAACACATTTAACTAAATGTACCACGTTTACTGTCATAACGAGTCCTAATGTAGAATCCCAACGTCTAACAGAGCATATGTTACCCACCAAGCACTGCTACAATACAGAAAGTGTACTAAGTGTAGGAACATAGCTACGTCCTTGCTGACTGACTGCACTGCAAGTTTTATTAGTATATTCACTGATGAAACGTAACCAATAAGGGAGATGATAGTTAATCTACATTTCGAACAGAAAGTGCACAGTCCAGGACGAGAAATGTGATTAGCCTGTTCATTGTAAAACCACAACGCTAAGACTATTGGAAACTGAAGTGAAACACAATTCAACGGCCAAAAACCTCAAGTAGCCTATAAAATGGCATGTTAACAACACGGTCTTACCGTGAATTACAGACATTTGCATTTTCGTTTTACTATGAAGCTTTTCTCATGAAATGTTTTGTGAGTCTTTAGACGTCACTAAATCTGACGGCCCTTAGTTTCATGGAGAAAAGTTTGGTGTGCAGGCACGGGTCGAACCCAAACAAAGTTTCTCAGCCGTAATTAGAACCCCCTACCGTGCCATAATAGCTGAGAAAGTGCAATTTTACAATAGTGCTTAATGCTTCACAAACGTGATTTTCAATCAACCGGCTTCCCCAACATCCCACAAGAACAATGACCAACAAGAATCCCGAGCAGTTGTATTTAAGGTTCGAAATCTGTTTTCTTGAGTAACTCAATTCTGTCTTGTTGTGACAGCAGTTCTAATTGATTATACATGTTAAGTCGTGTTCATTAGTATGTCCAGAATTCTCGACATTGATCGAGAAACCAATACATTTGTTACGGAAATGGCTTGTTTAGGTGTACAATAGTACTGTATCAGTTGCCATAAAAGCTAAGTAGTATTAATTATGCGGTCCCACTATGGGTTGTTCAATAACGCGATTAAGAGCAACAAAAAAAAGACATCAAGTCCATTTTGACGAGTGAAACGTACGCACAAATTACCAAGGAGATATTACAGTATGTGGCATGGTTGTAAGACGAAAAGAAAATGCTAGTTAACATATGCTAGGTGTCGCCACACATAATCGTCAACATACCATAACAACCGTCAAGGACTAACAAATACAACAAACAGGACCAATCAAACCTAGAAATCCGGATTTAAATTGTAGTTGCTGAAGCGTTTTCGGAAACAATGCATGTAGGTCTGAAACAAATGAAGTAAGCCATCTTAATTGCAACTGAGTTTAGAAAATAAGACAAGAGACGACCGTTTTTCAGAAATTGTATACAGGTGGACTTAGCAAGCAAACAACTTGCAAGTCAGCGTGGTCTCAACCACACTACTTTGATGTGCTTACCTTTACAAGCCTTAGATGTCTAGTAATTAGTCTAAGGGTTGTGTATCGTTATAGAAACCGAACTTAATGCGACGCTAGATTTCTTTAATCCCACTAACTTACACAAGACAACTTGATCACATTTCATTTCGAAAGTCTGTTGAACCAGTGGGTGTAATTATCGATCAGTCGCATCCCGTAGGTGTGACATGACTTTGTTCTTACCAATAAATTTAACACGTGGACACAAATAACTGGCTTGAATATGATACGTGAAAAGTACACAGCCTCGAGTTTCAAAATAGTGAGGTCTGATCCTTGTAACTGCATCAAGATATTCCCAGAGAAATACTAATCAACAAGAGTATATTTATATCGCTGGAAATTACCCTCAGCAATAACCAAGTATATGTAAATTCTTAATCGGCTAAATGGACCTATGAAATTTAATTACAAGTGGGTTTTAGACCTTAGCACGTCTAAAATGTCTTTTATTTCATGTTCTTACATCAAAGTCATGAAGTAATCGACTACACTCGGCGAACATACATGATTCTGTAGGTAATATTAAACAGAATCGTCTGTTTCTCGGCCATAAGCGCTTTGCATAAATTTTTAAACAAAAGTATGAACAACTGATTATATTTGACAGATCCATATACCAAGTGGTTAACTCAGTTTTGAAGGAATACAAAGCAAAATGATTTCATAATTTTTTTTCAAACTGAAATAAAATATGCGCAAAACCTCCTTTATGAGGTTGTAGATCAAAGCATTACATGTTAACCCGAACAAAGTATTACATGCTCAGATTCTCAGTATGAAGAATAGCTTCAAACAACATGAAGTATCTGTCAAATCAAGGACAGATATTAGTAAAACGTCAAGTTTTAGAGTATATAATATAGTTAAAGATGATAAACAATGACTACCTAAATGAATATAACCATGACAGTATGAGAACCAGCATATTAAGAGAACTTGGCAATAATTTGAAAAAAAAGGATTAAAGTGGTAAAACGAGAAACTGCACTACTGGTGTGCACTTTCATGACTCAATAAATTATCCCTAAAAGCAACTCTGGCCAAGTAAGCAAACACCAGCAATCTTTAAGTCTACTTCTTAGGCTTTCTCTTCTGTATCTTTCTTCACGTTGTCTACAAAGCATACTAGTGAGGAATGAAAACTAACTTACCATCTCTTTCAGGATCTGACGTCCAAAGAGTTAAATTATCTCGCAATAGCTGCATTATCAAGGTGGAATCTTTGTAGCTTTCTTCTGACAAATGTTCTAGCCTAGAGATTGCATCGTCAAATGCTGTTTGTGCAAGACGACATGCTTCGTCTGGATCGTTCATAATTTCGTAGAAATAAACTGAGTAATTGAGAGCTAAGCCCAACCTGATTGGATGGGTCGGGAACAATTGGGTTGCGGCAATTTCAGAAGCCTCTTTGTAGGCCTTGTTACTTTCTTCTGCAGCTTTTTGACGTTGTGGGTCGACTGAGAATTCCGCCATGTAACGGAAATAATCGCCTTTCCTGAAAAAAACATCACGAACACACGCGATTTACATTTTAAGATAAAAGACCTTAGAGTCTGACTTTGTTGCGCTTTTGATTAAGTACTTGTCAATGAGTTCCAATATATCCTTAGAAACACGGTCGAGTTCAGATTCCAAAACTTCACGAAATTTCTTGGCACAAGCTTGCTTTTCAGCATTACCTCGATTCCCTTCTGTCTGTTCAACAGCGCTAAACACACGCCATGATGATCGCCGAGACCCAATGACATTTTTGTAAGCAACTGAAAGTAGATTACGTTCCTCAACAGTCAACTCCTCTGCCATCTCTACAACTTCCTTCATTGCATCAACCATCTCTAGCAAACGAATAAAACTCAGTGAATAACCAAACCAAAAATAAAGGTTGAAAAACATCATCCCGACTACTTACCATCATATCTTTCCAACTGCTCAGCTAATTTAGCACGATATACAAGAGCCTCTCGTTCTGTCATCTTCGAATCAGAACAACTATACGCCTACAAATATGGCCGAACTCAAAAAGTTAGCTTGCTGCCCCAGTATTTGATTTCGAAAAACAAAGACAGTGTTTATTGAACGATTGTTTTTTCTAAGACGATGATTTATATAGGGTATCCCGGCTGATTATGTTTTTTCACAAACAACTGAACCATGTTGTTTAAATATATTAAATTGCTTAAGAGAGAAGCTTTTAGTCCTCCAAACAATATCATAAACTAATTTTTCTGTCAAATATCTTCAGTGATACTAGTTGACCTCTCTACACAATAATTTTTCAAAACCCTAATCTACCAGTCATTTTTCTTTCCGGTTTAGCTTCTTTAGGACTGATCATTGTGTAGCTAAAGAAATATCACTGTGCAAGGTGTACCGTTAAACACGGACATTGACAATGAAAACTCTGATTTCAGGAAGTAAAAAGTCACCAGGCAATCTTTGAAGCTTAAAAACACACTGACTCAACAAGTAATGGACTGGCCAAGAAGCATGGAGATTCTAGACCCCGGCTGATGAGGATAACCTTCACATCCTCCTATATGGCGGCTGTAACTCTGGAAGCATTTCGTGCTAACAGACGTCGGTTGCCAACTGTAATCCATATGCATATAGATAGGCCACACGACGCCAGGTTCAAGCACAAAGGCAAGTTGCAGCCGGCCATTCCACTTATGGATTGTCTTGATCATAAAAAACGTGGAAAGAACAAGAGCTATCAACTCGGAAAACCTTGTATGGGCTACCTTCCCATTCACATAAGGCTCATACAGACAGACAGGACGGGGAAGCTCATGCGTTTCAAATTGAAAGCAAAAACTGCTTATACATGAACTCCACGAATTTACCGAATAAAATGGATGAGCTACATGAACTCAGTAGTGCTTATCTGATAGGAATTTTCAACACTTGGATATCTCAGTTTACGGACTAGGAGCTAGCAATATCCGGGATATCTTTGTTTTGCGGTGACAGAAAAACAGCAATTGGGAATGGAGTAGCCTTATACTTACGATCCTCCCTGGAGGTACATCAAGTGCGTAATTTAGAGTTTATCAACCTTCATGAATCCTTATGGTGTTCAGTAAGATTGTCTTCCACTTCATGGTATCTAGTTGGAGTCATCTGCGGAAAGCTCATTCCTGACATCGAGTACGATAGTCGCATGTATGGAGGATTATTCCGCTCTACCCGTCTCGGATTCACTCACATCCTGATTCTAAGGGATTTCAATCTTCCTAAAATCAATTTCGCGGAACACACGTACATTAGAGTTGAAAACTCTACTGAAGCTCGGTTTTTCAACCTCATTGGATATATGGGATTATTCAAAAATGTGAAGTCGGCAACTCGTTGGAGAAACAGCCAGACGCCGTCTCGCTTAGACCGGGTATTTACAAACAAAGATTTCCTAATTGACAACCTCTCAATCCTGGCTCTCCTGAGGAGGAGCGATCACGACGTCATAATCTTCAGTTTATTCAGTAAAACTGAGCTAAAAAAATCCCAACAACAGGCACCGGAGTTTCAAACGGTTGAATGTATCATCTCTACAGGAGTATCTACAACAGGTGGACTGAAAAGTTCACCCTCAACTTGATGTGGATTTCTTACTGCACACGATCTTTGTGCTACAATGCAGTTTGTTCAGCAAGTGGTTCGCAAAATCTACGGGCAACCTATAGTCATCAAGAATCGCATTCTTCGGTTGCTAAGCCGCAAAAGACACTACTGGGCGGAATACGAACGAACTGATGATAACGGCGCGTACAGGCAATACAAACAAATAAGGAACATAAGTACAAAGGCAATAAGAGAAAACAGGCATCAGTACCAGGTAAAGCTTATGGACAAAGTTGCCTCCAATCCGAAAAGCTTATTCCGTTATGCAGCCTCTCTTCGACAGGCCAAAACTAGAGTTTCTCAACTACCAAGTGCTGATGGCTGGACCAATAACGATGGTGACGCCGCTAACCTACTGGCTAAACAGTACTCTCGGACATTTCAACCGATCCACATTAACTATGATGATAAAGGCCTAATCTGCAAACTGCATAGGACTTTCAGAAGTCAACCTGAGCGCTGTCTTGATGTACTGGAAACTGCAGCACCTTAAAATGATACTTCTCCCGGTCCGAATATAGTCTATTTTGCTATGTTGAAGGGGAGCAGCTTCAAAATTGGCAACACCGCTTATCACGATGTTCCCACATTCGCTAAGCCGAGGCACGCTACTAGAAAACTGGAAGCTGGCTCACAACACATTAATTTTTAAAGGAGGTCGACGCAGAGAACCTTCAAGCTACCGACCGGTAGCACTTTTCCCTGTCCTCAAAAATTATGGCGTTCCTGACACAATATAGTATACACGACTATTTAATATCCTTAAACTTATTTTCACCTCAGTAGCACAGTTTCAGTCACGAAATCAGTTCGGACACTCGAATTCAAGTCTTATGAAGAACGTCTCCAATCAATAAACCTTCATCCATCAGGGTACAAGCATCTTAGAGGTGACCTTCTGATGGCTTACAGTATCCTTA
Organism: Schistosoma mattheei; assembly: GCA_944470405.2. Taxonomy (NCBI): domain Eukaryota; kingdom Metazoa; phylum Platyhelminthes; class Trematoda; order Strigeidida; family Schistosomatidae; genus Schistosoma; species Schistosoma mattheei. Next base: position 23,414,349 of record OX103947.1, on the reverse strand, counting down.
ATACTTCTGGACATCCCCTTAAACACCTACTTGGGTTTAGCTCAAACACAAACTCAAGGGGTAACACCCAGAAACTAGAGACACTACACAGCAGAACGGACCGTAGGCACAACTTCTATTTTTTAAGAGTTGTCAAATGCTGGAATTCGCTGCCGGCTGAGCTAGTCCAAGCGACTTCCTAGGAGTCCCTTAAGAGAAAGCTTGACCTATTCTTAAGGACTAAGGATAGTATTCTACTATGGCTTACCAATTTCTTTTTCTTCTCATATCGCTAAAACACCTAGTTTCTTACATGGAGGTATTGGTGATCCACTGTTACTAGACACGGAAGCCCATTAAGCCAAAGCATTTTCAATTCCCTTCACAACCATTTGAACCATTTGATCTACCGGGGGTAATAAAATGTCAGTCCCATTAACTTAAAGTCTTAGTTTTGGAAGACAAACCCTCAAAATGGATGGGCGAAACAAATATTTCACCCTTTTAAGGGCCTGGAAAAAACAAAGTGTTAGTGCCTGTAATTGATCGACATATAACTTTGTAAACAATAGACATTTACACTGACCATTTTAAATTTATTGAATATTACCAGTAGTAGGAGCTCGTTCGAACGACGCGGTTCTTTCCTTGCACTGAGCACATGAGACGCCTATTTTTCACTAAATTATTCACCTCACAGCCTCATTATTATCTGTACCTGCGTTCAAGTACATTTACAACACCTTCATGATACCTCTTCGGACCTCCGAACATTACATAGTCGTTTTTGGTTTACGTTACTTAGTTGGTTCTCTCGAAATACTGATTGCCAAACGGCTGACTTTACACCATTATCAAACTACAGAGTTAAAGTATTCTGGTCACCCAGTAACGCCTATTTATGGTGGAAACTTTCGCATTAGAGTTCAATTCTTCCATTAAACCCCTGTATGATATAATTGCAGTTTTGCTAATTCTGTACTCTGGATGCTTTATTTAAACGCAATCTGCAAAAAAATTTTGAAGTGGTGTTAGTTCATACTGTAGAGATAACGTTTCGTAAATTCTAGCTCTGATCATAGATTTTGAAATTATACGTCGTCTAATAACTGACGATCGATTATTCTACTTTCCGTTTGTAATCGTGTCCTGTGTTCACCAGCTAATTTTCTCAAAGCTGTTTGTAACCAAATGATTTTAGTCACAAACTACTTGAAACCACGGAGATACTCATAACTGTTTTTTTATAATATAAGAATCTCCATCTAAAAGCACTTGAAAATCGAAAAAAGGAAATTCAACGAACTCAGAGATAGCATTACTCTCTGGCCATTAAGTTAAAGTCCGGTGCTTCATGCTTCTAACTCAAATAATGCGCGATCTGCAAGAGATCATTTGATAACCATATAACTTTACATATGATTAGCTCTATTTATTACGACATTTAAAATGTGTTGCCAAGTTGTTTTGAGTATTTAAAAAGATTGTTTACATAATTGAATCTGATGTGACCTCTCACGCTGCCCATCAACACTTTAAAATATCCAGGTTTTAATGCCCATCCAGAACATCCAGAATCGCCAAAAGCATCAACTGTATTCCTTTGTTATAGGACAACTATAATCACGTACTCTGCTACCGTTGTTTGGCCAAAGATCAGCTGACCTATCTCTAGCTGCTGTAATAGGATCTGGAATGGCTAAGGTTACGGTATATACCAGCTAGAGAAACTTCGATTTCAAAGCACAAGCTGTAACATGTGTGGTATTCTGTTGCAAAGCAGGTTACAGAAGTGAGAACAGGTTTGGTAAATGCATATCCTGCAGGAAGTTTCATCTACGTTAGTCACGTCTCATACGTCACACTGAATGCCATAAAAGTGGTAGAATGTGACACACCAGGTCGGTTTGTAAAACCACTGGTCATTTCACCGCAATTAATATCAAACTTCAAATTTTGGATACTATTAATTTGCGTGATTCTTATAATCGTATATTATTCCTATTTACAGCTACCAGTAGTTCACTTCACATTTGAAAACGATTATATTTGTCAATTGGCGACTTACCTGACATTATTGTCGACGCTAGTAGTATCAGACCCATCATATGGGTTTGAAACTTACCCATCAGCAGTGTCCATCGAACTCTATCGTGGACAGTCTTTACAGCTGTTTCCACTTGCCATTCATCCTTCTGAAGTGTGGTCCTGGTTGCCGACGTAAGGTGTTCTTTGGTCCTCCTCTTTTCCTTTTCCGATCAGGATTCCACGTTAGAGCTAGCTTCGTGATACAGTTTGATGATTTTCGCAATGTATGTCCTACCCACTTTCGATGTCGCTTCGTAGTTTCCTCTTGAGTTGGTAACTCGTATGTTCTCTCTGATAGTAGGCCGTCCTTGATGACATTCAATCAATGGATATTCAGTGCCTTGCGTAGAAAACTGTTTATAAATACTTGTACTTTCTTACTGATGGTTGTGGAAGTTCTCGAAGTTTCCGCTCCATACAATGGAACTAACTTTTTTTGACGTTCGCAATGAAGATCCCCTCTTCGTTATTAAGGATGGTTTTAAGATTCTGGATCCACAAGATCACAACCCTATAAGTGCCTCACGTACTTCCTTAGAAAACATCAATGCAACTGTCTGCGTGTGCGGAGCATTTTCTTCTTCGTGATCAGACCACAACAGAATCGCTCATCAATCTAACCTTTTCTGTCCAACAAGAATTCGATGCGTTTCACTAACTTCCAGCACTGTCAAGTCGTATTTCCTCAATGAATTAGTCCTTCCGGTCTCCCACATTGTCCGAACGTCCCGTGTACCTATATTAATTGTTGCTCATGCTGTCAGAAGAAGCACCAGTCTCCAAATTTCTGAAGAACCTTGGCTTTCATCATGAGGAGTCATAACCCTCCTAAATGAAGCTCCTCGAATCTCGGGATAGAGTTTGAATAATTTTGAGTGTTTTTCTCTGGTTAGCATTCTGACAAGGTTGTTTTCTATGGGATAATGTTGCCAAATCCCATTCTTAACCCCCTCCTTTGACTTGGGACCGGCAGTAAACCTAAAACAGCTACAGACGGAGTTGCGCCAGTATTATATATGTATATATTTTAATGCGTGTCCAAGGTCGTGTAGATAATGGTTCTTTGGGGGGTTGCAATGCAAGTTACAGAGGTGAGCAAAGGTTTGATAAACATTCATCATGTGGTAAATTTCACTTACGTAATTTATTTGTATTTCATGTCAAATGAGATAAGTTTGGTAAAACGGAACACATCCACTCGATTTATAAAGCGACTGTTTATTTTGCCGCTAGTAATACTAAACTTCGTAGTTCGGGTCTTAATAATTGGACGATTCTAACAATGATATGTTATCCCTATTCACAACTTGAGTAATTCACCTCATATTCAAAAACGACTATGTCCGTCTAATGATGGTTTTTATCATTTTATTGTTAACAGTGAGATTATCATGTCCATCAGTTAAACTGGAAAGTTCAAATAATTAAATCCCGATTCTATAATTAAGCCTAGCACAGTTTATACTTCGAATATTATTGGTCATAAACGTTCTATTCTGAGGTGTTGTAATTTTTCGATTAGACTGTAAGTTTTTAATTTTTCATCAATGATTATCGACCATCTATCCTGAGCCTAAAAAAATCCATAAATGATTCAGAAAGAGTTTTCCTTAATAACCACCTATGACGGTTGTAATGAAGTGTTTGATAATCTGTTAAGTACGGAATTGAAGTGTGAAGAATTACACACGACTCCAAAGCCCACTTATCCTCTTATGCCTCGAAAACAAACATCGATTCTACTACCGCTGCAAAATTCAGAGACTTATAGTGGAGAGAAATAAAGCCACTTGGTGCAGAATTACCAGACCGTAAGCAAAATAAACATTGATCAACTTGATTAGGCAAAAAAAATCTCAAAAGAACGTCTTTCCCACGATCTGCTAAAGGTATGGTAAGACAGGTCAATAAAACCATGTTTCATGTGCAAAGCGGTCACAACGACCGAATATGTTATAAGGACCCAGGTAAGCCCGTTGCAATTTCGGCTGTTAAGTCTAATACTAAAAAGTAAGTTCCAGATCACACAAAGTCTACATCCAATACACAGTCGAACAGACACATGGTAAACCTAAGGAGAAGTACAACCGATCCCAGAAGTTTGGATTCCGATTTAGGCTGTGTTGGCTGTGCTATTTGTACCAATTGATGATTCTTTTGTACTTGATTGCCCGCTCATTGTGAATTTCAAACATAAAACATTCATTTGTGCCCATCTATTCTTACCTGCCTCAAATTCAACTATTTCGGGAATTCTTATTTGGCACATTAATTTACTTACTTATTTACTTACGCCTGTTACTCCCAATGGAGCATAGGCCGCTGACCAGCATTCTCCAACCCACTCTGTCCTGGGCCTTCTTTTCTAGGCACATTAATTTGGATACTTCTAATTATCATAGTAACCTAGAGGGACGAGAATGCTACATGCTTTTGCTACAGTTGAAAAGACTACGTAGCTATGATAAAGTATTGTGAATGCGTCCCGTGGCAACAAAAGTGGTAGGGCTAACGGCGGACGACTACCAAGATATTGTGAAGAGTATTACGTAGGAAACTATCCTGTATAATTTCATTCGGTTCCAAAACGCCTCTCTAAATAGAGCATCCTGGGTGGATATAAGAAAAAAGCAATTGGTGTAGGCCAAAAATGAGTATAGGATACTTGGAAAGTTTCCCTAAAGCTTTACGGCCATAGCTCTTATTTGACATTGCGAAGTATTTACGCTGACAAAGATAATAGCAATAGTGGATATTTACAGACCAAACTGGCTTCTGAAATACAAATCAACACACAATATCTCAGTTGGTTTGTTATGAAATGGAAACCTAAAAACCAGGGTCCCCGTGGTCTCAAACACCTTAACGATGGAAATTTTATAAACTTAGAAACGACCAAAATCTTCAACGGCCATCTCGCTATACAGTTGAACATGAAAATATAAGCGAGGGACTCTTTATACTCTGGTATCGCCTTGTGGTCTGGGAAGCATCAGCGAGACTGAAGTCTCTGATCTCAAGTAAGTAACCAGAACGTGACAAAATCCACTTCGTACGACAGTGTGCCATTCCAAGAGGATTGATTTCAGTGACAGTTCTGTGTTGGCTCCCAAACTACCTGGACGATCTGGTGCTTCGTATCAAAGAAAACGGAATGCATGCGAGTTGGAGAGCCTTGGAACCAGGATTTTTACGAAGAACCGTTTTAGGACTGTTCCGCTTTCTGGCTCCCAAGGTAAAACTAACCAGCCGACCCTAATCTATACTGATGATGCCAAGATATGGAAATCCATAAAAAGTAAATAGGATATACTCAACCTAGGACAGAACCTTACAACAATAAGGAGATGAGAAGTGAGAAGTGCGTTAAGATTTAACTTATTGAAATACCGCTTTGTAAACGTTCAGCCCTATAAGATACGAACAACTTATGTTCTCTGTGATAATATCACAATTATCTCCACATACTGCGATCTAGAACTATGAACTACAAAGGACTTGGACACATGCACAAACTACACAAGGGGTTCACCCAAAGTAAGCAAAACTCTTCATTTTGTATAGAGAGAATTTGGTGCTACTACTCCAGTTGTGTTTCCAGAAGTATTTTAGAAGTACATGCAGCCTCACCCCTCAAGTTCATAATATTGTTGAACCCTTCTCCTAAGAGGATATAAATCTCTTAAAATAGATATAGAATTTGCTAAAAAAAACGTTGACAATATGGCTGGGGAATACATCTTACGAGGATAGGCTGTGACACTTGAGGTCATGGGCTACAGTATTATAAGAGGTCATCTGATGCCAGCAAAAAACATAGTAAGTACGCTAAGTCACTTCAACACATATATCCTACCGGAACCTAACCACTGAACTCCTCGAGGCAACCTCCGGAAGATTGCAGTAATAATTTCAAACAAGAGGATAATGTCGATCAGAAGTTCTTCACAGTTCCCAAGGGTTTGTGACTGAAGATATGGGAGCTGTCTTGAAATGGAAATAATCCTCACATAAATCCCAAATAAACAATAATAAGAACGAAGACTTTAGCAAAATACCGTGGAGTCATTTCATTTCTTTTGATCCTCATCAGTTGCTTACAACCTACAACACATAGAACAGTAATTAAAACAATAAAAAACAACTATATTTAGGGTTTTCAGAAAACCCTTCGAAGTTTATTTATAAATTATCAGTTATGAAACTTAATAACACAGAAGCAGAAGCGTGACCATTGGGACAAGGATTTTACATACCAAAAACAAGTACTAACAGGATTGATGCAGAAGCTCAATTCGAAAATTTATTTGACCAGTTAGAAGATTTGCATCTAATGAATGATGAAGAGAAGGGATGGCTCAAATTTGAGTTAGTTCATGTTGCTGACCAATATTTGATTTCATCGACATCAAAGTCCAATATTTGATCCAAAAAAACATCTGACAGCTGTAAGAAACATTAAACAGAATGACGAGGTAATGATCTTACAATCAGATAAAGGTTTGGGTGTCATTCGAATGAACACAGCTGATTATATCACTAAGATTAAGTCAATCCTAAACAACCGATTGAGATTAATGGTAGACAAATTCAACAAAGATTTAACTGCTTCAAAAAAAATGAATCACAGGCATGAATAGAGAACTTCTAAAAAGAAAAATGGATGCCGATTTTACTTACAATGAGCTAAGACCATGCTGCTCATGTCTGCCATAAATACATGGTCCACTTGAAGTACACAAACATGTCTCCCCCCCTTAGACCTGTCTTTTTAATGATCGATTCACTGTATCACAGTCCCGCTCTGGTTAACAGATAACCTAGAACCAGCCTGTCAGAGATTAGCATCATTTATGTTAGAAGATTCATTCCGATTTGCTAACGGACTAATTCGTATGAATGTTGCTAGTAAGTCCATCCTTGTTCTCTGTAATACCAATTCTTGAAACTACTAATATAACTTGGCATAATTCTGATATCCTACCTTTATCAATGTCAGAATTCGAAAAACGTCTGCTTACGTGCATTAAAGATGTTGAGTCCCAGTTCAGTAACACCATATACCATCAGTTCTATGATGCAGTAGTAGGAATTACATTGGTTCCAATTATGGAAGATATTTTTGTAGGTTTTTTTTAAACAAAGCGTTTAAACAAGCTATTAAACAAGCAAATGAATACTCCAAATGTGTTAGTGACGCGTTTATTATTATTAGCATGCAATTCACCAATTAGAACTCTTCAACGATCTACAGCACCTCTACTACAGTTAGATTTATTTACCTTTAATTTTATCAAGATCTTCAATTAAATTATTTAACAAATAGTGTTATTCATACAGTGGCAATTTGATATCTTGGTATAACTGTCATGTTTGTATGGACATGTACGCTTGATCACATGTGGCAGTCCATGCACATATCCTTTTCTCGAGCTTAAATTTTTGCTACTTAAATTGCTCAATAAATCATTTGCTTTCTCATATATATGCTTGAATCTTATTAATTCTTTCGACTTCTTATTCGCCTCTATATTCACTCACTCGCATTAGCATTTCTGCTCGAAATCGCTACGGCGTACGCCAGCCAAGCTTCAGTCCCCTGAAGTTTGCTGAAGCCGTTGCTGCCAGACGTCAGAAATCTGATTTATGTGTTCAAAATGAGATAGTTGTTAATCTTTCTTTGCCTTGGTGACAGATATTCCTGTATTAAGTTAAAGTTTTTTTCAACTCTTTTCTTCAGCTAACTACATCATTACGTCTTTTTATTTCTACTATCTTCGAGATTTGTAATCTTATTTTATTTAACTTTGTTCACTTTAGTTATTATCAGCGTTTACTTATTACGTAATCGCTTGCTTCTAGCTCTTTGGACTTTTGTTATTATCAATGTTGTTGAATGTTCTTCCAAATAAGGTATATCTTTACAATATTCAGTCTATTAAACTTACTTATACCCTTGTTATTACTATACTAATGTGTCCTCAAAGTAACTTCCAATTAAACTCTTTCATGTAAGTAATTTAAACCCATTTTGTAATTGCGATTTTATAATATCACAGGTTGTAAGCAGGTGATCAGAACTAAATAAAATCAAATGAATTTATGCTATTCTGTGTGAATCTTTGTCCTTGCTGTCTTCAGTATGATAAAGGGAATTATGTGTATATAAATAACAGTAACTATGTAGTACACTAAATAAAATACTATAAATAAGATTAGCCATTCACTATGTGAAATAATATTAACATGATATAATATCAGTTTTCACAATATAAATTGAAATCTCACATCTTTGTTAGTTTCTTCCTTCAGTAGTATTTTTATTGATATGTCACTTTTAAGTAAGCTTCGGATAACTAGTAGAGTGTTGTCATTGTCTGTTATCTGAACAGACTGTAAGTTGTGTAGTTTACAAAAAATTTATTAATTCTTTATCTTCAAATGTTAGAGGAAAGAGATTAAGCAGATTCCAGTAATCAAGTGTAAATTATTTGTATCATTCACAAAATACTCATATCAATTCTTGGTGTTATACATTAGAAATGATTTTCTTTACTACCTAAAATGAAGGATATTAACCTAGACTTTATGTTAATGACTTTGATGTTTGTATTCATCTACAGAACATTCAGGTAATGGATTAATATGAAAATACGACAAAAATATGAAATTATATTTTGATTACAGTACATCTTCTTTATTTTTTGTTTGGTTAAAGATCCACCTCATATTGCTTCCTAACTAAGGTTAACATTACAGTTCTCTTCAAATAAATTACTTCTACAAAATAAAAAAAAAACCATAAACAGATAAAATGAGTATTAACTGTACTTATTTTTAATATAACAACATACTAAAGGTAAGCAACATGATTTTGTTCTCATTTACAAACAACAAGTAGGAATCAAAGAAAATATTTTTAATCGATAATCGTTTTATAATTCAGTTTATCCCCAGATTTCATCCCTCTGTTGATGAAATAATTGTTTAGTTATTTCTTTTTATTATTACTTTATAATCAGTGTTCAATGAGTTAATTTTGTTTTAAATGTGTTACATTTGTTCTATTTTTCATAAGTTTGGTTGCTTGAATAGAACTTTGTTCAGAATTTATGAGATTTTCTTCAATTGACTCGATAGTATGACCGCATAAAACATGTTCAAATGCTTCAGTTAAACGTCCAAATACAATACCAGTAATTGCTAAACCAATAATTATGTAAATAATTGATAAAACTGCTAAAAATACATCAGTTTCTGGTACTAAATCTCCAAATCCAACAGTTGATAATGAAATAAATGCGAAATAAATTAAATCCAAAATACTCCACTCTAATTCCTTTTGTCCAGCTATATAAGAATATATCCCAGCTCCAAATGCTAGATAGATTACGAATGTTAATATGCAAGGAAGTACCTAGGTTAGATAAGAAAATATAGATAAATCAATAATTAAACAGTTTACATAAATACATGCATATATATATTAAGAGGAGAAAAAACGTAACTATGATACTTGAATATGTATTCTCTAGATAATTGAAGATTATCTATTAAACAGTTGTTTTATGATAACTTGAGACTTAGTTTTGATTGGTGACTTCCTTAGTTAGTTTTGTCATAAAAACATCTTAGTTATGGAACTACTGAAACTGATAAATTTTGTTACATTGTAATTTGGTAGGATTAATTATAGAAGGATATATATATATATATATATATATATATATATATATATATATATATATATATATATATATATCATTGATCATGTGGAAAACGATCATTTGATGGTCTTTGTTAATATTTGTAGACAAAAGAGAATTATGTTATATGACTGTTAAAACAATGAAGTAGTATTTACAAGTTACTTTCATAGTCCCTTTAAATAAATAAACTGTTGATTAATTCTCAAAGATGTTAACAAGTTTTTTGTTGTTGTTGAAAATACAGGTCAACCAATAAAAACAATAATTAGGGGATAATAAAGTGTTATGGTAGGTAAATGAAATATATTGATAAGAAACCACTGGTTACTAGGCATTATTCAAATTGGCGGTGGGTAAAAAGCGTAAGTAAGTTAATGATGAATTTCAGATTTTGTAAGGTAGACATTGTTGTTGAAAACCAGCGACAGTTTGGAGCATATTTATGGGGATACAATAAGTTTCTGCTTCTGCTGGACAGTACATATTTATAAGTCGTTTTGAACTTCAAATTGCACTAGCATACTGTCATGCCACAGGTTAACTAGTTGCTGAAAATTGTTATCAGTGTTATTTAATGGATATTTGGGTCTTAGTCCAGATGATTTAATATGTTCGTTATAACTCCAATGAACCTACGAGATCCCAAACCAAAAATTTTATTATCGGTGATGTGACTTGATCTTCCACTGAAATGTCTAGCTAAAGTCATTGAGATTATTTATATAAACCACTAAGATTGATTAGGAAATAATCTTTCTCATACATGGAGTGTCCGTAACGCAAATTGAATAACACCATCAAACAATTAATTTAATGAATGGCATATAAATTAAAATGTAAGATTGCATGAATTTCACGTTTCAATATTTGTCTGACTTAGTAGGACCCATCTACTGAACGAAGTGCGAATCTTTCATGAACCATATGATCACCAAATAAACTTGGAGTACGTTTTCATATAGTCAGAACTACGTGTTACACGTGACAGTGAAATCAGGATCACAGTTAAGTTCTCATATAATCTCTGGAGTTATGTCGAACGGTGCTAGAAAGACGAAAAGGGGCTAGATGCTTCCGACAAAATATTTGAGTTCATCAGCAGTTGCATTAAATTAAGCCGTTATTTCAGTAGTAGTTCAACTTTTGTAGGGATCATGTTGATCATCAACTTTGTCACCACTGGACATCCGTTCGCTTAATTCTGCACATAAATGACATTTTTATCTAAGCTTCAGTTAATCTAAAAGACAAATCTTTCACAGAATATTTATTGTAGGAACTAAAGAAGAATAAAACTAACAATCAAAAATTTAACATATTAAAACTTTTTGTAATCATAATCTCTAAACTTACTCGAAAGTCGAAAGTTGCATCAATTCTATGATAAGCTTCTCTTAATCCAACTGGAACTCCAGAAGGATCAAGTGTCATATAATAAATTGCTTTAGTCAGTCTGATAATAACATCTGATATTCGACTTATTAGCAAACTGCACAATGGTATGGCAATCATACCATAAAGAATAGTTAGTAGTTTACCAACAGCAGTGGATGGAAACACATTACCATAACCTGAGTTAAATAACAGTCAAAACAAATTTTTAATGTAAAGCATAAATGATCCATTAAATAGAAAGGAAAATCATACTAATAACTAATTTGATTGTTATTATTAATAATTTACTCAATCCTTTGTATTGACTAAATCGATCATTTATGTGGACTGAACAAATTAACCTTATTATTGGATTATGAATGTAATGTATCCATACACACGGTTGATCGGTCTATGTTTGAAAACATTGTCTTTTATCAGATAATACTGCATACCTTGTTGTTTATTATCAACAAACACTACAATTATAATCAATAGCCTTCTATCATCTGATTTAATTGATTTAACACTAAAATTCATCTTAACATAATTAACATAATGTCAGGTCAGTTAGACCATTAGATACATTGCAACTTCACCAATGGAACCTGATTAGCATTAAAAACTATTTTTTTAAAAACACATGATATTGGTGACACGAAAAGCTTAGCGGTAAACTCTCAGATTGTACAGCTGAGTGACAACAGTCCCAGTCCCACAGCGAGCATCAACTATCTCAAGATTACAATGACCTTTTGATGACCAGCACCAACTAGCATGAAACTTAAGTTCAGTATTTCCTGTCGACTACCTTTAACCAACTAACCTATATCCAAAGAATCTAATGATCATCAATACAATTCTTATTATACACTGTATATGTTATTTGCCAAATTAGCATCATACAATTTATGTTTAAATAAGACATAGTAAAAGGAGATTACATAATACTGTTGATATTTTCATTTATTCCAAGTTTTATATAAAAACAATCTTTAAATCCTATGTAGTTGAAGAAATTCTGGCGAGATTCTAATTTATGGACGAGCCAATCAGAGGCGTTTTAGAGATTTCAAGGTTACAGCACCAACTTCAGTGCTGAATGCTAACGTACGATCGGTTCACAGGGGATTTTGTACAAAACGTGATAATTGAGCCGCTATAACAAATAAAACGGAGGGACTATAATGTGTGGACGAATCAATCAGGTATAAGATAATAGATCTCGGATTTTAATGCGAAAGCCTTTCATCCATTTGGCTAAATAAATTTCTGGCATTATAGCTTATGTCAGTTCGTGATGAAAACCCTATAAATAATTTCTAACTAAGACAAATTACGACAATTATTGCAAACTGGATAATAAAACCACCAGTAACACTGGCTGCAGTCAGGTACTACAATATATACGGATGGTTGGAGAGCGTACAGACTCCTACATAGGCTTGGTTATGTGCATTGTGTCGTTATCCACAAGTCACATTTTGTGCACTCAACAACCGAAGTGCACATAAACAATATTGAAGCTATGTGGTCGAGGCTGAAAGAGTTTTTGAGACTTTATCATGGCTCCAAAGGCCGACTATTCTGTAGCCGTATGGATGATTTCCTCTACTGCATGCATTACGATTTTAAAACCTCTGAACCTCTTTTTAATCTTGAAAAGTTCTTGAACTACGTATAAGAAGTGTATCCACTTTATTTCCTTGGTTTTGTATAACATTTTTACTCTATATTAACTTTTTTCTGATTGGCTAATATTTCTCAAGGTCTTTTAAGATCCGTTCAAAGGTCGCTCATAAATTAGAGTTTCGCCGAAATTCTTTATAAATTTAAAATACCCAGTAACAAATATACATAAACTTCAATCTTAACTATATTGTAGATCATAGAAGAAATCATAAAAGAAAAAAATAGAAAAATACAGAAGAAAAAAAACATGGAAAGTACATCATGAAAGTCAAAGTATTATGATCAATATCATAGTTAAAGATAATAAACTTTTTTGATTCATATGATTTCTATACATAGATAGTATATTTCCTTGAAAAACCTTAGACCAAATTGCCAAATGAAACGTTGGATTTATTTCATATTTATTCGTTGATAGTTTACAAATACATTCTTCCTCTTTAATAGTAAATAATAATTATGAATATATAAGAAAAAGTATATGATTTATATCCTTTATATTTTGTACTATTTATTGTATAGTTGCTTTATTTCCTTTTTCTTTCCCTTACAGTAAACATGAAAAGTACAACTGACCCTTTAACTATTCTATTGACATATAATACTTTTTTAAGTTGTTTGTTGTCCTTTTTCCCCCTTCTTTAAAAAAAAAAATCATATATTCAGTGTTTATTAGAACTAAATGACTTATGCTTACATGAATGAATGTAATTCAATACATCTCCATGTAAATGAAATTGAAACGTATAGCATAGTAAAGTTAATTAATTCGAGTGTGAAAAAGTATCTTATTAGATAAACTTGCTTAGAATTACATTAATTTCCTAAATAATAGATTGATTATTTGACTTTGACTTAGCAAATTAACGATGTTTCACGTTTCGTGAAAGTTGAATTCAATACGAAATCATGAATGGATAATGATGAAAAGTGATGAGTTCAAACTAGAATATGAACCAGTAGTTCAGTCCTATCAAGTTTTTAATATTTCTTAAGCTAATTCTTAAAATGTTAATTTATTAAAATACTAAACTACACTGATGATATTCATATATATTGTGCAATTAACAGCTAAACATATGTGATCGTCTGTTAAAATAATTCAAAATTTACCAACCTAAAAAGATATTTAAGATCAAAACTACATTTACTTTTTAATTAGAATGTATCTACAAGTTTTCTGTATTTATCTAGTGTCATTAGGAAGAGAACATTTCTTTATGGTCGAAAAATCAAATAATTTCAATCTGGATGTAAACTCAACCTCATATAATGTATTCAGAAGCGATGTTCATTAATCACGCCAATTGGAAACAAAATTATCTATATAATAATGGGTGTAACTTGTTGTTATGATGGATATTTCGTTACATCTCATAATATGTCTTGGTCATCACAACTAAAGATATATCATTCTGAAAACGAAACCAATATCCATGACCCTTCTAATAATGTGCTGGCTTTAAGAGGGATACTTTAGGATCTAATGAGATGTAATTGTTAAAGTTTAACCAAATGGCAAGTAGAGCAATTATTAACTGATACTGTAGTGAACAAGAACACGAGTGGTGACAATCGAATTTATTTGAGCACAAAAGTACAGAGCATCTCAATAAAATCTGAGAACCATATAGTAAATCGTTAATTTGCAAAATATCGATCCATCATCTCAAACTTGACTGTTCCTGTCGCAAACATCAATCCATTGTCTCAGATTTCATTGCTCATGCGTTTTCATACCGGCTGCGTTCCGTTCCCGTTCTTTCCTCATCGACCTTCTACTGAAATACATTCTATGTATGACCACCGTTATATACTACCTGTGTGGATATAAATAACCTACACTAAAATATCATCAGATGATTTCCGGGTCATATCCTGGTAGTTAAATTCTAACTTACTGGTCTGCGTGTTACGCAGTCAAAATGAGAACCGAAGGTCCTAGATTCGATCCCTGGCCAGATTTTTGGTTAGCAGTGTATAAGAGTCCCATACCACGACGAAGTAGCTGTTCAGTACTCCCAGATTTTCAACTATCTGTTATCTGATTTCAACCCATTAAGAAAAATAACCTTCAAAACTTCGGTGTTTTAGTACTGTAAATTATGCTGACCGTATTGTAATTTCATCTTTTCACTTTTCAAATTAATTTAAAAAGGTATTATGTCAGTGATATAACAAATTTCGATCTAAATTTAATTGAGGCTTGTGTCTCCTTATTCAAATCGATGTTTCCAAGAGGAAATACAAAACAACCAATAGTATTAAAAGGACAAAAAGCGGTCTCAGAAAATCTTAGGTAACTGAAAATACTTGTTAAGAAACCTTCAACTGGGGTTTCATGCTAGTTAACATTCACTAACAAGGCGCATAATTAACCCTCTTCCCTACATGACCCGAACCCGTATCATCTATTATCATGGTTAATGTCGTCATCACTGAAGTATTTTGGTCAAGTTTCACACAGATAAAACTTTATAAACTATACTTACCAATAGTTGTAAATAATGTGAAGCAATAATAGATACTACCCCAAAGATTCCATTTTGTCGGTATATCTATAGTTAATTCATCTGTACCACATAACCATGCTTCATATAATTTCTCACGATATCTATCCACTTGAGCAACTAATTTTGACCAATCAGCATTACTACCTTTTTTAGCTAACTGTTGAGCTAGGACAAAAATTTTTTGCCTTGTCTTAAAAGAAAAGAAAAAAAGAAGATTGTTTTATAAACATAATTAGATGATAATATAAATAAAAAAACCTTTTTCAGAATAACAGTAATGATAGTAATCATATTAAACACTGGCTTTTTTTCAAAGATTAAACTTAATAATCACTGTAGTTTACAGATGAATGATAAGTTCAATTCTCTTTTGTCTAATCTAAAGAACAATTATCTGGAGTGATAATAAGAAGGGTTTATACATATTTTTAAAATTAATTAGTTATAGTGTGGTGTGTCACTTATATCGACATGAATAGTATATAACGATAGTCAGGATTAGAATGTCTGGTAGTAGAAGGTAGAGAAGGAAAGAACAGGAATGAAATCGGAGACGATCGACTGATATTCGCAAAAGGAACAGTCAAATTTGAAACAATTGATTAATATTTTGCAAATTAAGTATTTACTATATGGTTCTCAGAGTTCGGTAAGATGATCTGTAAGGTTGTCTTCAAACATATTTGACTTCTCCCACTTATGTTCTCGTTCAATACAGTAGAAATCACAATGAAACCGAATACTTGACATGTTACATAACCATTGACGTTTATTATTTCAAATATTGACGACAGATGAAATAAACTTGATTACTGGAAAATTCTAATGGTTTGGGACTAAATCATTGAACAGTTTGATGACTGAGTTAATAAGGGTACTAGAATGGGATGAAACCAACTAAATATATAGTAATACACAATTTTATTGACATTAATTAGTTCAGGACTATACAAATCTTCTATAACTATTATTTATTATTTAAACCAAACTAATGGGAGATACAACCAAAACAAAGAAGTAAACAATGACAGGTTTAAGATCAACAAGAACCAGTCAACATTGAGGTGTACAGGACAAGCTTTGAACTATATGTGGAAAAATTCGAACACTTCACCTCTACCTGAAGTTTGTGCTGATGATGTCGTTCAAAAGAACGATGAAAGCCCCACGACCAAACCATCCAGCTCAGAGAACAAAACTCCATCAAAATCATCCACCTGAGCTACAAATCTTCTCCATCATCTCACCATTAAGATTATTATCATAAACCTAAATTTTGTTGATGACTATGCTCCGTAAATATTTCACATATTGATCAACTCATTTAGTTAAATTAATCCTCCATCAATACGATCATAGATTTCTAAAGATCACTGAGCACGATAAGTATTTCATGTAATTCCTGCATGTTGACGAACATTTAACAATAGATAATCAAATGACTTTTAGAATTTAATAGTTGAATTCATGAGTCGATTGAAGCTAAACCACCGTGAAAAACCTGGAAGCACTGGATGGCCGTTTCGTTCCACTATTGAACTCTTCAGTAGTGCACCGTCTAATTAAAACGATTGGAGCTCTTCTATATTGTACTGATGCTCTTTTTTAAAGTTAACGTTGGATCGACTTAATTTCTACTTGTTGATCTCATGTTTCGTTTTAATTTTTGATGTATAAATATTACTCATTTCAAGCAGTTGGTGAGAACCTATGCGATTCTACTCAAATTATTGTTTTTGTTTGTGTAAACCTAACAGTGGAAACCATCAGTACAATATTCATTTAATGAAAAACTTGTATGAATGGAGAAGATTTTGAATTTTAAATGCTCACATTATGTCTAAATAAGACGCTTCTAATAAAATGATATTGTATACTTTAATTCTTTATGATATACAACTCTAATGTATGTATTTTAAAACACCTTAAATTGTTCGAAATAATTTTGATTACGACTTTTCCTATCCAATATATTTATAGAAACAATATACAATAAAAACAACCCATTTTAAGCAGCATAGATGGATGGTAGCTAGTAGTGGAATACAGGAAAAGCGTTTCGTCCTGTTTGAGACTCATCAGATGGACGTACCCGCGTCCCAGAATTGATGTCCACCCTAGGACTTGACCCAGTACCATTCGCTTCAAACGTCATCGCGCTATCCACTTGGTTACTGAGTTCTGATGGTCATTTGCTTGTGCAATAGAGTGGCGTTCAAATTTATTCGGTATTGTTTGTTTGAATCTTCCCATTTATGTTTAGGACTGAAATTGATCAGCTAGTTGGGTGACGCAATATCGTGTGAAACTAAAGGTACTGGGTTCGGTTCCCGCAGTGAACATCAACTTTGGGATACACGCACATCCGGCTGACGAGTCTCAAATAAGACGAAACGCGGTCTCGTATTCCACTGCTAACCACCATCCATCTTTGCTTATACTACTTGTGAATTAAGGCAATATCGAGGCAATTCGCACAGGATGTACATATTCCAATAACAGACTGATCAGCTGCTGTCCTAAACATCGATCGGAAAATTCAAATAAACAATACCAAACGAATTTATCTTATGAAGTATGATAAACGAATTTTTCTATTTTGATCCACCGTTATGTGTAACTAGCCTAAAAAACATCTAAGGTTAAATCCAATATCCAATGGAAAATTTAATTAAAATATTGATTTGTTAGTAAACACAAAAATAATAAAACCACCAATCACATTTTAACCAATCGAATTTATAACTATCAGAATTACAATTAATCAACTAATTGTGTTATCTAGATACATGCTGGGAATATTCAAATAATGAGCACTAACCCCCTTTGAAATGAAGATGGCTACTCCTAAAGGACCGTGAAGGGTGATGAAGTTATATAATGAGCTAAGAAATCTTTGAAAATCGTAGTTATTAGTTGTTTATGTAATAAATTGATCGTGATATTTTCATAACAAGAGAGTTGTAAATTTTCCCTGAATATTGATATTCTAGTTGAAAACAGATTGACAAACTTTTCAAATTTATCTCATTAGATGATACCTTGATAATTAATCCCATATTCACATAATCTTTTCATCATCTTCATCAAAATACAGGTGACTAACTATGCTTTTCCAGTTATTTTGTCCGAGTAATTCATAGAAGAATTCCTTAAAATCTGCAAAGTAACTTATTTTATAACCATGAAACATAACGAACTAACTCTTTAGTCTGAGGACTAATTACTTGATAGGGGACCCGAAGAGGCTGTGACTGGGTAAGCTGAAGAGTCTCGAACCAGAGTGAAACATATATTCTTCATCTCCTAATCTGAAGTAGTTTACTAAATAAAGTTAATCCTTTGTGTAAGACTATAAGGCTAGTTTTAATTATAACGATACTTAGATAACTGAAATCCTTTTTAATTTGTCAAAAAATTACCCGGTGTTTCTTTTTCTCCTCTAAATACTCACTTAGTCTTAAGATGATCAAAAATATCTTAAGAGTTATTTTTTATATTTAAAGTTCGACTGCAAACTAGATCTTAGGGTTCTGAGTCTTATTTTAGGCATTCTGTCATATAGACATGGTTTACTGATACTACGAACTCAAAGTTTCACCGTTTTACTACCTTACCATTAGTATACACATTTCGAAAAGTATCCATGCTACACAACTATTTGATTTAGCGCTTTCCCTCCATCTTCTATTGCATGATTTATGAAAATTTAGTCGATTCTATTAAATAGGTTTATGATCAAACCTTAGGTTACATTGAACTTAAGTAGAAACTGTGAACCTTTCTATTTCTCATAAATACTTCAACAAGTTAATTTATGATCAGACTGTCTTGTTTAGAATATATTGAGCCAATAATATACCAAATTGAATTTAAAAAACTTTCTATACTCATTTATACTTCCGAAGTTTATCATAACAATTAACTAAGATTACTAGCCAAGTTATCTACAATTTAATAATAGAAAAACCTAGACATTAAACTATATAGAAATGAGAATGTTGATGAAGCTTAAATACATATTACAAGCATCGACGTAATTAATATACGTAGTTTATCCAATAAACACATGAACCAAAATCATAAAAAACTTCATTTTACAAAATTAAAGATAAATCAGTTGTATCGTCCTTTAAATAACCCACTCTAATTGTAGCAATACACTTGTCTTACCACAATTTTCACCATTCGAATCAATCGTGGAAACCTTCAAAGTTAGAGATTTTCAGTAACCTTGATGTTCCACATTTTTTTATTATCTCCGCATGACCTCTTTACATTCCAAGAACAAAACGAAATCATAGGATAATTGATTTATGAGAGTAGGGAAGATGATCTGGCTTGGTGATTGAATTACTAATCAGGTACTCGTAGACGATCATTTTTTATGTACAGGCGTATTTACATGGTGCATCACTCACCCAACAACGTCACACATGACCCACATAATCCATCATGCATTCAAAACTACTCCGAGTCAACATTCACTGTTTATAACTCAGGAAGGAATTCATTGTAGCCGTTGTGCTGGAAACCACAAGTATTTCAGTACCCCCATTTATTAAAAAATTATATATATCATTATTATAATAAATCTCACCTTAGATACGTGTGTCCTGGATCGCTCTTCATATGGGCCTTCAATTTTTTGAAATAACAATGCACCTAGCACAGTTACTAATGCTAATATTAATATCAGACCAGGCAATGACTTCATGAATTGCACTAAATGAGATTACATTTTTGAAAAAGAAATATTAAAGAAGTAAATAATATGTCGTAATAACATCGAATTAAAATAAGGATATTTATATATACCTGCATGTTGGAATGATTATGATGTTTGAAATCGTTATTAAAATATTTCAGTGAAGTTTAAGAGATATGTATTGACAGTTTTATTGATCTATATCAGTTGATTGCTGTTGCCATAGTATGGTTCTTATAATTAACCAGTGAGTAGAGACCACGTTATGCTTGTTTAGTCATTTGATCTTGACTGAATTCTACCTATCAAATTGTAATGCGGCCATATATTATGTGATTCTATATCGTGTGTACTGTTCTTAGATGTTAGATGGATGGAAATAGTCGGCAGAAAACCTTGGTCCGACTAATTATAATTTAGAATATCATATGGAGAATTTACTAACTCAAGATTGAAGGTACACCTTACTAACTGCACAAAAGCACAAAAGCTAGGTCCAGGGTTTCCTGTCTATAACTTCCTACTATCTAGCATACAGTTCTCAAGATTGTTGATTTTTATCTGTATTTACCGATTCCCCATTTGTATTAAGTTTTCTTGAACTCTGAACAATATTACGAACAAGATGTTTAAGCTTTCATTTTCATTACTTGTCTTGTTAATTATTCATGGACAAAATATGCTTCACAGACAATAAATAAATGTCCACATCTCAGTGTACATGAAACAGTTTGATAAGTGAAGGAACTAACAGAGTGTGTAAAATCTAAGTATTTGACTGGTAAGTTCTGAAATATGAAAAACGTTTAGTGTGATCTCATTACAAAATAAGAATCATAAGTGATATAGTTTAAAGAATGTACCATTATTTATTATGATTCTTTGGATCGATCTAACCATTTCAAGATATTGGATAAGTCACTTTATGGAAATAATTACATAGTTCACCATGATTTCTAGATGTTTTTCATCCAAAATGTAAACAATAATCATAGAATATGAGTGCTAAGGACTATCAGGCATACGTACATATAAACTACATGAAACTTCAGAATAAGATTCGGGCAATTAAAAATACCAAAGTCAGTGTTTTGTATGGAACATGATCACTCTTTTAGGTACTACTCTCAATATTCAACATTGAAGTATACAATTTTGGTCAATCATTTCGAATTTCATTTCTAGATAAAACAATAGTGCCAATGTAGAATACTAGTAGAAGTGTTTATATGTAAGATACCACAAAAAGTCATACTCAGAGTCAAGGATCTCCAGGTGTTCTTCGATATATTCCCTATATTGAATCAAGATAAAATTCAATTTCATCTCTATGTAGTCTGTAGCTTCTTTAGATATACAAAAACTTATGATTTTACCTACACTTGTTCTTTTTTACTGCTTCCTGTGTAAAAATTTCGATTTCTGAGTTCTAGTTATTTTTCTGTAATTGTTAACGACACATTGTTGTTATTCCATTCCATTATTAACCCAGGAAACTAAACAAATAGTCAGGCATTCCGAATACAGGCAAAACTATTTGAGTTAAACCCTCATTTACAAAATCTTTTTCCATTTAAACTAATGAGTTCAATTATCAGTCGTATCCCCTCTACAGTCTGTCATATACGTCAGCGTGAATTCTCAAAATAGGCTGTAATAAAACTCGATTGTTTGTCATTAATAAACTTGAATTAACAACAGATTTCTTTCTACACAAGAATATCCATCACTTAATTAGTTTGACTGTAATATTTAAAAAAAACAATTATAAATAATTTCAATGGTTAAGACCATGAGTCAATTGAAGCTAGACCACCATGGAAAACCTGGAAGCAGCGGACGGCCGTTTCGTTCTATTGTGAGACTCTAATGAGAAGTAGTGGCCAGTGAAGTTCAACCAGGTCTGTTGTGAGATATCTGCTAACTGATGACAATGGTGGATGTGTCGCTCAAGTTGAAGTTAGACATTAACACCACCGGATGCCGGTTCGGTGGTTTAGTGGTTAGGTGCTCGCGCGCGAAACCAGTAGGCCCTGGGTTCGAATCTCGCGGGAGGCAGAATAGTGGATGCGCACTGCTGTGGAGTCTCACAATAGGACGAAACGGCCGTCCAGTGCTTCCAGGTTTTCCATGGTGGTCTAGCTTCAAATGACTCATGATCTTAACCATTGAATTACTATAATATCCACAAAACCCATCTGATATTAATTATAAATAACATCATCTTTAATACTAATGTGGGCATAAGTTATAGCTGAATAATAAATAAATGGTTTTCTATCAACCCGGTTTCAAACTAAATAACATAGAATAAACCAAAGCAAGTTAATTATTAACAATGGACTTTTATCATCTTATCAAAGATCTAACACTGCAACTTAAGAAATACAATAAAGTCTAAGTTTCATAATAGTCATTCCACTTAAATCTCTTATTCTGATAATAAAGTCAATATTTACGAAGTGCAAATGTAGTAAATGGTAAGATCTTCAATTGTTGTTTGAAAGTATCAATGTCAAATTGAATGAAATTCCAGGAATAATATTATTTTCAAAATGCAAACTGAGTTCGAACACTGATTACTATACATCATTCGAATCTTTTGTGAAAACGAAAGCATTGAATTAATCAGTTATTATTATTATTATTATTATTTGAATGACAGTCATTAAATAATAAGAATTTCTAGACTCTGTTAATAGCCATAATTGGAATGTTTGTCACTACAAACATCGTTCTACCGAGATAAGTTTGATTGATTGATTGATTCATTGATTGATTGACTAACTAACTAACTAATTGACGAAGAATACTTTTACAAGCTTAAATTATTTCTTCGTATAACTAAACAGAATTTACATTATGTAAGTAGATTGTTTTGTTTTCTTTATCAAAATAATGGCTAATTTAACAGTGTAATTATCCATAATAATATGTTACGTAATTATAGTTTACAATGTATACTGAATTAAATATAAAAGGTTTTTCAGCTTACCTACTTTGTTCATTTGCTAATCAAAACCTTTTCTTCCTTCGAAAGGTTTTGATTTATCAATGTCACATAAACAATGATAATAGAAAATATGCCAATATTCATCAAGCACCAACAACTAACCTTCTTGTGACCTTGACAGCAAGCCAATCAGCTCACAGCTATATGACCTTATAAAGGAAAATAAGCCTATCATTTCAAAAAGGAACGTAAAAAGGACTAACCGATAATATTATAGTGGGAGTGAAAAGTAATGCTTAAAAAAAATCGTTTAATCATACGAATACACAGAATGTGTACAATGTACTGAATAAAACATATAAGTATGCTAGAACACTAATTTTATGTAACTTAGCCAGCTAACAAGAGTTTCGTTCTTGTCCAGTGATTATACATCTGTTCAGTACGTTATGATATGAATGAAACTATTTTAAACAAGTACGAAAACTTGTCACATCTAATGAAGCTATTTGAATTCTGAAGATATTTTCACACAATTTTAACAAAGCAGGAAAAACTCCTTAAAATGAACAGCAACTGCTCTAGAGCAAGAACATCTGTTGTCTATGCTTCTCATTCCTTATGAGGTCTAGCCTAGGATATCCTCTTGCCTAATAGTAATGTTGTTGTCAGTTAATCATCAAACCAGTAATCACCAATTCACATTATCCATCATCGAGTTTAGCTTAAATAATACTATACCATGACTAATGAACGCATTACAATATTTTCTATTTTCCGTTTGATCAAAACAGATCATTGAATACTTCATTATCACTACATCTTGGACTAATCTTCAATTTAATAATATTGAAGACGACAGTTTATTGTAAATTTTATCCAAAGTAAATAAAACAAACAAAAGGAACAGTTTTCAACTTTTGGTGATTATTTAATTCATTAGGCTTTCAATACCACTCTGGAAAACATCATCTGCCCACACTCCAAGTAGAAGTGAATATTTTTATTTACTTTCTAAACTCTGAAATCAATCAATTCAAAGTCATAAAACTAAAAATTAACTCCAATTGGTAAATCTGACAAAAAAAACTGGTCATATACAGATTTCAAAAACTTTAAATACGAACTATGATCATTATAGCACATAGTGATTGTAATCTCCAATAAAAACCATTAGTATGTGTGAAAGGACTTAGGAATAGCGGTCACAAGAACCTAATGCATCTTCATGTATATGTCATTCTAGCGCATATTACCCAAACATACTATAACATAGCAACAGAGGTCATCGGTAAAAATACACAGTAAACAAAAAGATTTAAGTAATAAATATTCAACAAAATTTCATGTGAATCGAATTTGTTGTACAGTTCTTCGTAAATCATAGAGAAATTATTGGTTCAACTTAAAGATTTTTATGATTTATCTGGTATAACTTGCTATCTTATTTCTAATTAAGTTCAACCAACTATTAATACGTCCCTTGTACCGAAACACTTAAATACTGGTTTCCTAACGATCCCCTACTTTTAAAAACTCTTCTTTTACTCTTGAAATTTGAGCAGGAAAAATAACATTTGAGAATAAAAGAAATCATACATAAAAAGTGTTAAGAGTACCGTACAGTGATGAATTAATTTGAATCTATCATTAGATTTACGAAAATAAATAACTTTTATGTGATGTCATCCTGTGGTATGTGATATAAGTAGTATATGATGTTAGTCGTGAACAGAAAGTCTGGCAGCTGAGAGACAAGAGGATCGAACAGTAAAGAGTCAGAACAGAATGCAATTTGTATGAAAATGCAAGAACGATGAATTCTGAGTCATTTTAAGACAAATGGTCGACATTTTGCAAATTAAGCCTTTACTTTATGATTGTTAGATTTTATTAACATGTCCTGTAATTGTGTGCCAAATACATCCGATTGTCCCCACTGGTGTTCTTGCTCACTACAATCCGAAATGAGAAGTGGAAGTACCTTTATAGACTAGTCATAACGTTGAAAAAATGAAAACGAAACACTAAGTTCTACCGAAGATTGAAAATAATAGTCTTTAATATATCAAATGCTCGATTGTTGTTACGGTGGATTTAGAAGAAAAAACACGCAGATTAATCCTGTTCCAAGTTCTTTAACCTAAACTCTTAATCATTACCTGCATCTTAAGGCACTAAACTCGCAATCCTAACCAGAAGCAATCTGAGAATTCATAAAAATCTTTCTGAGTGTATCCATTCACATGAGTTGGGAAGTCCTGATTCCAAACAAATTAACAATAAACTATATGACCCTAATGAGTCGAATGATTTGTGAACAAATTGCAATATATGAGTATTTCAAATAATGACTCTCCTGAAGCTGTTTCTCTATTTTTTTGATTGAATTTGTTGATCAAGGTCTTGAATGATTCCTTAAATAATTAACCTGTTAATTCGATTCTTTTGAAATGTTTTTATTTTTGCCTACTTATTAGTAGTTAAATTAATACATCTAAGAATTATGCATCCGTTACAAGCACATTTTAGTCTATTTTTTTTCATTTTAAACAGACAACAACAACAGCTAAATACAAATCAATGAAAATCAATGAATCATGAATTTGTTTTCAGACTGGAAAGACAGAAATACATGTAAACAATCATATTCTATGTATCTATTTCAATTTCTTTTACCATTCACTCTGTGTTCTCGTTCATTCATTAACTTCTTATGTCTATTTGTGAACCTGTAGAACATGTTGTATAGTTTATGAATGCGAGCTTTTTCATTATCAATAACAATTTTTAACTAATTTAACTGGATAAAATTTCATTCTAGCGTTCATATTTATATATCATTCATTGTCCTTGTATGTGTCCATTATTCGGGTACTAATATGAAAATAAAATATACACACTTACATATATACATGTAAACACAGCGACGCATAAATGCAACATTATAAATACTCTATTACAAATCTTTATTTTTGTTTGCCTAATTCTATATGAAAGAGACATTAAATATGCCTTTGTTGTACAAATTTACAGAAAGGTAAATAGATAGGTAGTGAAAGAAAGGAAGTTGGATGTGCAATCCATATGTACTGTGAATATAATACGCTATTAATTACAAATGAAATAGTGAATGCTGTCCGATTCAATCTCTTTAATTTTTTCTGATGAAGAATAGCATTTTATCATCAAAAGCATGGTTAAATTCATCTAATACGGTGCAAATTCAGCACAGAATTTGAGATTTTATATATTAGGGTTGCAGCTAACAGTGGAATCTAAGACACCAGTTTCATCTAACTTTTGACTCGTCAGAGGAATCGAAATAGGAACATCAACACCAGGATTGAGGTATATCCACTTGAAGAGTCTTAAATTGTATGGAACACATATCCAGAATTCCACTTCTATTCACACAAAATGTAATGAAACTTATGACTAAAGTAAAAATGGAGGCATCCACCCAGAGTGCTCATACTCCAACAAAGATCACTCAGAATTTCTAAAAGTTATGGTTTCGATTCCTAGAATGGCTGTGGATGTGCACTGTTGATCAGTACTCCCAATCGATGCCAAAAAATATTTATTTATTTGAACACATAGATATTGGTACAAGAGGGCACCAGAAACATATGCGCCACACAGATCTCATTTGATATGTGTGAGGGCTGTGATACTGTCCGGATGCCCAAACAGAAGCAGATGGTTTTCTTAGGCGGCCACATCCGGAGCCTTCGACCTGGAGTCTGATCCACAAGGCAGTGGAGCAACATCAAGAGATGCAGTCCAATGGTAGCCAATCACCAATAACTGATTCATACACCATTTGTTCCCTTAGGATCCTGAAGCTCATGTGCACCATTGGTTTGGAGTCAGGGTTTTCCGACTCCACTAGGTGGACACTCCGTGTCCACTAATCCGGTTAAAGCACTGGACATTCGTTTTCCGCCTGTCAATTTCGTAACCAACACCCCTGCCACGAGAAGGCAGTCAGTAGGAATTCCCTGGCAGAGGCTATATAAGTATGGCCATGTGAGAGCATTTCGAGAGGGACAGCGAACTCTCCCCACTCTCGGCCGTACCTAATTTCGAACGGTCCCCTCTAATCAATGGTAATAAAACTGATTCCAAATATTAAGTGTCTAAAATGACTGTTCTAAAAATACAAAAACAGACTGAGACCTACATCAACAACAAAATCATTCTAGGCAATGATAATTTAGGGGTTACGTACTTACTTACTTACTTACGCCTGTTACTACTCGTGAAGGAACATAGGCCACTCACCATCATTCGCCATCCAACCCTGTCCTGGGCAATCCTTTCCAGCTCCTTCTAGTTCCTATTCATCTTTTTCATGTCTGCTTCTATTTCCCAACGTAATGTGTTCTTCGGCCTTCCTCTTTTCCGCTTCCCTTCAGGATTCCAAGTTAGGGCTTGCCTCGTGATGCAGTTTGATGATTTGCGTAATGTATGTCCTATCCATTTCCATCGTCTTTTCCTAATTTCTTCTTCAGCTGGAAGTTGGTTTGTTCTCTCCCACAGAAGGCTATTGCTGATGGTATCCGGTTAATGGATGTTGAGTATCTTGCGTAGACAGCTATTTATAAATACTTGTACTTTCCTGATTGTGGTTGTTGTAGTTCTCCAAGTTTCAGCTCCATACAGTAGAACTGTCTTGACGTTCGTATTGAAGATTTTCAATTTGATATTGGTTGAAAGTTGTTTTGAGTTCCATATGTTCTTCAATTGTAGGAATGCGACCCTTGCTTTGTTTGCCAATCCTCGCTTTTACGTCTGCATTTGAACCTCCTTGTTCATCGATCATGCTTCCCAGGTATGTGAAGGATCTACATCTTCTAGAGTTTTGCCATCATGAGTGGTTGGATTGCTGTTCTCCGTTTTGAATTTGAGGACCTTGGTTTTCCCTTGTGTATGTTGAGTCCTACTGATGCAGAGACTGCTGCGACACTGACTGTCATTATCTACATTTGTTCATGTGTATGTGATAGGAGGGCTAGGTCATCTGCAAAGTCTAAATCGTCTAATTGGTTCTGAGCTGTCCATTGTATTCCGAGTTTTCCCTCAGATGTCGAAGTCTTCATAATCCAGTCGACCGCCAGAAGAAAGAGGAAGGGAGAGTGCAGACAGCCTTGTCTGACTCCGGTCCTTACTTGCAATGCATCTGTCAGCTGTCCTCCATGCACTACTTTGCACTGCAGTCCGTTGTATGAGTTCCGGATAATGATGACAATCCTCTTAGGAACTCCACAGTGTCGAAGAAGTTCCCATAATGTCCTCCTATCTACACTGTCAAATGACTTTTCATAATCGATGAAGTTGATGTAAAGTGATGGGTTCCACTCAATTGATTGTTCGACGATGATCCGTAGTGAAGAAATTTGGTGTGTGCACGATCGATCCCTACAGAATCCAGCTTGCTGACCTGGAAGTTGGGCGTCTACTGCGTCTTTCATCCGGTTCAGCAACACTGTGTTAAAGACTTTCTCTAGTACTGACAATAGTGTGGTGCCTCTGTAGTTCTCAGATTTCCTTTCTTCTGAATCTTGATGAGGTGTTCTTCTCTCCAGTCCATCGGCACTTGTTCCTCCTCTCAAATCTTTTTGAATAGAAGATGAAGCATGTTTGTAGCTACATCGATGTCTGACTTCATTCAGTGCTTCGCTGGTATATTGTCGGGTCCTGCTGCTTTCCCGCTCTTGATTTGTCTGATGATGGGCCATTCTGATTTCTCCTATCGTTGGTGGATTGACATCCATGGGAGGATCTGTGTGTGCTGCTTCCATGTGCGATGGATTCATTGGGGTCGGCCTATTGAGGAGTTCCTCGAAGTAATCTACCCATCTGTTCCGCTGTTGTTGAATTTCAGTGATTGACCTGCCTTCCTTGCCTTTGACCGGTCTCTCTGATTTACTATATTTCCCTGCTAGTTTCTTCGTTGTGTTGTCGAGCTGTTTCATATTTCCTTCTCATGCAGCTTTTTCCGCCGTCGTTGCTAGTTCTTCCACGTGTTTCTTCTTGTCGGCTCTAATGATATTCTTCACTTGCTTGTTTGCTTCTATGTACTCAACTTGTGCATGGACTTTATCTGCTCGTGTTCCGCTGTTGTTAATTGCTGTCTTCTCGTTCTTCCTTTTTTGATCCTGTCCAGTGTTTCTATAGAGATCCATTCCTTATGATGATGCTTGTTGAGGCCCAGAACCTCTTGACACGTTGTACTTAATGCTTCTTTGATACTTTTCCAGTTGTCCTCCATAGTAGTTTCTTCTTCTTCTTCTTCGTTCAGTAGATCCTGTAAGGTTTGGAACCTGTTGTTGAGAGCTATCTTGAATTGATTGAGTTTGTCAGTATCTCGAAGGAAGGCTGTATTGAATCGTTGTAGTGTTGATTGTCCAGTTGTTCAGTTCTTCTTTGGCTTCAGTTTTAAATGGGCTACAACTAGGTGGTGTGGTGATCTGAATCCATGTCAGATCCTCTCCTGGTTCTCACATCTTCCATTGTCCTTCGGAACTTTTTATTGATGCAAATATGATCTATCTGGTTCTCTGTGGTGTGGTGTGGTGTGGTGTGGTCCGGTGAGATCCATGTAACTTTGTGTATACGTTTGTGTGGAAATATTGTCCCCCACCTATGACCAATTTGTTGAATGCACACAGATTTGCAAATCTTTCTCCATTTTCGTTTCTCTCTCCCAGTCAATCCATGTCGTCCCATGATATCTTCATATCCGGTGTTGTCTATTCCGACTTTGGCATTTAGATCCCCCATCAGAATGGTGAGGTTCCTTCTTGGGCACTTCTCTATGATTGATTGTAGCCTCTCATAGAATTGATCTTTAATGTTGTCGTTACTATCATTGGTGGGTGCATAACATTGGATAATATTCATTGTGATCCCCTCCTTCTTTATTTTGAATGATGCTTTTATGATTGTGGATCCGTGAGATTCCCATCCTACAAGTGCATTTCGTGCTACTTTGTACAGCATTAGAGCAACTCCCTGAGTGTGTGGAGCATTTTCCTCTTCATATCCGGAGTATAGCAGCGTCTCTCCCGTACTTAGCCTTTGTTGCCCGTCCAGCTTGGGTCCAGTGGGTTTCGTGGATTCCCAGTAGTGCCAATTTGTATCCCCTCATTTCCGTTGCTTTTTGACTGGTCTTCCCGTTCTCCCACATTGTCCGTAGGTTCCATGTACCTATAAAACTTGTTTCTCTGGATGTTAGAAATGGCATCGGCCTCGTGGCTTTCGAAGGAACTCAGCTTTCACCATGAGGCGTCATAGTACTCTTGTCAAATGAATGAAATAGCATACAACCAAGTGAACATAATTCAAATTTTATTGATTGTTTGAATCCTTCTATTGATGTTTGGGACAACAACTGGTCCGTTTGTTATCGGTATCTGTGCATCTTGTGAAGATTACCTTGAGTCATAAGCATCATAAACATAGATTGATGGTGGCTAGAAGTGGAATTCAGGAGCTGCGTTTCCTCCCATTTAGAACTTGTCAGCTGGATGTACTTAAATCCAATTTATTGTTCACCCCAGGACCCGAAACCAGTACCGTTTGCTTAAAACGCCATCGCACTATTCACTTAGCCAGTAAGTCCAGATAGCCATAAGCTTTTGCAATGAGGTGAAGTTTAATTCATCCTTTACTTATTGTTTGAATCTTCCCGTTAACGTTTAGGACTGTAATTGATCAGTCTCTTATTGGTATATGTACGTATAAATAAATAGTTGTTCAAGTGGATCATCAAAAGTCCAATTTACTATACCATGTAATAGCTTAGGTTTGAGATGATTTCTTACTTTTCGTTCATCAATCACCTTGTTAACGGTCATCACATAAATCCCATCGGTGTAGGAGTCCAGACAGCATAAGAAGCGGCAACTCAGTTTATTATTGAACAGCGAAGATAACGAAGTTATAAGTATATCGAGTGAATGGGAGCAGAGAGGCTAATGTGTGTGCCAGCGAATACAGAGGAGGATTTATAGTCAAATAGAATCAAGACGCAGCTAGGCAAGGCAGATGCAATTAATAGGGTTCGAGCACATACATATATGGGAAAGAGGATGATTTATACAGCGATATTTAAAGCGATTAGCATTTAAGGCAGAATGAGGAATATGTGCATAGTCTTTCACATGTGATCTAGCACACATGTTTATACTAACATGATAGTGATCATAATGATACAAAGAAATAGACGAATTGTCACTGTCCGAATAACACTGTCTGTTAAATAAGTTAAAATGGCTCGACAAAACTGACTGTAGGACAGTTGCTATAACCACAAGTAAATAGATATCTGTTTCTTTTGAAATGGAGAAGTTTTGGTTTGAATATTCTAAAAGTACCTACTTTAATAAAATTTACTCACTTCCTTACGCCTGTTACCCCTTGTGGAGAAGCATAGACTGCCCATCAGCATTCTTCATCTAACTCTGTCCTAGGCAATCCATTCCAGTTGTTTTCAGTTTATATTTGTCCTTTTCATGTATGCTTCCAATTCTCGAAGCTGTGTGTTATTTAGTTGTTCCTAGTTCATGATAAAAGCGAGTAATATTATCTGATTATTTATCAATTCAAACGATTATCTATTATACCGATTCATAGCATTTTATTACATTCATACAAAGGTAACAAACAAGTAACTTCATGTGGGGTAACATAATTATGAATATCAGAACTTATATATATATATATATATATATATATATATATATATATATATATATATATATATATATATATATATATCACTAGATGCCTAGATGAAATCCGAAAAATAAACAATTGTCATCTACTTTATTAAATGAGCTTGATTACAGTTTAGTTTCAAAAATATAATTTTTAAATATCAGTATAGGGTTATAGAGATTGTTGAGTTTTAATTGAGATCATGAACCAATCGATGTTAGATTATTTGTGAAAACTTGGAAGCACTGGACGGCCGTTTCGTCCTAGTATGGGACTTCTCAGCAGCGCGCACTCACAATGCCGCATGTGGGACCCGAACCCAGGACCTTCGGTCTCTATAAATTGACAAGTTGTAGCATCAAAAAACTCTAAATAAACAACTTAGTTTTGAACTAAGCAGCATATTGACTCATGAATTCAACTATTAAAATTACTAAAGTCTCCACAAACACTTATTTTTACATTATTTAATCAATAGTTTAAAGACAGATAAACTTCAATTACACACTAAATTTGGTTAACAATTGATTATAGCTTTTCAGTTAGGCTTTATATTGGCTATGTTCACCACTAGAAGTTGCTATAAAAGTAAGAAATAAAATTTGGTCATTTTTAAGAGTAAAAATGTACTTTAAGCGTATTTAAATTCATGAAAACGTTTAGTGTAGTTCAGTAAAATGTAGGAATTGGGATAAATCCAGCGGTTTTCCAGTGATTAGTTGAACTAACCGTACATTTATGGTGAAAAATATATTCTTGACCAAAGTAAGAACAACTATAGTGCGGTGTATGCTATTTATATAGATGGATATAAATAGTACGTGAAAATCTTAACAGCAGAAGGCTAAGAAGATCAAGTACAAGAGGAAACAGAAACGGAAATAGAAAGAAATTGTGAATGTGAAGGAAAAATAGTAGAATTTTGCAAATGAAGTATTTAAAGTACGGTTCTTATATATCTAGTATGAATTCATTATAATTCGCGGTTTCTCATCAGCTGCTTACAACCTCTAAACGTAATAATGGTTTTGATAATTAAAAATCAGCTGACGTACCTCAAATCATGATTCCGGAAAAGCTCTCATCAGTGAAAATTAATGAAAAGAGAACTAAGTATAAAATAACTATAAGAGACGTTTCTATGTTAAATAACATCCATATTTATAGGTTGAATATATGAAAATTTGAAAACAGAAACCAAGAGCATGGAAACAATTATCTAGAAATAAGATGTTATTGTGATAGTTAAGTAATCCTCAACATGTAAAGTAAAATTGGTTCTCTGAGTATAGATCAAACAAGAAGTGAGAATTGGTAATTGGTATCACGAAGAGAAATGCGCAACAAACCTTTATAAATAAGGTTGGGAGCAGCTTATGAGAAACCGCGAAATATAATGAATTCATGTTAGATTGCTACGATAATTGTTTTTGCTTTAGTCAAATTTTAGATTCATATAATGAATGGATCAATGTTAGACTACCATTAAAAATCTGGAAGCATTGGATGGCCGTTTCGTTTTAGTATGGGGCTCCTCAACAGTGAGTATCCACGACCCCGTTCACGGGACTCAATCCCAGGACATCCGGTCTCACGCACAAACACCTAACGTCTAGGCCACTAAGCCGACATTCAACGGTGTTAATGTCTAACATCAACCAATCCACTATATTGCGCGACCGTCCACGATTGTCTTCACTGAGCAACTGTCTCATAACAGACAAGGTTAAACTAAACTAGTCACGACTTCTCACTAAGACTCCAGGAAATCCATCTTGAAGCTAATCACTGGTGAGCACATGATAATGGATCAATTGATAGACTTTCACCAGTAAAATCTAAATCTAAAGCCATAGAGTGGTTTCTTTAAAGCTGTGGCACTTCTTAGATACGAATAAATAAGTTGAAACAAATATGTGAAGGATTTATGTTAGATATGTGATGATGAGGGGTATTCATTTTGCTTACCTTTATATTTCCTTAAATTGAAATGATTTTCATTTTCTAAATGAAAATACACTGTTAAATGGCTCATCCTTTCAAATGTACATGCCTAATTAGTGTATTACGTGTTGTATCTTACATTTGCGAAATTCTGAATACTGTACAATAATATTTTCTATGAATTTGATTACTTTTTCACTATTGAATTTCATAGACAAACTTTCTATTGTTATTTTGAATTTTATTTCAAGATATTACAATAGATAGTTTACTCAGAGTTTATAAAGTCAGTGTCCTTTTAATGTGTGATATATGAATGATCGTTTGATGTTTTTCATCTACAGATATAACGTAAGCTTAAAGGTAGATGAAGTATGTTTAACGATGGTAATTAAAGACAAATATTATTATATTATATTAAGCATACACTAATTGGTCCTTATATCGACTCAGTAAATTAGGAAGCAATAGAGTTTGTTTTGATGGAAATCGGAGGAATTGATCATAGTGTTAATTACTAACATCTGACAACTTTTAATAAATGAATGACTATCGAACAGAATAGTTAGTGGTCTGAATTACTGTTAAAATGATTTATTTGAAACCAATAAAAAAAATCTTCCATCTGAGTACTATTGTCGTGTCGGTTGCTATGTTGAGCCCACATAACTTATTCTAGCTTTCGGACAGACCAGTTTATTCATTCTTTTTGAGTCATATTTTGACCCTGTAATTATTCGCTTATACAACCTTGACTGTTTTTATGTAAGCGTATATGTGTGCATTTCTTATCTTATTCATCACGGGTCTGTAACTTATTTTTGTCTGAATATAAATATCGATTAACGATTGGTTAAATCGAGTTGTCCCATATGCCTTCTCCTCTTTGCTTCCTTAGCTTCTTCTCTCTGATTGTTTTTTTCTGATCGATGATTGCACAAAATATACGTATTCAAAACCTCATTCTCGTATTTGACTTATTTAATTCCGATATTTAGTTAGGTAATTTAAGTCGATGATTATATGCGAGAAAGGCGGAATGTATGTTTCGATAACAATCATAATACGATTTAAGTGGAGTCAGATATAAGGCCACTAAAGTATCATGCACTTTATAACGAGCTCATAATACGTATCCATTTGAAATTGGAGTACAGAACTAAAGGTTTACAGACTAAGAATGATGCTTAAAAAGATTTTTTTTAACTTCATGCTAAACGGATTTTGATATTCAGAAGTAGGAAAATTTCTTATGGAATGATTTCAAAGAGAATATGAATTATTGAAGACATTTTTTCTTCTTTGCAACCTTCAATGAGGATGGAACAAGAAATTTAGCTTATTATGTTTGTCTCTAACATTTTCTTGATTTTAATAATCAAAGTTTTTAAATATTTAAAATACAAAACGTTATTTACTTGGTGTTGTTTTACTTGTACCTTCCCATTGTTATTTAGGACTGCACTTGATCAGTTTCATGTTGACATATGTGCATCCTGAGCGGATTGTCTCTATATAGCCTTAAGTAACAAGCTTTTTAAGCAAAGATGGATAGCCACTATCCATCTTTGCTTAGAAAACGTTATTGTTAATTTCCCAATAAGTTTAGTTTGGTTAATCAAAAAGGACTTACCTATCTTTTATCACAGGCATATTCAATGTATTCAACTATCGAGACTGATATAAACGAATAGTAGAAAATAAATAAATCCTAATTTGGTTTAATTCCAAATGTAATTTCACAATCTACTACCTACGGCATCAATGTAATGAGTGGATCAGTAGTTTACATTTTAATTTTATATTATTCTTTTCTGAAAGCTTCATTTTCTACTATTTTAACAAACAAATCATTTTCAAATTGGCCAATAATATGATTTTGCATATTTTACTCAATGGTTCATCTTTAGAGAAAAAAAAGACTTTTACTAGATCCTTCGAAGTGTTCTAAAATCAAGTAGAAACTGAATTTTCTATTCAAATAAGATGAAACTTTATATATGATTCAGGGAAAATCATGTTGATCAATTTCAGTAAATATTAACTTAACTGGAAATTTATATTGACGCTGTGTAAATCTGTTCATATGGGAGATTTTCTTTATTCTCATAATTTGCTTGATAGTACCAAATTATTTGTACTAGAAAAATGCCAACAAATTATTTTCAGTATGGAGTTGAGGAGACTGTTCAATTTTTTTTTTTTTGAGATCATGAAGCAATCAACGTCAGACCACCGTTGAAAACCTGAAAGCATTTGACAGCCTTTTCATCCTAGTATAGGATTGCTCAGCAGTGAGCATCCACGGTAGACAGTTAGCTACCTGTCTACCTCAGAAAATGTATGATTGATTGCACAGCCGTTCATGGATCGATGGAAGTTAGACATTAACACCGTTGGGTGCAGACTCAGTGATTTAGAGCTTAAGCGTCCGCGCGAGAGCCGGAAGGTCCAGTGTTCGGATCCCGCTTGCAGGACCGTAGATGCGCGCTGCTGAGGAATCTCATACTAGGACGAAACAGCTGTCCAGTGCTTCTAGGTTTACAATGGTTGTCTAACATCAATCGATTCATGATCTCAATAAAAAAAAAACAAATTTATCTACTTAAGAATTTCAGCACGTTAATCTGAATGATATTAACCATTGATACATTTATTTAGGATGAATATAGCTAGTTTTAAAGTCACATTCAAGATCTTGAAGTTCAATTAAAAAGATAAAACAATAATCGTGAATTTATTTTTATTGTACTGATGAACTCAATATTAGAATTTTTTAAAAACATGTATAGTTTCGAAATTATCTAAATGCAGTGAATAGCTCTTTTATCCCTTTTCAAGATCAATACTCAATAATATATAATAAGCACCTCATACTAGAAGTGAATCTAGTAACTTAAGTCCTTACAATTAGCACGATACATCTAGATCATTTTGTTAGATTACAAAGATTAGTTTCAGTTAATTTGTGGATATTCTTAGTTCAGTGTGCATTCATATTTTTATTTCACCTTTTTTCTATACAGATATTTTATTAGGTAATATTCATTCCTAGATGATGTACATTTAATTACACTCTCAAAACAATACGCATTTTTAATTAATGTTATTGTTCGTTTAACCGCATACGCACACTTGATGACAGTGTAATGTGGCGTCGAGTCGTGGTTGACTATGATCACCACTACAAGAAAGTTGCGTACCAGATATCAGAAGGCGATTAGAGGTTGTAGCGAGATGTATTTGTTGGTGATCTCGTGGTATCGAAAGAATACCGAGATCATGCCAAAGGAGTACAAGCGGAATCACTGAGCAAACGTAAGCGCGTGCAAGGTCACAATCAACGGAAGAATGTCTTCAGCACAGTTAAACAAGCACAGTAAAACAATCACTGGTACAATTGGTTATAATAATAATTGTTTCCATTAAACCAATCGCATTCTCTTAATAAAAGTAGGTCACTACAACAGTAAAACATCTTAGCTTTGAGGATTCGAATTATTTCGATACTTAGACCTTGTTGATAAGTACCAACTAGCAAGACAGCATGACCTAGAGTTTACTGCTTAGTGTTTCCAAGTATTAAACACTAAATAGGATGCATTGTGTTACCTAGTTACTTGGCTTAATGTTTACCTTCCTGCTTGATTGATCGACATTTAGAACTAGGATGTTAAATCATACACTACCCAATGACTGATTAGTAGGAACTAAATGTATGATGAGCAAGATTTTAAATAGAGTATGTTGTATTCAAAATTTGGGTAAACAATAAATTCAATGAAAATAAATGTCTACTGTTACTATCATCTATTCAGATCTGTAAGGGTTCTATCTGTCAAAGGAATGGTCATTTAATTAACAAAGATGCAACGTTACAATGAACCTATTCCTACAAATAAGAATAATTTTGTTTTGGTCGAACTCTTTGAATCACGTTATAACCTTGAAAATAAAGACCAAGTGACCTTAAAGCAGTTATTCCAACCAATCACAATATTTATTTATGTTTAAAAAAAATGGATCATTTCGAAATCACTCACTTTTGTTGATATGTTACACTGTCATTATATGTTAGTGTGCATAAATGTGTACACAATGAATTTTCACTATTTGTTATATCTAATTATATTATCTTAATGTTGATAAAAATCAGACCGTAATTTTTGACTACTTTTATCAATTTAGTTAATTAACGAATTAGAAATCAAAATTATAAAATAATATTTCGAATCATATCCACATCATATTGTCTTATCACCCACCCATTGAAGTTCATCCTCTTTCATGAAATCACATGGATAGAGAAGTTCTTTGTTACATCATAACATATTTATCATTTCGTATAGACAATATAAAAGTACCAGACAATATATGATAGGGTAAGTTAAATAGAGAATGAGAATTGGTCAGTTTAATAAATCAATGAACGAATGAAAAAAGATAGCGAATTAATGTATCATTCAATGAATATACACACAGGGGTTTTTAAGGTGGTTACATTGTAAATAAATTTATGTCGCATCTATATTATTCACTAACCAATTACAATATATTTTAACTTGTTCAAATCTATAGAAGAAAAAAATCAACAGGGTAACACACAAATAGGCAGACTATAGATAATTTGACATTATTTAATAATTTTCGAATTTACTGACAATGATATCAATAGTAATAATAATATTAATAGTAGTATTATTATTAGTAGTAATGGTAGTGTTAGTATTAACAACAATAACAACATTTAAGACAAAACATAACTGACTCATACAACTGTGTGTATACACACACAACACATAATGAGTACAAATCGAGAATGAACATACATACAGCATTTCCGTTAGTCAATCATAATACCTTATTTGTTACGTATATCTTACATGAAAAAAAAATCGTCTTTGTGTAAAACTGATTCAATTTTCATAATAAAAAAAAAGTAATTTTAAAGATTCAAATAGTTACATTCCTTTCAGAAACAATAAGAATGAATCATTCTTATTTGTGAATGGACAAGAACATTTTTTTTTCTCGAATAAACTTTTGAATACACAACAACAACAACAACAACACCAACAACAACGTTGAAACAAACTGGCTATCAATTATACAAAGGATAATTATTGATTCAAACTTTTATTAAACACAATCATTCTGATCATTTACTTCCAAAAAGTAAGTTTTATTCTTTTCTTTTTTTTCATGCTTTGAATATATTACGTAGTGTATTTTATGTGAATTTGTAATTATCAAAGTGAATTATAGTTGTACAATTACACTTAGAGAGACTTTAATTTAGTCATATTTGTAATTTATGTAAGAAAAATTGAGACAAAATTTTTATCTGATTAATTAACAATATGGTTCACTTTATATTTTACACGTTTAGCTAATTAGTTCACCATTTCATGACCAATGATTATTTCATTTTAGGGAATTATCTTAAATAAATTCTGATAGAAAACCATAGAATTACGTTGTTTTTTTTTTGTTGGTAGTTGATAATTATCAGTAAGATATGCCTAGAATCTTGATGGATTAATCATTTGTAAATATTTCAGACCTACAGGATATTAATCTTTGCTTAAATCATTCAGTGTTAACATCTGAGACGATAAAGCTGAATAATCTAGGGTTTGATTACAATAGGAGAGTATCAATCGTCTTAAAGTTAAAGGTAAATCTCACTGACAAGTGTCAACTGACAATGAAACCTAGATTAAAAAGCATTCGTTTCCTACTAGTTTCAACCATCTAATAAAGTTGGAATTATTGATTGACTTAACTAAATCTGTGAAATTGAACTTATTATTTCAGTACAAAACATTCAACCATGATAATGTGACTGAAATTATTTCTTAATTAGACAAATGTTAAAGACACATTTTTAAAGGGAATATGTTGAACTTTCTACACAATATTATGAATCTTGTCTTATTGTTTATTAAAATGGTTAGTTTTATAACATCCATACAGTAATTCCATATTTCTCATGAATCACAAAATTATAAATAATTGGGTAAAAGTCTTATTTGTTAGGTTATGATTACAAAATTTATCCAACTGATAATATTTGGTTATTATGATTATTCAATTGATGAACTGATATAATACATTGAATGTTTGAATAAGCTAATTGAACTGACATTTTGTTTATGGGAACCAGACTTTTATATCTCGACTGAATATTTTAAAAAATGATGAAATATACTGTCCTTCTGACTGGCACTTCGATACAAAATACTCAACTAAGATAGTTTATTCTCATAATTCATATAAAAAAGTGGATGTAACTAAGCAACTGGTAATAACCAGAAAGCATTGAACATCCGTTTCGTCCCAGTGTGAAAATCCACAGAAATTGAAATCCATAAATATATTGAGCATTGAACTCAGAACTTTCAGATTTCATAATATGCGCTTAACACTTAGACCACTTTGTTAGGATTCAATAATTTATATCAGCTTTCTTTTAGGAAACTAATTTATCTGATATCGATGGGAACTTTTCGCGAAAATTTTTTTCGATTAATCTAGAGAAATATATTTATTGAGGTATTCACAATTCATTGACAATGTTAATAATTTAAATAAAATAATGCAATACAAAGTCTAAGTAATGTTTTACATCACTTAAAGAGTTTACAAGTATATATTCATTAATCATTATTTGTAGATGTTTGAATTATCCCGTCGATAATATTCATGACTGGTTTAGAATAGCCCTTATTGTTTTACAATCTCTTGGAACAGATGCTTAGAAATTGACCGATTTTTTTTGTTCATATTTTCAACCAAACTTCAGCATTAGAAAGGATGTAAATATTAGATTTATGTTCCAACATGAATATCAACAGCATATCCAGGTGAGGAGTTCCAGATAAAATGAAACACAAATCTTAAATTCATCATCCAGAATATGATCATTTATAAATTAAGTTTATAATAAGAATAAAAAAGCAGTTTCAATAAGTTCCATAAAAAAAACGTTAGCTTTCACGCTAAATAACTTATTATGATACGCATTTTCGTTAGATATTTCAAAATTCATTCCGGTTCAATATTTTTAAGACACACCATTTTTCCATCATGGTTCGACTTTCTCGAGGCGAGGTCGTGGATACGCACTGCTGAGTCCCACAATAGGACGAAACGGCCGTTCAATGCTTCCAGGTTTTCCATGGTGGTCTAGCTTCAATTGACTCATGATTTCAACTATTGTAACTATTGAATGTTTAAACACTGCTCTATCCTTGAAGTGAAATTTATGTATATTATATCCATAACTTCTTCAGATCTCGTTGGGGGGGGGCACACAGCCTTCAGAATACTAAGTGGATTCATAATATGGAAATACGTTTCTTTACGAATTTCCGCTTACACTTTTGCAGTAGAGACCAGTTGGTTGGATTTTATTGAGGTATCGCAGACTAAGGCGATAATTTCCCACCAAGCCTCTGTTTACAATAAAGACTATAATAAAATTAATGACATGAAAGCTTTCAGTAGAGTTTCCTCCCATTTTTCTAAACAATAAAGTCCCTTCTACCATTTTAATCCCTCAAATCGAGTGACATTTAAAACTAGAAGATACTATGTTAACTAATAATAAATATGTTTTCACCAATTATTATCATCAAGAGACAAGAAGTCACCTCGCGAGAGTATGCCAATAACCTATGATCCATGACATTTGATATGAACTTTGTCAAGTTGCTCAATTAAAAACATAGATAATTGAAGTCTAACTCAGCATATTGTAGTATTTTTTAGATCTAAATATGCTTTGTAGTGGTGTGTAAAGCGAAATGAATTAGCTTTCCAGTGTTTACTGATTTTCAGTGTTTCGTTAAGTGGTGTGAGTTCTTTACCATAATGATCTTCAAGTAAGTTAGATCATGTAGTTGAGTTCACTTTGAATATCTGAGATCACTATACACATTAATACGAACTAAGTAGCAGAAACGTAAATAAATTTTCTTTCTGTAACGAAACAACTGATGCTACAAAACACTAAGATGACTGAGGTGTAGTTGAATCGATCATTTATAAAAGTAAATACAGTATTAGATGATAATGAGCTATCTGACTTAAAAATTTGTTAAAATTAACTTTAATTTCCAATTTACTAACTCCTCTGAGGGCTGAATTAATAAAAAAATGGGCATGAATAATGTGATCTACATGGTATGTAAGATGTTTTCTCAGCATTTGAAATTCAGTAAACTTCACAAAAAAAATTCAAACTTATAGATTGGAATGATAATGATCAGTTAAATCAAACTTTGGTAAGTCAGTTCACTGGGTTAAAACGAGAGAGTCTGAATTCTAAATCAGGTAATCTCTAATTTTAATTCAGTAACTGAGAGACAAAATTGGACACCAAGCTGATGCTACACTAGGTAAGATGACAACCCTGTGTACATATATATGACTTTGTAACGTCTTAAATTGTTTAAGATATATGTTCAGCCCAATATGGTATACTGTCAATATTCGAACTACCAATTATGTTCCCAATCCCATTGAGATGGTTGGTCTTAGGTTGTTGCTTTACTAAATCAGTATAACTACCAGTGTGATATTAAAGAATGTGACGTACTATTTGTTTTTTTCTGTAGTTAGAAATGTTTTATTGGGTGATAATCGTTCTTTATTTTTTTTTTCAATTTTAAATAGATATTAAGTAAATGTGTATTTAGACATAAAATACATTAACATACTTCAGTATTTCACTTCTGCACAGTTAAATATCTCTCGTCAATATTTCATTATTTCCCACTTTGGAACAATATTTGTTTATGGTAAACAATATGATGTACAGTCGTCTTGAGAATGAGAATCAATCTTTATGTAATTCTTTATCATCATCTTTGACATCTCCGACAGTAATCCTCCATCATCACCACCGCCCAGATCATCACGGTCATCAACATCAGCAACAACAACAACTATCACAAATTGCACAACCACAACATCTTAAAACTTATCAACATAATTCGCATCGTTTTGATCATCATCATCACCATCAACAACGAGAGGAACTGTGTCATTCGGATCCCGTACCATTTTATCACGATAGTCCCATGTTATCATGGAATCAAACAGATTCACTGTCACAGTCATTACCTTCTAATTCATTGATGTTTCTTACATCAAATAAAGATTTTCCTTTGCAATCCGAGCAAAACGTACTGGAATCTAATCCAAGTTCGGATGTATCAATTCAACATCATTCATGTCTAAACCATCATCATCCTCACCAACAACATCATCAAGAGCAGACTCAATTTGCAAAAAGTATTCAATCGCAAAATTATTGTCATCATCATCATCATTGTAATTTTCGGATGACCCATAATCATCATTCTTTAAATCAATTGACAAATCTCATGTCAAATCGAACTACAAATAACTCATCGTCATCATTACAATTATCGGAAGTACCAATAATATCTGGAACAGAGACATTATCGACAATGACCAATCAGGTTCCAGCGTATCACTTAAACAGCACTTGTTTTCCAGTTGAAAAAATTGAGAATACGTTTCAACGTGATACTAATAATTTATCATTGAACAATATTACTACGAGAAATGATTATATGAACTTCAACTTACCAATAACTACTACTCAATCATTCATCGCGTCATCACCATCATCGTCCATATCTTCATCATTTTCCTCATTGACCACACAATCACACGGTACGAAGAATAAATGTATTTATAAAAATTTAAATAATCGTAATGTACAAAAATCAGTAAATAATGTAAAATTATTCAATGTCAGTGATCAGTCAAGTCTTAAGACATTGAATGATAATCATAATGTAATTGACACTCCAACAAACTTATCATTTATAGATACAACGAAAGCAACTGTCATGGGGATAACATCGATATCAAACAATAAAGGAATACTAAGTGGATTAAATATGAAAGACAGAAAGCCATGTGATATATGTGGTGATGTAGCTGCCGGTTTTCATTGTAATGCATATGTCTGTGAAGCATGCAAGGTATGTGGAAGAATAAATTTTCTTTTTAATTGTTAATTGATAATGATAAGATTCATGAGGTATAGGTCATAAAAATGGGTAAAACAGACCATAAATATAAAGAAGGAAATGAATCACCAAACTGATTAGAAATAACATGACTTGTGGAAGTAATAATTACACAACAAAAATTTAGAGTGTGGTTTTTCGAGCAGGTAAGTGAAGGTCATTATAAATAAGAATAGAAATGAACTAAAGGTGATTATATGGTAATAATAAGAATAGAACAAATGAATGAATTCAATGGATTCTAACGTAATATATTCAGTTGTAATAATTAATTAGGGATAAGATTACATGTGATTTGAAGATAGAAAGGTTAAACGGTAGAACATATCTTTAAGTGGAACTTAAAAGAAAATATAGAAATCTAGATGAGGAAACTATGAGTGTTGTGAGAAAGGAAATGCACACAATTCTAATTTTATATTACATATTGCTAAGTTTCCTGAAATGCAAAAGAGATATGTTCGTTCGACTCTGTAGTTGTGTTTTTGACCTTTAATCTATTAAGTCTTATGATTTAGGGTCAGTTTAATGATTAAATCTTTTCAACTTTTGTCCATGATTATAAAACGTTCTTCATGAATTTCCTTACTAAATGGTAATGATAACCACCCTTTTTTAATATTTACTAAGACTGCTATATCTGGCATTTTGTAAAAATTTGCCGTTCATTTAGTATTTCAGTGCTGCATATAAGAATGCAATTTCCACTCGGGACTTCATTTCAGTCATCTGAAACTATCTACATAGGTCTTCTATGAACATGGTATTGTGGCACATCTCAACTTGCCGGCTGAAAAAAAAACACAAGAGCGAGTGAAAGTTATAGCTTGAAATGAAATCCTCGGTGAAAATTATGCATTCATTCACTGAATGAGCGCAAAAATGGTGTATATCGCAATCGTATTGAAAACTGAGAGGCAGATGCATCAAAAACTCACGAACACGTATCCTATCACCCTATTTAAATACATGGATACTAGCCTATACATTTCGTTTATCAAAATAATGGTAACATTTTCAGGCAATATTCAGCACAAATTGATATCAATCTGTGTCCCATTGAAAACAAGTGAGTATTGAACAATCGTTTTG
The DNA here is from genome assembly GCA_944470405.2 of Schistosoma mattheei. Taxonomy (NCBI): domain Eukaryota; kingdom Metazoa; phylum Platyhelminthes; class Trematoda; order Strigeidida; family Schistosomatidae; genus Schistosoma; species Schistosoma mattheei. Next base: position 23,369,500 of record OX103947.1, on the reverse strand, counting down.
ATCTAGAGTGGTACCTCTCAACAGTACTCACGCAAAACATCACCAAGGGACATAATGCAAAGATCTCCATGTTTTATAGTGGGCGCTTAGCCATTGAAATACACATAAATTCTCATTAACCTACTTAGTCTAATAACACAGTTGTTTTAACTTATTTGATGAAATTAATTTAGTTTGGATATCTGTCAATATGATGAACATGTATTCTCCGAGTTAATATTGCATTAATGGTTAATCTGATAGATGTTGACTTTCAGTTGGGAACTTCAGTAGATTAATTAATTACTTGAAGTTATTGAAGTTTTGACTGAACATTAAGTTCTTGGTATAAATAAATAAACTTTAAATAACAACAATCAATTAGGTCAGTTAAAAGAAATAATAGATTATTACGTATAGAGGAGAAGGTTTCGAAATTATCTTGAACGTTATGTTTTGCTCAGGTTCAATTCTGTCACATTCTAGATTTAATTCACACATCACGATTGAATAGAAATGGACTTTGATCCTGGTATGGAATAGAGGTTCACATTCTCGATAAAACAATCATAAAATTGTGAATTCAAAAAAGCCGGTTCAATTTTCCCTTTTCTGCTTACCTTTAATGACTATACTTGGACAAACGTGATGCGCATTATTCGATACTTGATACTGACACGCAGTCTGGCCATACACGAGCCCGATCGGCTACTCGAGTGAAAAAGAAAGTTCATTATTCTAACCAAATCGATATATATATATATATATATATATATATATATATATATATATATATATATATATATTATTATATGCCTTGGAAAATTGAGCCAGCCCTGTTGTATGTTTTGTCCTTTAGAAATGAAAGTCGTCTCTTTTTCAGTCACGTACGCTTACCATTTGGTGGGTATCTAATTGATCCAATGTCACTAGAATTGTTGGGTTCGTCCTTGGACCTATTTGTGAACGTAAATTTCTGGAGTCTTAAAGTAGGATGACAATTAACCAGCATTCTGTGATCTTTTTCAATGGTCTCCCAGCTAGTAATTTATTCTGAAAATTGTTCCCAATAATATTCCTAATTAACTCTGATATTTTACTGACAATTAGTAATTGTTAGGTTTATAACTGTACAAGAGTATATCTTTTATTGAAAACATCTTGCTTTAGTTTTTATCTGCATATTTAGAAACGAAACATACACATACAACATTTACTGGGGATAAAACTAACATTAGTAGTGGAATAAAAGTCAAGTTGTAGAAACCTTTCTATCCGGTGATGTTCACAGTTTCTTTCTTTAAATTACGATCTTAGCAAATACAAAATTTCCAACCGATATATAGATTCAAATGTATTATCAGGTTGTTGAGATATTGAATTTAACTTTCCCATTTGGATGTTCATTCTTTAGAGTAAGGATGGAATAACTCTTAAAAAATAAAATATTACATGATTATCGACTCATCTATTCGAAAAAATTTTTGACATATATCAAATGGCGAGAACACTGATTCATCTCTATGTAATGATCAGTCTTACATTTGAATAGTTACAATGGGGTCACTAATTTAAGTGGCTGAATATCATGAGCACTTTGTATTGAACTTAGATAAATGGAGGTGATTTCCAAGACGACTTATTAGTCTATCAGGATTAAGGAATGAACAAACAGGATGTTGCTTATTATTCTGTAATCAGTGTGAATGTCTCAGTTCTAAAGTAGGTCAGCTGTAACTTGTATAGTTTAATTGGTATTATCTCTGAATGCATGACTAAAATGTGTGTTCAGATCCCACATAAGGGGTCGGTTTCATCAAAAGTGCAGGTACACATTTCTGACAAATGGCAACTAATATGAAGCCTCCACATAAGGCTTTCTACCGATTGCATCTAACCTTTCCTGATAGCATTCGGATAAAACTTCTCAGAATTTATGAAAAACCAAGTAATTTTTATCGTGAAAAATATCACATTTTTTAACACAGGTTAAACGCGTTAAATGTATTCGGTTTACTATTTAAATATTCCTTTTTATTCTTTTCTACTGAATGATTTTGTTCGGTAAATTCTCCATAACTTACTGAAACATTATGCGTGCGTGAGTTCGTGCGAAAAAAAGAAACACATTATGAAGGGTAATGTTTTTGATAAGTTTGCATCGATTTTCTAAAATATTAAAGATACAAGAAAGCACTGAACAACTATTTTCTTCCTAGTGTCATGTCACTACTACTACTACTACACACACAAGTAATCATGAACCAAATTTATCCTGGTTTTTTCAAATGTGAACAGGATACATTTAGATCATTGAGTCAGAATAAAACAGTAAAATTGTTTGCTTTCAGCAAATACTAATGAAATGGTGTCTCCTCATCTCTTCTTGTCTCAGTCTATTAGATTATGACCATATAAGGTACAACTCCCAACTAGAAATTTTTAGAATTTAGCTCTTAAGTAATCATGACATTATTAGTGTGCGTATTGTGAAAATTGTTGGGTGTTATTAAAACTAGGAGCCTTTAGTCTAGCTTGCGAGACTTCTATGCATCCCTACTTGCCTCTGGTGCTTCGGAATTTAAATTTGACGGGGTCTGAATTATTCTTAAAAGTCATCTAACACTATAATAGTATAATCAAGACAAAGCAACCAGTTTTACCAACCAGAAGCGAATTTTCACAACCTGATATGGTTACTATGTTTTTTTTATTTAGATGTGTAGGATTGCACACACTTGTCTCAAGCCTTTATTCGGGCCCTACTTACTTTACATTCGAGTATCATAACAAAACAATTCACCATTACAGTGACATGTAAGGGTTTGACAATAAAATATTACCATGTCAAATTTGTCGTATGTTTCAAACTACGTACTTACTACTTATCATATGACGTGAGACAGATCCAAACTAGGCATCAGGCTTATCATATATGTTAGAAATTATACTGTTTATTGATACAGAATTAAATTGTCAGGCTTATTACTCAGCCTCATTGACTGAAATACCATTTCCATCTCTCAAGAAAAGGCCAAATAAACGGCAATAGGATAATTTCAAAGATTTATGACACTGAGTCAGCATACATATTTATTAATCTATATTTATCAAATCACATTCATTTCATGATATTTCGATTATTTCGTTCCAACTGTACGTTCCCATTCTACTCGTCAACTGTTGCCATGGCATTCATTCCCATTCACAAGTCAACACTAATTATAATCATCAATCATTTCTCACTTAAACATTGTACTAAAATAATCAAACTATCTACATTTCGTGATTTATTGCTTATCTTGTGTTGCGGAATCGTATTGTATTTTGTTCGTTGTATGTTGTACTTGATCACATGAGTTCTAAGTCAGCTAACTAGCTAACTGATAGTACTAAATACTTGATTGTCTTCGCAATGTTCCAATGATGGAATTGGGAATGTTTGATAAATTCTGTGTGGTCAACTGACTTGACAGCTTATCGAATGTAAAATAGTTCATTTAGAAAACTAATAATTTATGTATATGAAAAGTGAAAGAAAATCATGTTGCCATCAAAATGTTTTCAGGGATTGATCAAAATCACGCAATCCAATAAGAGGTGGTATAATATCCTGTTTGATTCCTGGACAACCATAAGTTCAAACTGCCAGGGAGTCCAATACTAGAACGAATAAGCTCTCCAGTCGTTTCTGGTTTTCAATGGTACTCTATGTAAGATCATTTTTACAATCCATCAATATACACTATAAATTAAATTGATCTCTATAAATCTCCTTCAGCTAAACTATTCATGAGATTTGTTCAATTGTGTTCAGTTGTCCGATATTGAAACACTAAATAATGAATCCATTTTTTGAAAATTTCAAAATGATATCAATGACAGATATAACTAAATGTTGAAAATTGTATGAATACTGTAAATTCTTTCCTGTTTTACTTCTTCCTCCTTCAATTATTATTATTATTATTATTTGATAAGTTTTTAATACTTATAAAACAATATTCATAAGGAGTAGCCGACACAAAAGTTAACTATTTCCAACATATAATAACATTGTCTAGTCTACTTATTCATATATCTATTGTTTTGCCGATTGTTACACAAATGTATGAGTTTTTATTGAGATCATGAAGTGGTCAAAGTTAGACCATTGTTAAAAATCTTATCCATGAGCTAATGACGACGAAACTATAATTTATGGACGAGCTCATCAGATTTAAGATAATGGGTCTTGGATTTTAGTGCGAAATTCATCCATTCATTTGGCTAAATACTATTTTGGCATTATAGCTTATGTCAGTTTGTGATGAAAACACTAAATCTAATTCCTAATCCTGATCGTCAACTGTTAATCATAATTCTAATTCCTCATATTGATTTATAATCATCATTTAGTTCTAGTTAGTGGGTGAACATTTTCAAGGTCATTTTAGTGTTGCTTAGATGTCGTCCATAAATTATACTTTCGCCTTTCAGATTATTTAGATATCTTCATAACCAGCTTTAGATTATCACTGTTAATATTATTTATTAAAGGCGTAGAACTGTTTCATTTTGTTTTACCAAACGCGTTGAAACAATTCATTCTTACACTATCTATTTCCTTGTTTTATCACTTCACTATCCTTACTTCTCATATTCTTTCTCATTATACGTCTACATTCCTCAATGTTCACTGTAGATTCAATTGTTTCATAATTTCATTTACAATCATGTGAAATTTGTTTGTTTTCTTCCCTTTTTTTAAAAAATTTTTACCATAGAAATAAGTCAAATAAGATTTTTTTTTTAGAAAAATTTCATAAATGAATGAATTACACTAAACATAATAAAAACATTTTCTCCACATAGGCTATCGGTCTATTTATTCTGTGATTTACCTTTTTTTTCCCCACATCATTGTTTCTTTTTTCTCTCTGTCATATGGTTGTATTTTTGTTGTTGTTTCTCCTCACTACAAAGAATCCATTGTATTGGTAGAAACATTTTGCTAATTTGATTGCATTATATTATTGATGGGGAAAAGGATTTGAATTAAAATCGGTTAATATAATCATCTTTAATTTAATGTTTGATTTTAAAACAAAAAGTACTGAGTTAAATAATTCAATAAAGTTCTTTTTTTAAAAAAAAAATAGCCGTCGGATAATTTTGTGTTTTATCTGCTTATACAAGTTTATTCATTTTGTTTAAAAAAGTACTTTTGGTGTTGCATTATTTTTACTTTTTTTTTTCTACAAAATTTACCTTCATTTATTTTTCTCAAGTTCTTTTTTGGTTTTTTTTTGAAATCCATTCTATTCACACTAGCAAATAAGTACAGATATCCAACCAATAAACCAGTTATTCACTCATTTTGTTGATATAAAAACAGGGGTAGAAAAAAATGTAACAATTTTTTATACTTTGCGCGTTGTTATATATATATATAATGTATAGACATATGTTTTCCCTTCAATGCCCAATATATTTCTATATTTATCTTCTTTCACTCCCCTATGTCTTCTCTTCCTTTCTTCCCACACACACACACATACACGTGCATACATGCCTAAATGCACAATTATGGAAAACCTATTCCCACATTTGTTCCAATTAAATATTACTGTTCTATTCGTCTATCTATTACACTGTTCATTATTTATTATTATTATTACTATTATTAGTAGTAGTATTATTATGACTGCATATTCAAATTTCATTTATCCAATAGAGATAGATATCATAATAAAATTAAAGGTAGATTTACGTGACATGAATTAAAATAATTTGTCATTTATTTTTATATTAGATTTTAGAAAAAATACATTTTGTCAAAATGTCTCGAAATGACTAAATTGATTTGTTATGATTTTCTGTGTGTTATTCTTTTCTAAAAAGGAAAAAAATAAATTATTTTTTTTTTACTATTTTTAAAGATTTACCTCATTTACATGACAATTGTAAGATCTAAGACAAAAAATAATCTCTATAAATTGAAATGAACCTAAAACTGCAGTATAATAATAATAATGATGATGATGATGATGAACAATTCACAACAACTTATTAAACAGAATATCAGTAGTGGGAATGATGAGTTAAATGGAAAACCTAGAAGCACTGGAGTTCTAGTGAGAGGCCGTTACCAGTGGAGTTCAATCAAGTCTATTGTGAGATATCGGCTCAGTGAAGACAATGGTGTACGGTGGCGCGACTTCGTGGATTAGTTGAAGTCAGATATTAACACCGTTGGATGCCGACCCAATGGTTTAATGGTTAAGCGTTCGCGCACAAGACTGATAGATCGTGGGTTTAAATCTCGCGGGGACAGGTTCGTGGTTGCGCACCGCTGAGGAGTCCCTTACTAGGACGAATTGAAGATTCTGACTATGATATTGGTTGAAATTTGTTTTGAGTTCTATATGTTCTTCAATTGTAGGGATGCGGCCCTTCCTTTGTTTGCCAATCCTCGCCTATACGCCTGCATCTGAACCTCCTTGTTCATCGATCATGCTTCCCAAGTATGTGAAGGATCCTACATCTTCTAGAGTTTTGCCATCATGAGTGGTTGGATTGCTATTCTCCGTTTTGAATTTGAGGACCTTGGTTTTCCTCTTGTGTATGCTGAGTCCTACTGATGCAGAGACTGCTGCGACACTGACAGTCATTATCTACATTTGTTCATGTGTATGTGATAGGAGGGCTAGGTCATCTGCGAAGCCTAAATCGTCTAATTGGTTCTGAGCTGTCCATTGTATTCCGAGTTTTCCCTCAGATGTCGAAGTCTTCATAATCCGGTCGACCGCCAGAAGAAAGAGGAAGGGAGAGTGCAGACAGCCTTGTCTGACTCCGATCCTTACTTGCAATGCATCTGTCAGCTGTCCTCCATGCACTACTTTGCACTGCAGTCCGTTGTATGAGTTCCGGATAATGATGACAATCCTCTTAGGAACTCCACAGTGTCGAAGAAGTTCCCATAATGTCCTCCTATCTACACTGTCAAATGACTTTTCATAATCGATGAAGTTGATGTAAAGTGATGGGTTCCACTCAATTGATTGTTCGACGATGATCCGTAGTGAAGAAATTTGGTGTGTGCACGATCGATCCCTACAGAATCCAGCTTGCTGACCTGGAAGTTGGGCGTCTACTGCGTCTTTCATCCGGTTCAGCAACACTGTGTTAAAGACTTTCTCTAGTACTGACAATAGTGTGGTGCCTCTGTAGTTCTCAGATTTCCTTTCTTCTGAATCTTGATGAGGTGTTCTTCTCTCCAGTCCATCGGCACTTGTTCCTCCTCTCAAATCTTTTTGAATAGAAGATGAAGCATGTTTGTAGCTACATCGATGTCTGACTTCATTCAGTGCTTCGCTGGTATATTGTCGGGTCCTGCTGCTTTCCCGCTCTTGATTTGTCTGATGATGGGCCATTCTGATTTCTCTATCGTTGGTGGATTGACATCCATGGGAGGATCTGTGTGTGCTGCTTCCATGTGCGATGGATTCATTGGGGTCGGCCTATTGAGGAGTTCCTCGAAGTAATCTACCCATCTGTTCCGCTGTTGTTGAATTTCAGTGATTGACCTGCCTTCCTTGCCTTTGACCGGTCTCTCTGATTTACTATATTTCCCTGCTAGTTTCTTCGTTGTGTTGTCGAGCTGTTTCATATTTCCTTCTCATGCAGCTTTTTCCGCCGTCGTTGCTAGTTCTTCCACGTGTTTCTTCTTGTCGGCTCTAATGATATTCTTCACTTGCTTGTTTGCTTCTATGTACTCAACTTGTGCATGGACTTTATCTGCTCGTGTTCCGCTGTTGTTAATTGCTGTCTTCTCGTTCTTCCTTTTTTGATCCTGTCCAGTGTTTCTATAGAGATCCATTCCTTATGATGATGCTTAGTGAGGCCCAGAACCTCTTGACACGTTGTACTTAATGCTTCTTTGATACTTTTCCAGTTGTCCTCCATAGTAGTTTCTTTTCTTCTTCTTCGTTCAGTAGATCCTGTAAGGTTTGGAACCTGTTGTTGAGAGCTATCTTGAATTGATTGAGTTTGTCAGTATCTCGAAGGAAGGCTGTATTGAATCGTTGTAGTGTTGATTGTCCAGTTGTTCAGTTCTTCTTTGGCTTCAGTTTTAAATGGGCTACAACTAGGTGGTGTGGTGATCTGAATCCATGTCAGATCCTCTCCTGGTTCTCACATCTTCCATTGTCCTTCGGAACTTTTTATTAATGCAAATATGATCTATCTGGTTCTCTGTGGTGTAGTGTGGTCCGGTGAGATCCATGTAACTTTGTGTATACGTTTGTGTGGAAATATTGTCCCCCACCTATGACCAATTTGTTGAATGCACACAGATTTGCAAATCTTTCTCCATTTTCGTTTCTCTCTCCCAGTCAATCCATGTCGTCCTATGATATCTTCATATCCGGTGTTGTCTATTCCGACTTTGGCATTTAGATCCCCATCAGAATGGTGAGGTTCCTTCTTGGGCACTTCTCTATGATTGATTGCAACCTCTCATAGAATTGATCTTTAATGTTGTCGTTGCTATCATTGGTGGGTGCATAACATTGGATAATATTCATTGTGATCCCCTCCTTCTTTATTTTGAATGATGCTTTTATGATTGTGGATCCGTGAGATTCCCATCATACACGTGCATTTCGTGCTACTTTGTACAGCATTAGAGCAACTCCCTGAGTGTGTGGAGCATTTTCCTCTTCATATCCGGAGTATAGCAGCGTCTCTCCCGTACTTAGTCTTTGTTGCCCGTCCAGCTTGGGTCCAGTGGGTTTCGTGGATTCCCAGTAGTGCCAATTTGTATCCCCTCATTTCCGTTGCTATTTGACTGGTCTTCCCGTCCTCCCACATTGTCCGTAGGTTCCATGTACCCATAAAACTTGTTTCTCTGGATGTTAGAAATGGCATCGGCCTCGTGGCTTTCGAAGGAACTCAGCTTTCACCATGAGGCTTGATAGTTCTTCTTAATGAAGATCTTTAAACTCGCAGAGCAGAGTTTAAACGGTTTGCATTATTTTTTCTGGTTAGCGTTATTTTAGCGAGTTAGTTTTCTATGCCGAACCCTGCTCCTGTACCCGGGCTTGGGATCGGCAGTAACTCTAGAAGAATATAAATGAATGTGCATTAAGAAAGTTAGTTTGATATGATCGACTGATATCAGTTGGAGAATTGAAGATCAAAGTTCTATGATTATTATTCCTTTTGTATGCTCAATAGTTAATAGTTGTCTAACTAAAGAAGGAGAAGAAAGAATTTACAGTATTCATACAATTTTCAACATTTAGTTATATCTGTCATTGATATCATTTTGAAATTTTCAAAAAATGGATTCATTATTTAGTGTTTCAATATCGGACAACTGAACACAATTGAACAAATCTCATGAATAGTTTAGCTGAAGGAGATTTATAGAGATCAATTTAATTTATAGTGTATATTGATGGATTGTAAAAATGATCTTACATAGAGTACCATTGAAAACCAGAAACGACTGGAGAGCTTATTCGTTCTAGTATTGGACTCCCTGGCAGTTTGAACTTATGGTTGTCCAGGAATCAAACAGGATATTATACCACCTCTTATTGGATTGCGTGATTTTGATCAATCCCTGAAAACATTTTGATGGCAACATGATTTTCTTTCACTTTTCATATACATAAATTATTAGTTTTCTAAATGAACTATTTTACATTCGATAAGCTGTCAAGTCAGTTGACCACACAGAATTTATCAAACATTCCCAATTCCATCATTGGAACATTGCGAAGACAATCAAGTATTTAGTACTATCAGTTAGCTAGTTAGCTGACTTAGAACTCATGTGATCAAGTACAACATACAACGAACAAAATACAATACGATTCCGCAACACAAGATAAGCAATAAATCACGAAATGTAGATAGTTTGATTATTTTAGTACAATGTTTAAGTGAGAAATGATTGATGATTATAATTAGTGTTGACTTGTGAATGGGAATGAATGCCATGGCAACAGTTGACGAGTAGAATGGGAACGTACAGTTGGAACGAAATAATCGAAATATCATGAAATGAATGTGATTTGATAAATATAGATTAATAAATATGTATGCTGACTCAGTGTCATAAATCTTTGAAATTATCCTATTGCCGTTTAGTTTCCTTATTTGTAAAAGATGAGAAAGTGTTACAACCGTTTTGTTCCATTAGTTTAGGCGGTTTGTTAAGATATTTAGTTGCTGAAATTGACGTTACGAATTGATTGTTGTCAGACTAATTCAAAACCAGAAGACAGTGGACAGCTTTCTAGTTCTAGTACGGATTCTTGGGCAGTTAGCATACACGGACACATCCAGTCTGTAATACAGGATCTTCAATCATCATATGAAGTACTTAATATCTAGGACACTCAATTACCACCCAACGGCTAACAGTCTCAGTTGCAGTAAATTGCGATATTGTGCGATCATCATACAGTTCCATCGGTGATATTTGTTTCACGTTCAACGTTGTTCAGTTCCACTGGTCACAGATCCTTACTAGAACTGAACTAAATTTATTGTCACCTATTTTATGGCGTATTTTTTAACGATTATATTTAATGTGAACTCATCATCAAAAACAGAACTTTTAAAATTTTATTTTGTTGTGTTGTATGTCCTCCGTTTACGTAGTTTATTGGCTTAAGATACACGAGTCAACTCCCATCGGCCCTTATGCTTTATAATGCTGCAGCAGATTCGCTGATACTATTAAAATCAGTTGTATATTCATTGACTACTTCATTAGATGACAAGGAATTGAATATCATCAGGAAAGAATAAGTTTTGTTTAAAATTACGGACACCTTTTCTAATAAATACTCATTAGCATTAAGTGTATCTGACTCCCTTCTTACTTTCACTAACCATTCTTATTTAATGATTAGCTACTTGACAGGTTAACAAGTTGTTTAAAATAAGTTGGTTCATTATTCAGTCTTCGATAGTCAACGCTTAAATACTTTGAGTAAGAGAGAGAGATAAATTTTTTTAAAAAATATGTTAACGATCTGCAAATCATTTTGGCACGTATCAGTAAGGGGATTCGACTATTTCAATGGGGTGTATTTAAACCAAATTAGTGTGATTTTCTTATGGCATCATAATTTTGATATTATTAAATGAATATTACAGAAAAGATAACTATTAACTTGCAGTTTTACCACAAGCCCTCACACACACATATATATAAAGTACTCTTCAAAATCACCGATACACAAGTTGTCATTATTTGATTACTGGATTTCATTTATGTATTAATTATTGATTTATTCAGAATTATTAGTTCGAATTTACAGATAAAATTATATCTAAGTTAGTTAGAAATTCTATCAAGTAATTAAATCCAGAGAATGAATCGATTCACCTTTCAGTTCCGTTTCATTTTGCTACTGATCTTTTATTTATACATATGGTGTTGATTTTGTTCGCATATGCTTAGTATATGTGTAGTTGTTGAATAGACAAAATGTGCATATATTTTTTATTTAAGTAGAATTAAAAATATCACTAACCTTGATTAGATTAACCCATTTATTTAATTGAATAAGTCGATTTGAATTACAAACATTTAGTTCTTCCATAACTATTCAGATTCTAAATAGAAGTTGCTTTCAGACTATACACAAACCTCCCTGAATAAATGATAATTGTGTATGATATCTAGTGTTAAGCTTTTACAGTTGAATTTCGAGAAATTCTGTGGAGAACTCAATTTATGGAGTTGACCGGGTTAGAAATATGGTCAGAGATTACCGACGAAATGTGATTAGGATTATGTCAGATAAGTGATTAAATAAGCAAAACTGGAATGTTCTGAGTTTGATCCTATATGGGATCGTATGCAATCACTGATTGTTAGGAGCATAATATTAGACCCGAATCGGAAGGTAATTTAGTTCAATACTTCATGGTTATGAATAGTTCTGCATATAATGTTAGTATATGAGATGGAAACCCTCTATCAACGTTTACGTCATAAATAATAAATAATTGTTTATATGGAAATGTAACCGGAAGGTAAGCAGTCGGATCATACTTGCCAAATAAAGACGGGAATTTAAAAAGCCAATTTCTATAGAATAAATCGTTCACATTACTTTCTCTTCAGTGAACTAATTTAACCCCTTCGATAAATTGTATGTATATGTTTTGAGTGGGCACTAGGAAACAGTTGAAATTAGTTGATATAAGCTAAAACACGACTTAAGACCTGGAAGCACTGGGTGGCCGTTTCGCCTTAGTATGGGACCCCCGGCAGCGCGCATCCATGATCTCACACGAGGGACTCGAGTTTAGGACCCTTAGCTTCATGCACGAACGCTTAACCTCCAGACTACTGAGCAGGTATCCAACAGTGTTAATGTCTAATTTTAATCTCTACAATTCCTCATACTGAATTTTCTAGGTAATTACGAACAATCGCCGTGTGTCTGTATTCACAATGCGTCATATGTGTAAATTCGTATGTCTAAACAGGTATATTTCGGTTTACGAATGTCCCTGATATGTTTCAATTACGTGTAATCTACCACCTGTTTTCATTTTTGATTGTTCTAAATCCTACCTTTCATCTTATATTATCGCGTCATTGTTATGTCTGCAATCTACTAGATTTTATATTTTGTTTTTACTTCTGGTGTATATATCTCTTTATTCCTGTCGTCATCATCACATCATTTATCTGGTGTTTGCCATTACTAAATAATGTTTGCTTAATTCTAATTGGATGACATGAATCACAACACTATTTTTTGTCCGTTACAAGGTTAGAGAATTGGAAATGTGATTGGTTGATTATATTGATAATTATGGTTATCACCTCACAATTTTTTTCCCTTTGACCAACACAAGGGTCTTTACAGATAGTAATGTCTTTAAATTTCGTCCACAAATATGATATCTGCAGACAGATTTTTAAAAATAATAATGAAAGCTTTTTTTTACAGGGGGAATGTATGCGATGTAGCAAAATTAATGTTACAAACGAATATGTAACCTGTTTTTATATTCCAAACACAAAATGAATAGTTATTTATCAGTTAATAATTTCCATCGCAAGTGTGCTTTAGTAATAGTTTTTACACCAGTTCAGTTAGCTATCTTAATAAATTATAACAAGACCAGTGAAAAGTTTTTCATGTGTTATTTAAGCGTATCATGTAGTCTGTAGACATTCCAACTGATAAACTAAGTTTTTTATATCTATGGGTAAGTCGTCTGTAGATTATATGGTCCTTCAGTAGATATACCTGAAGTAAACAATCCGAATGATGGTGGTTATTTGTTGGTTGAGGTCCAAAACACTTAGCTTTTGTAATGGGGTCAAAACAGTCGGATACATTACAATTTTCACCTCAGTGATTTGAAATTATGGTGCTCACCATAAAATTTGTTTCTCTATTCTCTCAGTATTTTTAGTATAAACTTTAGAACTGTCAATAAAATATCCACATTTTACACCTACTTAATATTTTATTAAAAGCATGAACCGATTAATGTTAAACTACCATTAAATATCTGGAAGCAGTAGACGGTTATTTTTCCTAGTATGGGATTCCTCAGCAGTTCACATGTCTATGAAGTCATTAATTGTTGAACTTAGCCACGTTAGCAAATGTATACTACCTGAGTGATATCTGCGTGACTATCGTACCCAATGATTCAACTTTGGGTGACATAATACAGAAACTCGTTCTCCATAACACAGTTACATTCACCTATTGTCTTCCGTTTACTCCTAATTTTATTACCTGAGAAATGTTTTTATTTTGAGTATCCGTATTTACTTCTCAATGCTTAGTGTTTTCTACTACTAATGCTTTTAATACGTTTACTACTCTGGGATCTTGCCGTGTTTATTTGGTGTGGCAACTCGGACTGATGCCCATATAAGTCAAGTTCTTTGTTGCATATGACTAGTTTATATATATATATATATATATATATATATATATATATTTATATATATATATATATATATATATATATATATATATATATATCGATTATCCTTCGAATAAATTTTTTTCTCAAATTTTGTTTCTTGATCACAGAAATTTTTTATTCGTAGTTCAAAAGGAGAGAATTTCACTAAATATACATGTACCAAGTCGAATACATGTGAAATCAATAAAGATACACGTACACATTGTCAGCGATGTCGTTATCAAAAGTGTATACGATTAGGCATGGTATTACCGGGTAAGTAAATTTATATTTTTGAATAAATATTTATATTACCATTTCCAAAAAAAATCAATACTTTATTTGTCTATTACACAGTATTCATTGTTATAAATATTTACTCTTTAGATTGGTTGTAGGTGATCAGTTTTCTGAATAAGATTTATAGGTAATCACATAAAACATTCATTCTTTGTCTACACTTGCTTCAGATTTCTGCTTATGTCGACTTATATCCTCGATTCATTTCACAATAATGTAATGTTATATAAGTTATGAGAAATAGTCTCTTTAACAAAACAAAAAAGGAGAAGTCGAACATGTAACTCTATAAACATACATCATAACAAGCGATAAAAGTCATTTTGTTACCTAAAATCTGAGTATAACTGATAATTTTCAGTCATATTCCACAATTATGCACGTCTACTAGTGAAGATTAGAGCTTTTATGTATTGAATGTTTGGTAGAAAGTGATATTTAATTGAATTTAAACCTTTATTTCTCTGTTTTCTCTCTTGTAGCTAATAATACCACACTGCTTTAGTGAAAGATAATTCAATTTTTTAAAAAATAAAGATACCTAATCACAAATCGATTTTACCACATACTATGAATAAAAATGGAATAGAATCTAATGACTAGTAGTATCGTTACCTATAAGTTATCTCAAAGCGGACGATTAAACACTTTTAATGATTATTTTGTGATCATCAGTAGAATCTAGAAAGTGCATTTCGTCCTACATATGATTCATCAGCTGGATAGAACCTTATTATTCTATTAATTTTTACACAGAGACTAGAAATTAATACTTATCAATTCAAACACCAACTCAAACTCAACTAAGCTATTCAATCCAACGTAGCTACTAGCTTCTTTTTTTTTAAAAATCCTATACAACGTTTATTCATAAGAGTTTGTGAAATTCCATTGTTAATATTCAGTATTGAATTTATCATAACGGCTGATATGAAATTGCTCAGTTGATAGGATATTCTTGAAAATGTTAGACGTTAATAAGGATCTAATTTTCTTTTGTATATATGTGAATAAATCAACTAGGGATGTAAATTTAATTAAGTGTATACATATCATGATACTATTTACCGCATAATAATAAAAACTCATTAATCATTTGACTGTTAAACGTGCTTATTTATTAATAAAATAAATCCTACCTATTATGTATAATAACGGTTCTATTAGTTTAAACTTAATACTTCTCTTCTCCCATTCATTCTCTCTCCTTTTTCTACACCATCAAAATTACCCAAAGGTGTAAATGAATAAATAAAATAGAAAGGAAATATTATTTCAACTATACACCTGATGGTCATATTTACTAGGCTATTTAGAAATCATAGAGATTATACACAATCATAGTAATTAGTTGAAAAAAGAAAGTGTACAAATCTCATAGAACGTGATCTAGAAAGATAGTAAAATAACCTACATTTACATACATACATTGAAAAGAACCAAATAATAGTTCGAAGACTAAAGAATTATCATCTATTGTCATGTGTATTTACATATATATATAAACAGATTGTCACATCATACTGATCCTTTTTATAGATTAGTTTCTATAACTTTGTCGGGTAGGTTTTGTTTTCAAAGAAATAAAGAACACTGCATGGGAATTCAGCCTTTCATTTTTGTTATTGTAATTATTATTGTTGATAGATCATGAAATTTTCTCAGATAAATAATTAAGGTTAATATTGAATGTGCATATGTTGTGGTACAAGTTTGATCATGGGTTTATTATCTTATAGATTAAATTACCTGCATTAATAATCATCATGAACCTCTAAATGATTGGTTATTGGGGGGGTGAACAAGCTGGAGTGTGAAATAGTAGCCGCTATGATTAACTAGTTGAGTCCATCAACTAAAGTATGAAACAGTTATTCATTGGTGATGACATTCAGTGAAGATTGTGTTGAATTTTAAATCGACTAATTTTACTGACTGAATCAATTATTAATAGGAATTTGATGTTCTCAGCTTAATTTCACGTAAGATCCTATATGTGTACATTGCCGTTTATTGATCTCGAATGAGGATAGAACACTTGTCCAATACTCTAAACATGGATAGGCTTCAGACTTTTATCATAGGTGTCTTCAATATATCACTCATATTGGATGCACAATGCTGAAGTTAGGTATAGGATACTAGGCAAATATGAAAAAACGGTTGAAGATATTGTAAATCATCTACTGAGGTGATTTGGATATGTGTCACTCATCCCTAACAACCAACTGTCTCAACGGGCAATGTTAACTGTTTTAGGATTAAGTAGACAGAAAGTTTCTTTTTTGGGGGGGGGCAAAATGTAGCAATAGTCTCTGAAGACATTTGCTATTGGATTGAACCAGATGCAGATGCGGGCCATGTTGTTGGGGTCCAAGCGATCAGCAATTGGAGACGTTGGGTGATATGGCTGATACCTGTTAGAATGGCGCAGATTCACTGATTCCTTATCTTCTTATGCATCAAGAATTCGAGCATTCTTTCATAAATACCTTTTATCTTTGTCTTTTCGAACCGTATTCCCGTTGCTTATTCGTTCGCATTATCATCACTCTTGTATGGTTTTGATTACCTCATTTATCTTGTTATTATCATCTCGATGTGCTAATATGATGTGGCAACTAAGGCCGACTCAGATATATTTCGAGCTCGACATTAATTATGACTGAATAATTAATATTTCTTGAATTTCAGTTATTCTATTTAGGCTGATCCCCGTCAAGATTTTCTTAAACATATCTCATCATTCGTGAAAATACAATGAGGTGTAAAGAATTATATAATTAGACAGGTTATTAGCACTTGAAATATAGCTGGTCTGTGTAATCTCAATACCTGACATTTATTCTATTAAGGTGATGAAAAAAGTCATTTTGGGTTGCTTGTATGAACCAATGATTCCTTTGTATATGATGACTGCCTGATTTCGAATTCCAAATACAATATATTCGTTCGTGTTCACCTGGTTCTTCTTCGTCTAATTTGCTTTATTTCTGGGATTCCTAGTTTGTATAATAATTCAAATACTTCTAATTATCACAAATTTATTCAGAAAGTCGTATATAATTTACACATGACATTTTAAGATGGTTTGTCTATACAATATTATTGACTTGATCAACTCATTATCAATCTGAACAGCTTTACTGCATGCTGATTACTTAAAACAGCGATTTTTGGTAAGGAAATATTCGATCCAATTGACCATCAGAATATTCTGGATTTATATCGTGGATAATTTACTCTCTTTCACTATTGGATTTCTTATTACAAATGATACAAGACTTGGAAATCGATCACTGTGAGACAGGTGCATTAATTCATTAACAGTATTACATTGAATTAGAGAGGTTTATGTAGTTTGTTGAATTTCATAGTTTAAATCGCAGACTGATCTTAGTTAAACGATGAAGTTCGACAATCTGTACAAATCCACCTTATAGTAATAATAATCGTTTACTGAGTTATTAATAATTTCGATTAGTAGGTCTTGAGGTTTTAGAATGAAGGTATGACCTATGGAATTCAAAGAAACCAAGTGTTAGTCGATTACTTACTATTGGTATTAAAAAATTCTAAAGCAAAGTCGTGGATTAACTGAAATTGAACATGTAGACAGTTGGACGCCTGCTTTTTGGTCTGAAGGTTAAGGGCTTGGCTCGAGTCCTCAAAGTCTTTAGTTCATTCCAAGTGGGGTCGTGGATGAGTACCTCTTACTTATTCTATACTGTGATAAAACAACTATCTATTTATTCATCGTTTTGATTGCTCGTCTAACTAAGATAAATTTGTGCTGTAAAGTATGGAATAATATTGTTATGATTGCGATTTATTCGTTTCCGTTCATGACAGTATGTTTAATACGTTTATAACTGACTAATGAAGTGAGTTTATTCAAAATTAGTCTAATCAATTTATTTTGTCTTTTTTCCATTAATCGATAGGAGCTGCAGTGTTTCCAGTTACTGATATATCAGAAATACCATGCCGTGTTTGTGGCGCCAAATCATCTGGATTCCATTTTGGTGCAATAACATGTGAGGGTTGTAAGGTAAATGATAAATAAATATCTGAATTGATTAATCGAGTTAATTTTTTAAAAGAAAACTTCATGGTCATTCACACATTTTCAGTGATGGAAATTCTCACTATTAAAAAAATACACATTTGTCAATTATATTTCTACACTTCAGATGAATTAAACACGACAGATTTCTGAGCATTCTGTAACTTCTCTGTTTCCATATACTTTTTGAGGAAAATTTCTGAAAAGTTTTCAATAATTTATTTACACTTTGAAAGTATTATACAATATGATGAATATTAGAATAAGTTTTTGCGGATATTATAGTAATTTAAATAGTTGAGATCATGAATCGATTGAAGCTAGACCACCATGAAAAACCTGGTCTGATATTAATCAACATATTCTCACTAGTGACTGACTTCAAGAGGTATTTCCTGGAGTTCTAGTGAGAAGCAGTGACCAGTGGAGTTCAACCAGGTCTGTTGTGAGATAGTAACTCACTGAAGACAATGTAGATTTGTCGCTCAATTCTGTGGATTATTTGAAGTTAGATATTAACACCATTGGATGCCGGCCGGCTCAGTGGTCTAAAGGTTAATAGTTCGTGCGCGAGACCGATAGGTCCTGGGTTCGAAGCTCGCGAGGCGGGACAGTGGATGTGCACTGCTGAAGAGTCCCACAATAGGACGAAAAGGCAGTCCAGTGCTTCTAGGTTTTCCATGGTGATCCAGCTTCAATTGACTCATGATCTCAACTATTTAAAAAACAATCTGACACATTTAAAGCAGAAATAATTCTCTACTAAGAGAATACTTACATTTATTTAAAGCTCAACATTAAATAGTGATTTCATAACATTATTATTATTTTACTAAATGCATATGTTTCAAATCAGCCCGATAGGTGACAGTAATTTGACTCCACAAGATTTGATTCTTAAGAAAAACCAAACATACATCATAAACAGAATCAATAAATTATTTTACATAAATTTACAGATAAACAAAAGCATGGAAGAACAATCAAAATTCAATTAATAAACAATTAGTTTGTTTAATTATTCCATTTTATTGATTTCATGACACAATGTCTGCTGTAAAATGTTTTTTTAACGAAGCATTAAGTTTTTATTAGAAAGTCCTTTACAAATCTGATGAAGAACATCTGTAGAAAAGAGTTTTTAGGGAAATGAAAATATAGGAATAAGGAATATTGGAAGTGGCGGGAGGGGGACTGGATATTATCTGATTTTATAAGCAAAGTTTCAAGGATCATAGAGAATATACAATTAAAGGTAATCTACTGAATGATTTAGACTGGTAACTGTTGTGTCTACACGGAAATCTATATCCAGGGGTTAGATTTAATGATCTTTACTCGACTTATATCAGGTTTGGTATTACTAGTTACAGCATCAGGGATTATTCACAATTTTTCCAAGCAGTTCTTTATCTCCTGGTTTTTGAATGATCACTTGAATGTATCATATAAATAGGTAGACCAATATGTAGCTAAATCATTCCATTAGGCGATCTTAAGTTTCTGTTTAAATTAGGAACACATTCTACATGACTCATTGCGATGATGAGTAAGCTTATTTTACCAAGTGTCTATAAAGAGACTGGTAACAGGTTAATCTAGAAAAAGAGGGTATCGGTCAATTAGAAATTCCGAAGCAAATGCGCTTAAAATGTTTACTGATTAGGAAAACTGTTATGAAAAAAGAATGAGATAAGTGCTTATTCCGAGACTGGAGAATCTAGAATTCACAGACAACATTTCGAGAGTAAAAGTCTTCACCTTGATGTTCTTAGAGAATCGTTTGTAGGTCAGAAAAAGAGTCAATTTCTACCTTTGACACCAAGACCATAATCACAATGGTGGATAAAGCTTTGGTAACTGTTTAATGTGTACTACTTCACTATCAAATTCATCAATCTACAGCTTTAAAACCATTTACAGACTATTCCAAATTAATTATTTTTGTCTTTTAAAACAAACTTACTTTAAGGGTTTCTTTCGACGAACAATTAATGAACGAGAAAGTCAACGCTACACTTGCAGAAATGGAGGTAATTGTGCTGTTACCGGTGCTACAAGAAATAACTGTAAAAGTTGTCGATACCGTCGATGTTTAGCTGTTGGTATGTCAAAACATGGTGAGTACATACACACTATTCTGATTATCCACAGTAATACAGTTATATTTAGATGTCAATGATAGAGTAGTAGTATTGTGGTGTATGCTACTGATATCGACAGATATAGGTAGTATGTATCACCAATTAAAATTAGAATGCCCGGCGGCAGAAGTTAGAGGAAATCTAAGAGAAGAGAACTATAACAGAGAGTAATTGGTATTGAAACTATGGAACAACAACATCTAAAACAATTGATGGATATTTTGCATAGGAAGTATTTACTTTATGATTCTTAAATTTTACTAAGAGATTCTGTAATTTTGTATTCAAATACATTTGGCTGTCCTCTTTATACGAAAGTAAAATGAGATATGTCAGTTGATACAACAGTGTTCACATAAATGATATTTTTATTCTCATTAAGTTGACTTCAAATGTAAAAGAAAATTCAAAACGATATTAACTATCAAATATACATGTTTATGATATTCATAAAGTAGTATGATTTTAAAGAAAATTCAGCGGTATTTAGAATTTAATAAGCTCATAAATGACAAGTAATTTGATTGCACATAATAGAGATAAGTTATGGGAAATCGTTTTGAACCGAAAATAGTTTTGTCTTCAATGAGTGTATTAAATGGATCATTCCGTTTATACGGTGATTAACGCGATTTATGTAATAGTTTCCATTATTTAAATTATTGTAATGTCTGAGTTTGTTTAATCTCGGTATATGGTTACTTATTTTGGTTGGTATTCAATCTTCACTATGGATTTATGTTAGGTGAAAAACATTGTATGTATATTTTTACGCGTGTTTCTCTAGAAATAGTGTTAATTGACTGGGAACCATTGATACAGTGGGAGAGTCATCGTGATGATCTAGTTATTAATGGATTGAGCTAGAAATCCTTGTGAAATTTCCTTGTATAATTCCCTGTTCATTGTAGTATTTTAGCCTATAATCGACCACCACATTTACTGTTGAACTATATTGAAGTAGTTGGGATATAGAGCTGTCAGTATCACTACCGACTTATTAGGAGTGGAAGACTGGGTCTAAGAAACATGTACTCAGTTCTTGTGAAGAAGAATCGCATTATAACTTCTGTTCATTACAGAAGTGACTTCACAGAAAGATTCTTGTCCAGCATCTAACATAGAGATTAACGATAAACGAACTATCGTATCTTTCTAGTTAGACTCGTCAACTGTAAGGACCCATGACCACACATGATTATATTCAAAACCTTCAAATCTTTAGAAAAGTGTAATTCTCGTAGACTATTGATTCGAAATTCAATGGCTTACACTTATAACTTAAAAGAATCTTAATGATGTGACTCAATCAGCCACTGTTAGCCTATCATGAAAATAGACCTAAATTAAACAATCCTCCATAAACACTTAACATTTAGTTAATTTTGATATAATTATTTATTTTTTAATTCTCATATAAACTTTTTCCAGGCAGTCGTATCGGTCGTCAACCTAATGCCATTAAACATCGTTGTGCCGTTGAAATTGAACAAATCCGATCAGCAGTATCCAATTCAACTGTACATTCTAAACTATATTCGAAATCCAATTGTCCAGTAATTTCAAATTACCATTCATCATATAATTTATTATCCCCAATAAATAATTCATTACATAAACTGAATGATTCATTAAATCAAGACCATTATGAATATAAAATTAATGATAATAATAATAGTAAAGAGAGTATGATTTCAAACCAGAACTGCTTAAATCAATCCACTATAAAAACTACGGGTTTGACACATTTAATTACAGCACCTTATCAGCAGTCGTCAACTATAGAATCAAATATCAATGTAAAACTTACAGAACAAGGTAATGAATTACATGAATTAAGTGATAATGATAATAATCTACGAATACCGTCAAAAGTAGATTTTACATCATTATATCAACATTGTACACCTTCAGTACATGTCCAAACAATTTGTCATCAAGATTCAAATGAAATACAATTTTGTGAAAATAATTGTTTATCTAGTCAGGATGATGAATTCATCGTTAATCCCACATCACAACTATCCTCAACTTCGACTAATTCTGAAGCAATGATTTTAGTTGCAACAGGAACATCGCCTCATCCTCCACCACCACAACCACCACCGGCAATGAATACTACTATCATGGCAACAAAATCAATGCCAGAAAGTGTAGATTGTTTAAATAAACAAAAAGAATTTAATGAATTAATAAATAATAGTTATTCGTCAATTGGTTTAATAAATTTGTCTAGAGCAGCACAATTCTATAGTCAACATGAAAAAGATTTTCAAATACAATACGATGAGAATAATTTCGAATCAAATTCTGATATATGCAAAAATAGAGATAATATTGTTAAAACAAGAAGATATAACCAATTATATCTAAATAGTAATGTTAATAATGATACTACTGCTACTACTACTACTACTACTGATACCATTGAGAGTAGCACTAATAATCAGTATAAAAAATCGAGAAAAGAAGACAAAAATAAGGAATATTTACATTATGAAAATTTACAGTTAAAAAAAGAACCTAACCAATGGAATGATATCGTGTTAAGAACAAAAATAATCGGGAACGAGCCACAATTGTCTATGTCAAATTGGAACATTACACAAGAAGATGATATAAATCGGATAATTTACAACAATTCAATTCAATGGTTAGGAGAATTGATTCAAAAGAAATTCTACCAACATTTGAGGCAAATGTCAATATAATGAATGAGAATTATTGTATTCTTGACAATAATAATAATAATAATAATAATAATAATAGTAATAATGAATTAAATGAAATTCATAATTCGAAACATATGAAAATCGATGAAATCATGAACACATCCTCATCCTCATCACCAATAAGAAATAATCGAACTCCTCGTTATTCTTCCCAATTACCCTCATCCCCATTATCATCGCTATCACTGTGTAGTTCATTGACAAATTCAACATTGTATTCAACATTAAAATCAAATTGTTGTTTAAATTCAATTGAATCATATAATTTAAATTCAACAATCGATAATTCAATTCATCATTCAATCAATAATGATAAACAACAATCTGATGATTCATATGAATTAACTGAACAAGATCATAATAAATCAATATTTCATCATTTAAATCATAATGATTGTAATAAATTTTCTAATTCAACAATCATAACTGAATATAATGATGTACAGAATGAAAATTATTTAACTAATATTTATGAAGAAGAATGTCAAATCTATGTTCATCGCCTACTATTAAACAATTGAATACATCTCCTATTGTTGTTATGAATAATAATACTGACAGTAATAATATTTACAATAATGATAATACAGTAGTTCAAAGTAAACGATGTTTATTTAAAAATCTACATTCATCATTCACTTCCTCAGGTAGTCAATATTATTCACCATCAAAATCTTTTTTAAATCGATATCATACATCGGTTTCAGTTAAACCGAAATTATGTAATCAAACAAGTTATCAAGAAGATAATTGTCAAACTTCAAAGTTATTATTTCAATTTAATGTAGATAAATATCAACAGATGAATAATACTGATAGTATTTTAGAAAATTTCACTATATCTAGACTACATAAAGTCACCAAAGATGATTCAGTAAACAATTATTCCTGTAATAATAATTCAGTTAAACAAGAGGATGTTATAGGGAATGAAAACCAAGCTATGACATCTAATATGTCATCTGAATGGACAGATAATATAAACCTACGAAGGAAGGTAATTTTTTCGAATGATTTAACTAAATATTAAACAATAATTAAAAGTTCCATTTGCTGTTCTTTTTTAATGGCTAGCAATATGGTATTACTTACTTACGCCTCTTACTCATCGTGGAGGAGCTATAAGCTATCCACTAACATTCTACATCAAACTCTGTCCTGGACAATCCTTTCCAGTTGTTTCCAATTGCTATTCATCCTTTGGTCTTCCTCTTTTCGATTTCCCTTCAGGATTCCAAGTTACTGCTTGCTTCGTGATTCAATTTAGTAATTTTCGTAATGTATGTTCTATTCACTTACAGTATCGTTTCTTAATTTCCTCTTGAGCTGGTAGCTAGTTTGTTCTCTCCCATATTAGGCTGTTGCTGATAGTATCCGGTCAACGGACATTGAGTATCTTGCGTAGACAATTGTTTATAAATATTTGTACTTATTTGATGATGGTTGTGATAGCTTTTCGAATTTCGGCTCCGTACAATCGGACTAACTGTCTTGACGTTCGTAATGAAGATTCTGACTTGGATATTGGTTGACAGTTGTTTTGAGTTTCACATGTTCTTCAACTTTAGGAATTCTGTCTTTGCTTTACCAATCCTTACCTTTACTTCTGCATCAGATCCTCCACGTTCATCGATGATGCTGTCCAGGTACGTGAATGTTCCCATATGTTCCAGAGTTTCTTCATGAAGTGTGATTGTGTTGGTGTTCTCCGTGTTGTATTTGACGATCGCGCTTTCTCTCTTCTGTATGTTGAGGCCTACGGATGCAGGAGCTGCTACTACACTGTTTGTCTTGACTTGCATTTGTTTATGAATATGGGATAGAAGAGCTAGGTGGTTTGCAATGTAAAAACCAT
Organism: Schistosoma mattheei; assembly: GCA_944470405.2. Lineage (NCBI taxonomy): Eukaryota > Metazoa > Platyhelminthes > Trematoda > Strigeidida > Schistosomatidae > Schistosoma > Schistosoma mattheei. The sequence continues at coordinate 23,344,474 of OX103947.1, read as the reverse complement.
CCAGTTGCATCCACGCTAACCATTGTATTCCGTGCTTCCCGTCAGATGTCGAGGTCTTCATAATCTAGTCAACCACCAGAAGAAAGGGGAAGGGCGGGAGTAAGCAGTCTTGTCTGACTCCGGTCTTAACTTTGAATGAGTCTGTCAGCTGGCCTTCATGTACGACTTTGTAATGTAGTCCGTCGTATGAATTCCGGATGATATTGATGGTATTCTGAGATACGCCATAGTGTTGAAGAGGGTTTTATGAGACTCTCCTATAAACACTATCAAATGCTCTCTCATAATCAAGGAATTTGATGTATAGTGACGAGTTCCATTTAATTGATTGTTCAACGATGGTCCGTAATGTCGCGATTTGATCTTTGCATAACCGACCCTTACGGACTTGAGCCTGTTGATGTCGAAGCTATGAGTCTACCTAATCTTTCATCCAATTCACCAACGCTCCAATAAAAACGTTTCCCGGTACTGATAGTAGTGTGATGCCTCTGTAGTTCTCACATTAGCTCAGACCTCCTTTCTTTGGTATCTTGATGAGTTATCCTTCTTTCCAGTACGTCGGCACTTGTTCACCCTCCCAAATCTTCCTGAATAGAACGTCGAGCATGTTTGCAGTTACTTTCATTCCTGACTTCAGTGCTTCAGCTGGTATATTGTCGGGTCCTGCTGCTTTCTCACTCCCATGGATTCAATGGAGCTGGTCAATTCAAGAGTTATTCGAAGTATTCCATCCATCTGTTCCTCTGTCCTTGAATTTCGGTGACTGGCTTGCCTTCTTTTCCCTTGACTGGTCTCTCTGGTTTGCTATATACTCCTGCCAGTTTCTTCGTTGTGTCACATAGTTGTTTTATATTTCTTTGTCTTGCAGATTTTTTGCTGTCGTTGCTAGAGCTTCTACGTATTTTTGCTTGTCAAATTTAATGCTCCTCTTCACTTGTTTGTTTTCTTCAATGTATTCAGTTTGTACCCTGAGTTTCTCTGTTCTTGTTCGGTTGTTGTTAATTGCTGTCTTCTTGTTCTTCCTTTCTTGACATTGTCCAGAGTATCGATAGTTATCCATTCCTTATGATTATGCTTGTTGCGACTCAGAACCTCCTGACACGTCGAAGTTAGTGGTTCTTTGATACCTTTTAGGTCCCCCATCAGGATGGTCAGGTCCTTTAGTGGTCAATGTGATGTGGGTGATCTTAAAGAGGCTAACCTTTGAGGTAAGCTTAATTGAGGACAAAATTATCAGTGACATTCTAGTCATTCTGATTTGTCTTGATCGTGATTCCTCACTTGATATTTTGTGGTTGGGTTTATTGTGTTGCGCTAAGTTAATCAAGGTTACTTGACCTAGGATGCTTGTGATTCAATAACTTATTATAATGAAGTGATTAAATGTCGACTGGTATTATTACCTATTAGGGTACTAACAATAATCTCAATAATACAGCAGATTTATGTTCTTGTAGTAGTAAGTTGTTTTTCGTAGATGAATATCATCAGAATATTTCCATCTGACTACATATAACCACCTTAGTCTATGGGATAGCGTGTTCAGGTGGGATAGACCAAAAAATAATAATCAAGTATTTCTTCTGGGTATTTTACCAACCACCCGTCCACTTTTAATAACTTACATGTTATCATTAAACATTAATTACTGTTATCTCGTGATTCGTGCTTATTCCTTGTTTATTATGATTCGTTATTTGCCGCTTAGTTTTCCTGTTCCGAAGTCAGAACAAACAATTTTACTTAACTCACTTATGATGCTGAACTAGTGGAATGATGTTTCGACTACTATTTGAATACATTCAACTTATCAGCCATGTCATTTAGCCTAAAGACAGTAATGGACTTTGACTAAGGAAATCCTTAAAATATTACTCTGTTCGAAAAACAAACTTCAGTCACAAGATCCTTTGATAGACATCAACATTTTTTGGTTGATCATGATTTCAAAGCTCAGTGTTGTGAACAGTTTTAACATTAATTTTCATTGTTTTCATATTTGAATAATGCTCATAGATGATTTTAAGGATTTTGTTCGACTAGTTCACTTAGTCCTTTGATATTCCAGGTTCATCTGTATCAGTGAAAATGGGGGGGGGGAGGTAACATTATAATAGGTTTGTCGGTAATAAAGTTTCTATATCGATAGACTGGATTTCATTAGCGTTCAACAGGTCAGTTTTGCAGTGTATATATGAAATATCTTAGCACTTATGTTAGGATACTTTTATACTAATATAAATATTAGTTAGTCAAAGTTTTTCTGTCAACTACCTACAATCATTTATCTATTAAAACTTATCCAACGTTTAACTAATACTACTGATTACACTTCTTCTAAGATCATATGACAAATAGGTAATACCAGCTAATTTTACTTATAATCTCGTACTGCATATCTTTTTTCTGTTTTTCAGCGGATCCATATGCCTAAAAATTCAAAACTATATACAACTTATAATAAAACAATATTTAATGATTCAACAGAATCATTAATAACACCATCAACGTATCAATTAAATATATCACAAGATAAAACTGATTTTCCAATATATTCAAACAAAAAAGATGATGAATATACATATGAATTAGGTGATAATGATGAAAGGAATCGAATGAAATATAGACAAACTAGTGGTAGTAGTAGTAGTTTATTAGAATCACCAATTATAATTATTGATAATCAATTGTCTACTTATGAAGATGATCAAATTAATAATAGATCAATTAGTCCTAATCAAAAGCAATATGATCAACAACAACAACCTCGATTATTAAATTTATTAGAGAAAATTGATTTAGATAAAGAATTCATGATGGAACAGTTAAAATCAACTAATATTACTACTTATTCAAGTTTAAATAAATGTATAGAAGAAATTCCTAGCATTGATTCTATCAAAGCTCATTATTCTTATAATACTTCAAATAATATGTTCGGAATGGTTTGTAATAATGAATATGAATCAACTTATAGTAATAATAATAATATCAATAATGATACAATAACTAATACATCTGTAAATAATAATTTAACATTTTCAAGAATGTCATCATCACAGTTAATTCCAATAGCAAATGATATATTGAACACATCAAATTACCTGGATTTTTATATGACCAACAAATATACTGATGATAATTCAGATGAACACAATGAATCAAATTTACATTCAAATCGAAGCATATCTGATTTTCATAATTCACCCGTGCATTTGCAATCTTCTAACATTACAAATGAATGCAATGAAACAATACACCTATTAAGGTTAAATAATCAGTCTACTCGAAACGATGAGCTTCTTCGGAATATTAGAAATGCTGCATTTCAGTTACTTCATTGTCAGTGTAAAGTAAGTTCGAAATGTAAAATAATATAATTTTAAAGTGATTGAAAATATCGAAAGAAAGTCCTTGTGTCATTGAAGAAGACTTAAAGGTATTCCAGCGAAGGGATAATTATTTCTATCCTTTTGCTGGAATATTTTTAAGTCCTACTCCAGAATATTTTGTCTAATAAAATATACTACTTGATAAAAAAATAAGTAGTACAAACTCACGAATTATTAGGTGGTTTAAATATGCGTTTATCAACAAAATATTGTGTAAATTAAATGCACAACATAAAAGTGTGAAAGATAGTAGTTAGTACATGAACAGATGTAAACAGACATTAATGTGAAAAAAACACCAGTAGTTCCAAAAAGTGAATCGGTTAGTTAAAAATGATAAAATATGCTGAAATTGAACCAGATTTGTAGTCTTCCGACAAAAGATATTTTAATCGATGAATCAAAACATTTCAAGGAAAAAATCAAACAATAAAAGGTCATAACAAGTAATTGTTTGTTCAAGTTATTTATTCCCGTTAATAACCACTGAATATAATGAGTCAACTTTTCTGTCATATACTAGGAGTGATAAGTACTTAAAATCACATTACAAATTTGGGAAATCCACTGACGACGGACTGGTAATTATTGTTTACCGAGACAGTTTAACTAGGATGTAGATTCTTGTCATGAACTGATATCGAGTTGAGAGAGAAGCACTGAAATCATATATTCAATAACCTTTTTTTTCCATTGGTTTTCTGGATTGGTCAGTCCAATTTTTAAACCATAATACCGTAAAAAATAATATGTATATCTTCTTTTATTCAAGTTACCTGAAAATCTACACTTCTTAGATGAAACTAAACAAAATCCAGAAATTCTATGGCACAATTTAATGAAATATTTTGAAAGTCATATTTATGAAATCATTCGATTTGCCCAATCTATCCCTAGTTTCCAAGAACTTTCAGAGTATGATATGAAAATTTTAATTCAACAAAGTATCTATCCAATTATTTTAATTCAATTATCTCAAGATTTCAGTAATAATAAAACAAAGGAATATTTTTATTTGAATATTCAAAGTCAAACAAGCTTGATAAATCAATTCTCATTGTGTAAAATATTATTTGAACAAATTAATTTAACAAACAAATTATTGAAATCATTAAATTTAAATGAAACAGAAATTGGTTTATTATGCTGCGTTGAATTATTTCACGGAGGTTAGTTGATGATAAGACTGTTGATTAGTTATTATTGTTTCTGAAATTATTACATTAAGATTAACCAAATCTAGTGATTTCACAAGTTGTGTTCATTATGAATTTATCATATTTGGGTTACCAATGAAAATTATGGTATACTGGACGGCTGTTTGTTTCTAGTATGAGACCATTCAACAGTACCTACCCACGTTTCCACCAGGAATGTAACCCAAAATTTTTAGGTCTCATTGAAAGCATTTACCATTTAGGACTACTCTATCAATGTCTAACTATAATCAGTCTGCGATACAGTTAGATAATAATCCGTTTGTGATGACTATTTCATTCTCAATACGTCTTTACTCTATTGGTCACAACTTGCCACTAAAGCTTCAGGAATATCTTAATGTAGGTCACTGAATAGTACGAAATTTGAACAAAACGGTTATTCAGTACTCCTTGATCTTAATGGTACACTAGTTGAGGTAAATCTTCAAGGAGTACAACCTAAAAATTAAAATAATCCTCACAAAACCTCTTCACCTTAATCTAGTGACTATTGAATATTTGCGTTAATTGATTATTTAGTAATAATTACTAACATGTTTATTATGGTCCTGAGTAATGGTCATATTCTATCGATCAAATCGAAATATCAGGGTGTTAGGCTAAGTGACTTGAAACTGAGGTGTACTTTAATGACGTTGAATGGTCAGTCAGTATAAGGTTTTGGGTTTGGGCTTTCCCTTTTATGAGCTAATACTCTTCACCTTGGATTATCTGTAATCTTAGGCAAATTGGTGCACCCCACATGATTCAAACACGGGTCAAAATCAGAGATTTTATCACTGAGGTATTCAGACAGCAACTAACCTTATATTATAGCACGGATACAGAAGGCTCGACTAGCTTTTACCAACTTGCGTCATTTATGGCGTAGGAGAGATATCCGTCTATCAACCAAAGGACGGGTTTACTGCACAGCAGTTCGTTCCGTCCTACTTTATGGCAGTGAAACATGGGCGGTAAGAGTAGAGGATATCCGTAGGTTACTAGCATTTGATCATAGGTGTCTTCGAAATATTGCTCGTATATCCTGGGACCATCGAGTAAGTAATGCAGTTGTTAGGAAACGAGTACTAGGTAAGGATGGCAAATCAATTGATGAAGTAGTGAAACTTCATCAGTTGAGATGGCTTGGACACGTGTTACGTATGCCCAACGACCAACTGCCTCGACGTGCGATGTTCAGTGGTATAGGAGTAGGTTGGAAGAAAGCTAGGGGCGGCCAGACCAAAACATGGTACAAGTCCATGAAGTCACTGACAAGTGGTCTGAGTCATGTCGGTAAGTGTAGACTACCTGGTTGGGGACCGCGAGATGATAGCAACTGATGGTTAGAGACCCTGGATGACATGGCTCAAAATCGTTTGCAATGGCGCAGGTGCATACACTCTTTGTGTTCTCCCAAATTTTGATCTCCTTATTCCTCCTTGTCTCTTTTTTCTCTTTCCAAATTTATTTCACTGTATTATACTCTTTGAATAACATCTCCAAACGCTAATTTTCCCGATTACTGCTTATACTCTTATTACCTCTACCACTACGGGATTTGAATCGACCACTGCATCTCTGTGCTAATGTGGTATGGCAACTCGAACTGATGTACGTACGTACGAAGTTCTACGTTGTTACTGACTGACTGACTGAACCTTATATTATGGGACTATAATATTTGGACAGATTGATCACTTGATAGTAATCGTCGAGCGTCCAAGTGCAATTATCTAACCTACATTAAACATTCTCCCAAAATTTATGTAAGGGATAATTTTGCTTCCCGATTGGTCAAACCGAAATAATCAGGGAAGGTTTCGGGCTTGACCAAACACATTAAATACATCAATCACTAAGTTGTTGCTCCAAAAATGTAGAAATTGTTTAAGTATTTCGTAGAATAGAACGAAATATACATTCAACAATTCATAAATTTCGTAGGTGAGACTAATTTATAGACGACCTTTGAGAGATGCCAGACTGACCTTGAGAGTGTTGACTTAATAACCAGGACTAAATGAGAGTTATAAACCTGTGTGAGGGATTAGAATTACGATTTACGGTTGATGATTCAGGTTAGAAATTAGATTTAGGATCTTCATCACGAACTGACATCAGCTATAATGCCAAAACTCTATTCGAATGAATGCATTTCGCGCCAAAAACCCGAAACCTGTTATCTTATACGTGATTGGTTTGTCCATAAATTATAGTCTTGCCATTTCGTAATAAGAAATATTTTCACTGGTTTTGGTTTGTAATACATTTTTTTTGGTATTTCATCTACACTACTTTAATTTTACAGATGGAAAATGTTTGAATGAACCAATAAAAGTAAATGAAACTTATCAAACAATTCTTCAATTATTAAAAGAATATGAAACAAGTAAGAATATTTGAGTATTTTGTTTGTTTCTTTTGTAGTAATAAAAATACAGTATTATTTATTCATAAAAATTTAGAATCTCAAACTGTTATGACTTGTGACTTGAGTGCCCTGCTAATGTATCACGTAATGATACCGCCAACTAGAGAGCAGTGAATTATCGATCGGACCAATGACGCATAAAACCCGTACGAGCAATCTAGAGTACTTGTCGGTCCTGCTTCCTGCCTAGCCCAGTCAGTTAAGTCCAGAACACCAATCCCAGCCTCTGAAATATGAATTATTCATTTCAAAAATACTGGGTTTATATACCAACCAGACAGACTACATCGTACCATAAAATAGGAAACAACATTTGTACAAGATTTAGCCGAAAGTGGCTGTGAGTGTGGGAGATAGTAATTAATAGACAGGGCATAATTTAAGAATGGTAAATGGTATAATAATAGTTCGTAGGTAAAAATAAAGCTCATAATAAGAGGGACATGAATATGTATAGTTTAGTTATTTAACAATGGTACGATAAAATATATTACGTATAGTATTTGTCCATAAATGGATCCCAAAAGTTACCATTCATTATGCTTATCGGGACATAACACAAACTTTTCATAAAATTAGCATCTCTGAAGTTAAACTTCAACAACACGGTAAAAGCATTTAGTCTCTTTGATAAATTTCGATAGTATAATAAAGTGAAAATTCTCAGAACTATATGATAATGATGTATTAGAGCAATACATTTCGAACAATCTAGTCACACATCCTACACTTCTTAAGAACATTTATATATAAAAATAAAAGATCAACTAGACTAGAAATGGAGGATAAGAGGAGATAAGGATAATAAAGAAATAACAATGGGAAGTGATTGCAATTAAACTGTGAGTAAAGGAAGAGATCAATGAATAAACTATTAAAATAGCCATGGAAATTGAACACTGTTAATGTTTGATCGAATAGTTTCAGAGTATTTGGGCGCCGAATTGATGTGAGACATTAAAGAGGAAGAATGTATTTGTAAAATATCAGCGAAAGAATTTGAAGTAAATCCAACGTTTCATCTAGCAATCTGGTTCAAGCTTGGACCTCTTTATTTTTAATGTTTGTTTGTATAGAGTTAGAAAACACAATGGAAAATGAGTGTGAAGATATTATTACCAAGGTTTGACTTGATAATTTCGAATGAATTGATCATTTGGTAGATTGTTATAAATAAATTAATTAATATATTTGTAATAACCCAGTTAGTAGCAAAATTAAATTTTCTGACGCTTCGTGACTCAGTATAAGTCACTTTTTCAGAGAATAATATGGGACTCCTTAGCAGTGCGCATCCACAGACCCACCTCACGAGATTTGAACCCAGGACCTAACGTCGGAAAATTTAATTTTTCTACTCATTGGGATATTACAAATATATTGATTTATTTCTAACAATGGAAAATGATTTATTTCAATGTTAATTGGGTTTATCCAGTAGGAACATTTAACAAGTGTTTACTCATTTAGACAAGTATGACATGAATGTGACGTTTTTTTTGTTTTTAACAAATTAATGCCTACCATTTCGTTCTTATTATACTGTAATCTTGACAAAAATAATGAATTAGCTGTGTACCTTTGAATTATAGAAAATCAATTAAACTTAACATATAGGAAATAAATTTATACTTTGTTATGGTCGTTTATAAATTTGTATTTTCACCACAGATCAGTTGCTTGTTATATGAGAAGTAACTAATTGTCACATTATCTTGGTTAAATATTTTTTATATAACGAACAGTTTTACTTCTCTAGTTGAATATAAGTTGTATCTTCTAAAATCTATTTATTTGGTGTATGGAAGTCAGCTACGTGAGTGAATTGTTGATTTGATCATCTCAATGTTAACCTAGAAATCTCAATGAAAATCAATCATAACAACAATCGTAACTCGTGAATAGACGTTTAACTCGGATGACTGGACATAGTAAATTACTAACGAAATCACACAATCTATTTCAGTCACACGAATGTTCATATGGTCTTGAGGATTCTCAGAGGTATGTAGGTAGTTATAACTTTCCCCATTCCCTACACTATGGAATGGTACTCCTTGAAAGAAGTGAAAAGAAAACTGGATTAATAATGATCCTAACTACCTGAGAGAGTGACCACATAGCTCAGGGACAGGCTGATCATACATGTGTTTTTTGAGTTTTTCAGACATTACCACCGGGGTGAAAATTTGAGGGGGAAGTTGAGGTGTGCAAGTATTCTCAGCACTCTCGTCCATTGTAAGAAGTCAGCATCACTTCAGATACTGGTTTCCTGAGTGATAGATGTTACTGTAGTCATATCCCTAAGTGGTTGTCAGTACAATTTCACATTTGGACTTCAATTTTATTGCTTACAATCTTACTGCTATGTAATCGATATGTCTCGTATAGGATTTGATTTGTCCTACAGATATTCTATCGCAACTGTAAACGCGATACTGACGATCCAGAGTCTATGTGAAAGCTATAGTCAGAACAAGGGCAAATTGGCTTTAAACTTTATCTGATTCGACCAGTATTGCGTGTGTTATGGAAATGAATAAAGAAAAAAAGTATGAGATGCAGTCACACTAATATGATAAAATAATAATGTCCTCCAATTGGCAGGTTACATGCAACAGAGATGGTCTACAGAGACATCAGGCCAGATTGACGTAATGGGCGTCCAAGCAGCGATTTGATTGGTTAATTATGGACATAACTATGATCTAATATAGTAAGATTATTATTTATTTAAGCACATAAATATTGGTACAAAGGGGCACCAAATACATGTGCGCCATACAAGTCACTTGATTTGTGTGTGGGCCATGATACTGCCCGGGTGTCCAGACCGAAGCAGAGATGGCTTGCTTAAAGGGCCACACCCGGAGCCTCCCACCTAAATGTCTGATCCACAAGGCAGTGGAGCAATGTCAGGAAATGCAGTCCAATGGTAGCCGGTGATCAATAATTGGTTCATACGCCATTTGTTCCCTCAGGATACTGGAGCTCATGTGCACCATTGGTTTGAAATCAGGGTTTCTCAACTCACCTAGGTGGACCTTCTATATCCACCAACCCGGTTAAAGCGCCGAACATTAGCTTTTCGTCTTCTCAATTTCATGAAGAGAAGACAGTGAGTAGGACTTCTCCGGCAGTGAGAATGAGTATGAATTAATTTTGATTGTTTCTCATTACATAGATATTATTCTTCATAAAAGAATTTTCATTTGTTTTGTTTTTCATCTCTGTTTTAGATCAGTTCAATTCAGAGAAACGTTTTTATAAAATAATGTCTATTAAACATAATTTAGATAGAATGAATAAAGAACATCAAGAAATATTAAAAATACTTAAATATAAAAATAATTATTTACCATTTTCTGATTTATATATTCAATTATTTCAGTTAAATGAATTACAACATTTGAATCAGAGATCATTTCCAATAGTTACATCATAATATTAAAACAAAAGGAATTTAACATTGAATATAAATCCATGATAAAACATTGAATAATCAATATTATTGTGTGCAATTAAAATCTCAGGTTTATGAAATAAGTAATATATACTTTACAAATATATATTTATTATTGTTTCTTTTTTCTGTGCTACAAGAGAACAAAAATGTGAAAACCCGGTGTGGTATATAATTTAGATGTAAGAAAAATGGCAGCTTTTATACTTATTCAATAAACAGTCAATTGAATATTTTATTTTGATGAAGTAAAATAGTGTTTCAACTTCATTTTCCCATTTTTTTTCTATAGTGAGTCATGTAAGTATATTTCATGAGGATCCACATACAAATGGATATAGTTAATTATATTACCATACAGATGTGTGTTATTTGAAGTATATCCTGTTATTACTTCATGTGAATCATTTAATCTATACCTACTGGGTTTATACTACTATTATTATCATTATTCAATATATATATAACTTTCTTTTGTTTGGTTTAGCCAATTTTCCCTTCCATCCTGTTGTTTAAAATTAACTCATAATCTGCTACTTTAATCAAGTAATCTTTATCAGGGAATTTTATTGAAACAAATAAATATTTCGATTATCATTTTATATTGTGTTAACTTATTTACTTGGATAGAAATATACAGGGGTTGGATCATAAGTTAAATAATGAACTCTTTATAGGAGTAAATATTTAGAAACTGCAATGATTTATGGAGGGTGATCTTAATTGTCAGTTAACATTAGCAGAACCATCGAGAACCAGGAAGTATTTAATGACTCTTTTAGTTCTGGTTTTGGAACCACTACACAGCAATATATATCAATCTATATAACCCATAACCTTCAGGTTTTCTGAGGAGCGCTATACACGTGTGGTGAAGTCAGAATTCAATAATCCACATTCTGAACTTCAGTCAATTTACGATCCTAACTCAATGTCACTAGTTGGTTATTTGATTGGCATTTTATTTGTTTGGCACTACAGCTTGTTTTTTTACTTTAACTTCAGGAGATCCATTTTGAAGCTGGTCAACAGTCATAGCACGATTATCTATTTGAGCAATTTTATGGAAGCCTTCCAAACTATATACTCAATAATTCATCAAGTGATATATCGATGAAGTTACACAATAAGTCTTTGAGTTATCGATTGTCTGTACACTTATCCAAGGAGCCCAGTGGCAAATAGAATTCGTGACTTTGCAAGTCCCAGAAACACTAGTTTCAGAGTAACCAGCATTTTTACTAAAATTATTGTTAAGCAGTATGATTTCGACGAACTGAGGAGAGCTGATAAAACATCATTAGACACTTTGTGCTAATATACATGTTGGGTGCACGTTTCACGTAGTGAACAGCTAATATATACTTTTCACAAAGCGGATGATTTTACCATGTTTAAGGAAGAAAGTGAACAACAGGTGAGATTATTTCTCTCCAGTTAACAAGATGAGACTGAAAGTTGTCAAATTTAACTATACACAGAGAAGGAATTTCTTCCGGCATATTGTATTTATAATACAGGAAGCCCTAACCACATAATCGGTTGATAGACAAAGTGCCGATAAACACTACAGCCTTCAAAAAGAAGATAGATTACTTAACGTTCTGACTCATACAAAGCAATAAGAACAGGTCTTTTCTTCCAGTTCGTATCGAGAATTTAGCTTTACTAGTAAGTTGGAGGTAGATCATGATTAAATGTCCAATGCTAATTTTGAAGTAAACACAACTCTAAGTGATATGGTACCAGTTTTCCTTTACTATGCTTAATAGTAGATAAGTCATACAATGACAACCAATTTATTCAGTTTGCATATACAATTTGTCGGTAAACAAACATATTCACACGGTTTAAAAGTTCCTAGGTTAATTAAAACGAAGACATATTTGTTTCAATATATATGCATATTTATACATGTAGTTGAAGTGAGCATTCACAAGTCACTTAGCCACAAGAAAAACTTCAGACAACTTCCTATTATTAACAACAATCACACGCTGCCATGTCACATAAATGCGCTTAGCATCATCGGTACAAATGAGCTAACGAGATGACAATGTTCAGTGGCATATAATACAATTACAGCTTAAGTAGCTACGATAACTTCTTCAGAGGTAGTGAGACATTTTTCGTGTTAAATGTCGGGAAAAACAGTATACAACTTGTAAAATTGCCGTTTATTGGGGCTTTGTCAGTACTTCATGTCTCAATTTAATAACAAAATGGGATGAAAAAGGTGACAATAATTCATTACACTTAGCCGTTTACATTTAAGTCCTAGGAAAGCCGCGAGATAATTATTTATTATGATGACAGCACTTAAATAAGAACATCTTCACTGATATCCAACAGTACACATTCCCAATGAAAGTATTTACGAAATATCACCAGTGATTACTGATGATATTTCTTAGCAAGATAATGAAAGCTTCATGACTAAACTAACCACGTTAAAGAACAAAACACCTTCAAAAGCTACCTAGTTTTCTGAGTCATAAAACAGTAGCGTGAATAGATAATCAAAATACAAACTTCTTTACTGAGAACTATGTGCAGCACTTGGCAGATAATGGTAGTCATAACAAACTCCAAGTAGATGGAGCGATATCGAAGAGCCTATGACCCTCTGACTAAAATCCGGTGGTCGAAATCAACAGAGTATCACCAATATAGCATAATAAAAAATGATGTGGTGCTGTCCATGAATAACAACAATTATTACAATTTAAACATATTTATTTAAATCAATTTGAATATGAGCAGTGAATGATAAACAGTACACAACAATTGTGATATGATAATTGAGTTGGAATCACATAGTAAGTATGGATATAGCTATGCAAAAGATAAATGGAATGAAATGAATAAATGAAAGTAATCAACAACAATTGGTAAAATGAAATAACAACACACACACGCACACTCACACACAGTAAAACCACAGATACTTTCTTTTTAAATCCTGAATGCTAGAACAAAATTAACTTAAATTTGTGTGTACACCACATTAAAAAAACACAGTTAACGATTGAAATTAGTAGTACCTAGTAGTAGTGTTATTATTGTCAGTAGAGAAAGAAATGATCAAGCTAATTATTAGTTGTAGTAAATAATTATAAGAGAATAAATAATAATCAATGATTTAAAATTTCATCGAATGCCAATTGAACACAAGGATGTACATCCATTGTCCGTGATTTTAATGATAACTGGAAGAATAAACGAGGAAAAAAGAATGAGTGGAATAATTAATTGAAATAACAAATGAGTATTTTGTAGAATCACTGTGTTCATATACAATTCAATTACAATTATCAATGATAATTGAATGTGATGTCCCATGACATATTAGAAACGTTGTCAATGGACTTAGGCTTACCACTTTCGTAGACTAAGTAAATCACTGCTATATTATTATTATTTGAACGCATAAACATTAATACAAGGGGGCACCAAATAATAACAATGAGGCCAGTAGCAGTTATTAATGATAATAGGTTCCCTCAGGATCCTGGAGCCCATGTGTACCATTAGTTAGGAACCAGGGTTTTCCAATTGCCCTAGATGGATCCTTCATATCACTGTCACTATCGTAGTGACCAGTCAGTTGTACGATATAATTGACTGGATAGATTATTACTTGAAAAGCAACTATAATTTGTCAAAATGATAGGTTAGTGTTTCGTTTCCAAAGAAGTGGATTGTAATCCTGCGAAATTTTTCAAGAGGGAAGCTTAAAGAATAGAATTTCACTAGTACATGAATTTTGTCAAGACTTTTTGTTCGAACACTACCAGTCGAGTCAGAGCTTATGGAGGACTATCATCTGATTTTGAAACCTCAAGTGGTGACCGACAGGGTTGCCCACTATCTAATTTTTGTTCAATTCCATCATAGACCTACCGATGGAAATAACGTTATCGTCGTGTAAATTTCCGGCAATTGATCTCCTACCAGTCTTACCGCTCTTCAACCGACCTGCCTGGCATGGTATGACCTTGGGGAACGATTGTTCCAGCCAGTATAGCTCGATCGGTTCATTACGATATACAAACCCGACCATCACATCAAGGTAGCAGCAACAGTCAGGAGTAGAATTTCACCTACGTAATGAAGGGTGGAATGAAATAATGATTCAATGAAACTGTATGCAAAAGTGTTTTGTTTTTGGAACATGAATATTGCCCACGATCGATCTATCTATATCGTGATAGTAACATTGGGCGAACCTGTAGTGAAATACCTTTGGTGTAGTGGGTTAAAACAGAATGTTTCAATGAATTGACGGATACCGATGTAGTAAAAATGCATTTGGTCTAAAATAAATTCTCAGTAAGATCGTTACGAGGAAATGATTTGCAAACAGACATCATTTGTAACCTGCTTATGAGTAATTTTTCCTCTTTTGGAGTTTGTCGCTAATGATCACACTCTGGCTGAAATTGAAAGCGAATCCGTATATGCATCTAAAAATTTCTTTTTATTGGTATCATGAACCGATCGATCTTTGACCACCATCGAAAACCCGGAAGCACTGAACGGCTGTTTCGTCCTATCTTGGGACTCCTCAGTATTGCACATCCACGATCCCGCTCGGAGGATTCGAAGTCGTCACCAGTGGAGCTAACCCTTGTCAGGTAGACAGGTATCTACCTCAGCACGATGGAAGATAGTCGCGTGATTTCGTGGATTTGTTGAGGTTAGACATTAACACCATTGGATGCCGGCTCACTGGTTGAGCGTTCGTGTGCAAGACCAAATGCCCTGGATTCGAATCCCACGAGCGGGACCGTAGATGCGCACTGCGAGGAGTCCCACAACGGGACGAAACGGATGTCCAGTGCTTCCAGGTTTTCAGCGGTGGTCTAACGCTGATCGACAAATGATCTCAATCAAAAACATAATAATCTCCGCTACCCCATTTTGATAATTTCTTTTAATTAAAATCCGTAGACCGATCAATTGGATTCCTGAATACCAACACAATAGGAAACTACAAATGTATTTATGCCTGTTAGTTGATATATGGGTTCAGTAGCTTGATGAATAAACAACACTAGGGATGTAGGTACATTGCAAAATGGCGCATTCTATATTTCACTGATAGTCACAATTCAAATATGGTTAAAGGATACTTAATGCTTCCTTTTTTCATCACTAATTCATTATTCATTAATAAATTTAACTAAAATATTAACAAAACGTATCGACCTAAATAATACCATACATTAATTATTTAATCAATCTTACAATAAAAGACGGATTGTCTGGTTGAATTTTCAATTCGGCTAATACCCAGATACCGTTTGTAAGCTTCATAGATTGGTAAAGCATATCTTGACCATCCAAATTACGTTTAGCAATAGTGAATACATTGTTTTGACGTAATTTACTGCTACAAGCATCTAGAATAGATATGCAAAATTTATATGTACATAAAAAAAAGCATTTAAAGAAATTTAAATAGTATCTTTTTAATCTAAAAATATCCACATATAAATTTGTTGCAGAGTGAAGATCGGTTAACAGAAACCAAAGAATTAACACTACCTTCTCCTAAACAAACTGATATAGATAGACAACAAAACTGCTGCTAAACAACCAAGGTTATCCATGGTCAGTAAAATAACACTGTTCGAATTCCACTCTGATCTTATTATTCCGATTTATGTAACAGGATAGTTACTAGCCCTCACATGATATGATGGCTTAAGACCGAGTATAAAACTTCGTATTTAGTAAAGGAGTTATATTTGAAAAAAAAACATCACATATTGATCTAGATAAACAAGCATAGAATTTCCCTATATACATGACCTATCGGTATGGAGTTATATCTGAAAGCCATTAAAGATCCAGTAAGTAGTTTACAGTACTTCAAATGACCAATTAATTGACTAACGTAACACCAACATTCGACATATCTTGATATCATTTATTTCGATGACAAAACAGTAAGTAGAACAGGTGTATACGTTATTACCTTTTACGTAATTGTTTACACTAACTATTTTTTAAATGCATGTGTAGGTAATTTTTATGTCATAATACAATCAGACAGCATCATCGAAAGAAAAACATATATGGATTGAATCAATAGTGATAATTTGAACAATGCCCCGTTTAACACAATCATACTTATAAATAAGTATTCATTTAATGGTAGATTTCCAAAAAAAAATATAACACTGGAAATAATTTAAATAATGAATCCAGTATTTTGGATGTTATGTTAATTAAATGACAGATTCATCAAGATAAGAAATCTTATACTTTGTCTATTAGAGTTAAATCTAATCGTATACACTTAAACTGGTTCTTGATTGAGAGTGGTGTTATTTGTATTTACAGTTATATCTTTTGCAATGAAATGAAATGAATTATTCTATTAGGCATTAAGTTTATTATTTATTTATTTGAACACAAAAATATTGATACAAGAGGGCACCAAATATATATGCGCCACACAATTCACGCTTCGATTAGGCATTAAGAGTAACATACAGATGATATCTCAGAAAACAACGCAGTTTTAAGGACTGGGAAAGATTAAAACACCATTTAACTTTTAAAATATTGACTTCACTGCACATGATCAATAAATATGGCGTGACAAGGAGACTACAAGAAAATTGTAATCACTTGCCTATATGAAAGTATTTACTATTTATTATATAGGATGGTTACACTTGTTATTTCTGAACTCTTTGTTGCTTATGTAACTCAGTAACCAAGTACAGGTTTGTGAGGTCTGCCCTACTAAAACGGAAGGGGGTTAGGAAAAGTTTACTCTAAAAACACTACACTTCATTTTACACTATGGATTTTCGCCACTAGTGGTAAGGCTTTAAAGTATAGAGCTAAAACATCAAATATTGTTCACAAAAAAGCTGTGTGTGACCAGCCTCAGGCAGTTGTTCCATAGACACTCCGGCCACACGTCAGGGTCATCAAGAACCCTCTTAACCCAGTTTTCTTTTCAGGTCCGTCTTCTTCAAAAAGAAGTACCACTCCACGGTGTGAAGATCCTGGGAGTGACAACTACCTCCATACTTCTAACACCACTTGAGTTATGAGTGTAATATTTGTATGAGGGTTATTGATAGAATTTCGCAGAATATAGTTAAAAAGCATGAATTCACTTGGGTTGTTTAACATATACTTTTTTCAAGTTTGATCCCGTGTGAGGTATCATGAATGCGCACTGTTGAGAATTCCCATACTAAGATGAAACGGCCGTTCAGTGCTTCCAGCTTAGATCGACTTCAACTGTTTAAATGAATCATTTTAAATGTTTCTTAGTTTTCTTTTGACAGAATGTGGATGGATTTTGTACACACATTTAATATCAACATAAATGTCCGTTTAAATGCTTAATCATTTTCAGAGCAAGAAAGTACTACCGAGCTTTCTAAAGTGATATATACTTGTTAAGCATTTTGTTATACAAATAATTACCAGCAACATGCTAGAAAGTAAAATTAACACTAGGATTAAAAAAAGTACTTTTAGATAAATATTTATTCATTGCATAATGCAATTCTTGTAAAATGGGTAAAAATAATAAACATAATAGTAAATTGTATGATGAAAGCAAGTTAGTAGAAATAATTAACTTACCAGCAGTGAGATTTTTTGGACTCAAAGTAAACTGTTGTTCATTTTGACTAGGTATATCTTTCCAGGTAGCTAGGAAAACTCGTTTATCCATTTCTCCATCTTCGACAAACAAAATATGCATTGGTACCAACGTAGCAAAGTAAAATACGTCAATATTATTCTTGACAGCAATCTATTGAAAATAAAGAGTAGTAAACACGAGCAAGCATGAAATTTGCAATTAGCTAACACTTGTTTAAACAAAACAAAAACACTACTAGTGATCGCTAAAATATGATATATCATGAAAAGTGTAACATAGTAATTGGAGATTATGTAGCCAGTCATAAACAATGTAAGATAAGGTACAGGTATGCATCGAACCAATGAGGGGAGAATTGAAGAAATCAAAACTAATTTGACAACACGAAATTAAATATTTGAGATGTATTAAAAAATTGAACTAAATCGTGGCGTTTACGTGTCGCTACAGCATTGAAAAAGGTTATATATATACTAACAATTGTAATCTTCATACTAAATGTTTTAGAGTATTCTGAACCTTATTCTGTTGTATTCCAGACAAAAACCACATGGCATGAAAAATTTACTAGCTTTTAAATAATTCAAGAAGTAAGACTTAGCATTTTTTTGTCACCAAAAAATATTCTGTTCTAACTTATGTTAGTGCAGTTTCTACTTCAAAACCCAAATTCCTAAGATGATACTTGTCAACGTTTTAGTTTTCACAAATGTTTCTTTACACGTAAATGAACTCTATGCTGTTACATATACACTCTCTTAGCATACAGATTTTGGTGAATTCTGACCAAACATAGGCTAGAAAAAAGAAACGGTAACTGATTAATTAGTATAATCACTGTAGATAACA
This sequence comes from Schistosoma mattheei, assembly GCA_944470405.2. Taxonomy (NCBI): domain Eukaryota; kingdom Metazoa; phylum Platyhelminthes; class Trematoda; order Strigeidida; family Schistosomatidae; genus Schistosoma; species Schistosoma mattheei. The sequence continues at coordinate 23,325,489 of OX103947.1, read as the reverse complement.
AGTAATGATTGATTTTTAGTTAAAATTACATCTCACAAAAAGAGATAATTCTCAGTATTATACTCTTTTTTTGATCACAACGTGGTCACAACCTATTTGAAATAGCTATTTATCTAGTTTCTCTGGAGCCGTTCAATTATAATTAAATATAAAACACCATAAAAATAAACCATACTGACGGCTATGAAACAAGCAGAAATAACTAGTCAGAATGGAGATTATTGAACTGAAGCGCGATTTTAAAACGCAATTACGGACAACCTGCCACTGGAAACCATGTTTCTAACTAGATTTCAGATTTTAGTTAATCTGAATGATGACATGGATGGTAATAGTTCTTAATGACCTGAACTATTGAGGAATAGCTGTTATATGAATGGCTGGTTAACTCCTGATTATTAAGCTCAAAGAATAGCTTTAAGGCGTTAGCACACTTTAGTTCCTATCAAATAAACAGACGTCCTGTTTCATTACTCACTCGTTCTGGTTTTGTTCCTCGATAGAAGTTAGTTACAGTCTGAGATTCTCCAATTTCAGAAATACTCTACCAACTGTGACAGTCATAACTGATCTCCAAGTTCCATTAATTGCTTTCTAAATTTCGTTTAAACCTAGTCGAATTTCTGGATTTGGTTAACCTGGGAAATTCTGAACCACTCCTACTTCTTGGAAATTAGCTCGTACCTTCGACTATGCCTGTCTGTCTGCTAATTCGACGAGTTAATGGTGATGTTAATAGTTTGTTTGAAATGTTTGATAAATTTGAAGTAGAAACTAAGAAAACTACTTCAAGCTCCTTGAGTGTGTGCCGAATAGTTTTATAGGGATCCAGTAGATTGCTCCACTTTGTGAAGGAATTAGAAATGGTATCCGGACAGACTGACTTTTCAAATGAGGCAATTTACAAGATCTAGTGTTGAAAATTTTCGCCTACCTCATCTGTTCACACAGAAGCTAGACATATATTTAAACGATTCGGAAGACTCAGTGGTGCTCGTAGTGTTTGAAACTGTGAAGGGTGATGGTCAAAAGGTAAGAGATGATTCAAGAGACTTCACCATATTTCTAGGCAATCCAATTATATATAGGAATACACTAATATCGTTGAATATCGAATCTGAATTAAATTTTATGTCCATATTAGAGCTTGTGGTTAAACAATTACCCACTAGATTAAAACGAAAGTGGGTTAAACTTAGTGAAATTATGAATGAAGAACAGGAAAACAAGCTCTCAGACATAATACAGTTGAGTTAATCATTGAGCAGGTTTGTCAGTAGTACAATCAACTCCGCGGTTAAATAAACTTTCCGTTACTAAAGCAAGATAATACGTTAGAAGTAAGAACCATCTTACCAACGGGAAGAATACATTTTTGTCTTGAGGCCCAGAGAATTATTTAGATGAGTGTCATAAACACATCAATTTTACGGCGCAACAAAGAATGGACTTTGTAAAAAAAGGAGTCTGTGTTTTTGTTACTTGAAAGGTGGACGTATAAGCAGAAGTTGTAGACAACGAAGGAAAAATCCACCTAGTTATACAATCATAAAAATAAGTAGTTTGTCCATTGATCTACAAGACTTATTAATTTATTTGATTGCAAGTATTTCTACCTTATAAAATAATGAGATCGTTTTAATAAATTCATCTTAAAAAATGTGAGGAAAACCACCTGTAGATTCATAAGTGGAACCATCTTCATTACAGGACCAGTAGTTGCTAACGGAAGGGATACATTAACAGATTGATGAGGCATCAAAGGAGTAGGGACATTTAGTGCTTGGGCTGGAACTAAGCCAAAGCTATTTTTATTAAATTGTATAGCGAATCCAGACATGGGAGTTAGTGCATTATTAGTCAATGTCAGCTCCATAAAAACTTGTGCGGTAGCTGTCTTACGAGAAAATGTACCACGAATTTCGAGACCTTTACCACGAGCAGCTTCCAGTAAAACAGTTTCAGGTGGCACAAAGAAGCCAGTATCACCAGAAAGATCAGACATTTTGATTCCTCCGAAAATATCTGCCAACACGTCGGCAGCCGACGAAGATGCTAGAAAATAAAAGACAAAATAAATAAGAACTAGTTAGTATAGCAGTTAAACGGCAAGGTTACTCACAGTAAAAGTAAAACCAAATAAACAACTATTAATAGCGACATAAGAGAATTTATCTAAGACGACATCATGGTTTTAGTACGAACCGGAGGACGAAGTAGATGGCTTTCACATGAAATTGGACTAGCCCATTCTTTTTTGGAGTGATTCGCTAGTTGCTGAGGATTGTTGAACCCTTAAAACAATTTGTTACTTTCTTTTGATAAATTTGGATTAATATTTTCGTACAGTGAAGCCTTCAAAGAATGTTTCCCTTTTTTTGCTTTTGGTTCGTTGCTCTTCTATTATGACATTTTTTGTTTCAATTTGAAAGGTCTTGTTGACACATTTAATCGCAGTTGCTGCCTATGTAAATCAGTCTCCTTTGGTCTCTAACAAATCTTTTGAGTAGGATCTTTTTGTGTCCAGTTTATGGGGAAATGAAGTTAAAACTATTTCACTATATAGTCAAGCGCCCCCAAATGCCTGGTATGGCCGAGAGCGGGGTGGGTTCGCCCTCCCTCTCGAAATACTCTCACACAGCCGCGCGTATACAGCCTCTGCCAGGGAAGTCCTACTCACTGCCTTCTCGTGGTGGGGGTGTTGTTTACGAAAATGAGAGGACGAAAAGCGAATGTCCGGCGTTTTAACCGGATTCCAAATCAATGGTGCAAATGGCCACCAGTATCCTGCGGTAACAAATGGCGTATGAACCAATTTTCGGTCACCGGCTACCATGGGACTGTATCCCCTTACGATGCTCCACTGCCTTGTGGGTTAGATCTTTAGGTCAAAGGCTCCGAGTGTGGCCCCCTAAGGTAACCACCTGCTTCGGTCTGGGTACCCGGGCAGTATCACAGCCCACACGCAATTAATGAACTGAACTGTCTATGATCATGGAAACTAATTCTCTTGCTTCGATGAACATTCAAATGATTCAATTATTATTATTATTACTTACTACATCATTATTCACCCTCTTTTATTCCTACACTGTCTATACTTTTTTTTTCGCCTTATACAGCAGCTCGTCTATGGTGGAAATTCGACTGTATCTAAACGTTCTCGAGTCAATGTCCGGTTGAAAATTGAATGCTACCACCAAATACGAATACTGAAGCAGTTTTTCTGAAACCACGTGCACCATTCAAACTGGCTGCCTTCAGCGTTCTCACATCTATGCAGGTCGGACAACAGATAGGGCTGGCTATGTCTTTGGAAAGTCTTAATATTGATGTTTGTTGTCTATCCGAGACCCGTATTCAAGACTCTGGCGAAGTACTACAAATTCGATCTCCATCTGTCGCTTCAAAAAGCTTGTTTTATGTGCGCTTATCCGGGGACCCTGTGGCATCTTCGTCTGGTCTTGCTGGCGTTGGTGTAGCACTAAGCGCTAGAGCTGAGGCAGCACTAATCGATTGGATCCCCATTAACAGTCGGTTATGTGCTGTTAGATTAGAAAGTCCCATCAAAGTGAGAAGAAATCGGCGTGAGAAACGATGTCTCTTCGTCATCTCCGCCTATGCCCCGACAGATTGCAGCCCGGATGCAATCAAGAATGGGTCTTACCACCAGTTATCTGTTCTTCTCCAGAAAGTGCGTTCGACAGATATTGTAGTACTAGCCGGAGACTTGAATGCTCAGGTCGGGCGTCTAGGCACAGAAGAGAGTCGTTCAGGTGGCCGATGGGAACTTTTTGGTCGCAGGACAGATAACGGGGACCGTCTACTGCAACTGTGCACAGACTACAACCTGTTCCTGGATCGCACTAACTTTCGGCACAGTCATCGCCGATGGGCCACCTGGCGTCCTTCCTCTGCATCTCAAGTCTGGACTCAGATTGATCACATCACGATCAGCTACCGCTGACCTGGTTGTGTACAAGACTGCCGCTCCTTTCGGAGTACCTATCTGGACTCTGACCATGCCTTGGTCTGTGCCAATCTTACCTTACTTTTCAGTGGACAACGAAGTGACCGCCATCAACGGATTGATGTTAGCAAGCTGGTTGCAACTTCTGTTGCAAGTAAGTATCGAACCGAGCTAGTTTCTAGGCTAGCTACCATTCCACCGAAAAGTATAGATGAGCGTTGGTTGCAATTGCATGACGCCATGAAAATGGCGGGTACAGTCAGTTGTGGGTTTGCGAAACGTCCCGCTTTTAAGCACTGGACTTCTTCTGGTTCCCTACAACTCATTGAAGCCCGTCGGTCTACTCCGGGTGACCGTGAGTTTGACCACAAACGAAGGTTTTTACGTAATGAAATTGGGCAAAGCTTGCGTAAGGACCGAGAAGCCTGGTGGTCGAAACGTGCTAATGAGCTGGAAGCAGCAGCTGCATCTGGTAATTACCGGAGGCTCTTCATAAAGATGGTGGTGACTTTTTGACTAAGGAATTGACGACGTTGTTTACAAAGGTTTGGGAACTAGAGAGTGTACCAACGTCATGGAATGAGTCGATAGTTGTCCCTATCTTTAAAAAGGGTTCACGTCGTTCCTGTAACAACTATCGGGGGATAAGTCTACTTCCGATTGCGTCCAAGCTATTGGCTTCCGTCATACTTCGTAGGTTGTTCAAAACCCGAGAAAGATTGACTCGCGAGGAGCAGGCTGGGTTTCGTTCTGGTCGAGGATGTATTGATCATATCTTCACCCTCCGCCAAATGTTAGAACACCGCCATACTTATCAAAGGCCAACAATCGTAGTGTTTCTTGACATCAGGGCTGCCTTCGATTCGTTGGACAGGACTGTTCTCTGGGATTGTCTATTGAAGAAGGGTGTGCCTGAGAAGTTTATTAACATCCTAAAAGCCCTATATAAAAACACCTCAGGCAGAGTGAGGGCATACAACCACCTCTCTCCATTGTTCCATTCGAGCAGTGGGGTTAGGCAGGGTTGCCCAATCTCACCATTCCTCTTCAACTTTGCCATCGATGACATTCTGGAAACAGCTCTGATGAATGTAAGTAATGGTGGTGTGGATCTGTTGCCTGGAGAAAGACTTCTCGACCTTGAGTATGCGGACGATATTGTCTTACTGTGCGATAATGCCCAAGGCATGCAATCCGCACTTAATCAGTTGGCAATCAGTGTCCGTAGGTATGGTATGTGCTTTGCACCTTCGAAGTGCAAAGTACTTCTACAAGACTGGCAGGATTCTAATCCTGTACTCACCCTGGATGGTGAGCAGATAGACGTAGTCGAGAAGTTCGTGTATCTGGGTAGCTGCATAAGTGCTGGTGGGGGTGTGAGTGATGAGATCAATGCACGTATAGTGAAAGCCAGAGCGGCTTATGCCAATCTGGGCCACCTTTGGCGCCTTCGTGATGTTAGTCTGGCTGTAAAAGGTCGGATCTACAACGCGTCGGTGAGAGCAGTTTTGCTCTATGCTTGTGAAACCTGGCCTCTCCGAGTTGAGGACGTTAGACGACTCTCTGTGTTCGATCATCGCTGTCTCCGAAGGATTGCTGACATTCAGTGGCAACACCATGTCAGTAATGCAGAGGTTCGGCATCGTGTGTTCGGGCACAGAGATGATAATCAATTGGTGTCACCATCTTGAAACACCGACTTCGGTGGCTTGGACATGTTCTCCGAATGTCGTCCCAGAGAATTCCACGTCGTGCATTATTTGCCGACTCTGGGACTGGTTGGAAAAAGCGGAGAGGTGGTCAGTGCATGACATGGTGTCGTGGCATGAAAGAAAGCTGCAAAGGACTGGCTTGTGTTGGTCCTTCACGACTCCCTGGTTGGGGTCCGAGAGATGGTGCTACACAGTGGCTAGAGACGTTATCAGATATGGCTCAGAATAGAAGCCAGTGGCGATCCTGCTGTAACCTTCTTTTACTTTCTTCATAAAACGTGGTTGTATCTTCCTTAACTGAAAGATTTCTTCTGATTGTACCCTTCTGTTCCCATACTATTACTATTATTATTACACTACCTTACACCAATTTCTTCGTTATTGTTTTTTTATTTTTACATATTTTTTTACGTTCCCCACTTTTTTTTCTTTTTCTTCTTAAATTCTCATTGTTTTGTGTGGCGCATATATATTTGGCGCACTCCTGTACCAATATATGTGTTCAAATAAATAAATAAATATAGTCAAGCACCATATCAGTTTATGTTGAAAGTCATCCTCTAATAACATAAATCATCGCATCCCATCCCATTAAAGTGATATTAACAAAGATTGTCCAGTTTTATGGTTAATAAATAAGCTGAAGTTAGACATTAATACCGTTGGATGCCGGCTTAGTGGTTAGGTGCCCGTGTGCAAGACCAGGAGGTCCTGGGTTCGAATCCCGCGAGGCGGGATCGTGGATGTGCACTGCTGAGGAGTCCCACAATAGGACGAAACAGCCGTCCAGTGCTTCCAGGTTTTCCATGGTGGTCTAGCTTCAATTGACTCACGATCTCAACAATTGGAATTACTAAAATCTCCACAAAACCCCCTTCTGATATTAAGTCTTAAATGATTGGAGAATGAGTGACCTACAAACTTAGTTCCTCCAATAGCCTATAACACTATCATGTTTATTTTATGTTGGTATTTTCTATATAAGCATGTGGTTTCATTAAATAAGTAAACTTATTCTCCTGGTTAGTGGTCTTGTCTTTATTATCAAATTATTAAGTCATTAATTCGTTCTTGTGATCAGACATCACTCGGTTATATAGTGTCGTTGCGTACCATCTGTAGATCGACATCATTTTCTTTCATGTTAAGAATCTAAAAATCCGTTCATGAGCTCACGATCCATAACACTGACAATAACAGGAAACCTAGAAAAGATAACTAAATAAAGTTGTCAATGGTGGGTACACTTGTTGTCTTATGATAATATTACGAGACAAACTAAAAATACATTTGGAAATATCCTGATAAAGTTTAATTGAAGTTACATTAGCACATTCTAGTAAAGTTGCATACTGAAAATATTTTGTTGTCCAACAAACAATATACAATGGAATGACTTTATATTTAAATTGATCATTAGAAAAAATAAATAAATATATATTACCTCCTCCAGACTGAGTCTTCTGTTCTTCACTTGGATGAGTTTTAGTAACACCAGGTAAGAGATCGTCTAAGCCATCACCCAAAAGATCAGGGGTCGCTGAACTATATCCAGTATTTGGTACAGGAGGGCGAGAGAACTGGTGCATCGTCGAATCATATGTAGATGGCCCACTTCCAAGATCAATATCCAATAGGTCCCCAATTAATGTCTCCTGGTTTGAAGATAGAACATAGAATGATATTAGAATCCTCTAGGCGGCAATTACTGTAAATTGTTTAACATACGTATATTCAGACTTTCTTACTTATTGATTGAAACTTGTGAATGAGTGCAATAAATAAACAAGTGGAGAGCTTTTATATGCTAAGTTATAAGATAAAAGCAATAAGTGTGCTCTCCGGGCAACATAACCAATTCATTGTGGAAACCTTAGTAAAATCCAGCACATTTCTGAAGACTCATCCCATGAAACTACATGCAATTAGAAATTAGGACTTAAGAGAATGGTTCATATGACGATGATGAAAAGTGGGACTTGATATTTTCTTCCTAGAAGCAATGACTGTGAGGAAGTCATAATCTCAAGTTGAACTGAGGTATTAAGGCATTGAAATGGGAAGCCTCAACAGATTGATCTCAATTACTGGAAGCTACAATTTCTTAGCGAGAATATAAATTTTCTATGATAAAAAAAACCCAGCATGACCATGATACCCTTCAGAATTTTATAATTTATAGACACTTAATATCCAACTTGAAATTCAGGAACATTGAACTCTGTAAAATCACGTAATGCAAACTAAGAAAACTGATTTTATTTCTGACACCAAGAAATAGTAAATATATACAGTTAAAACTGCCTGATACATACAAGTCACCTTTAACTTATTATGTAAAGTGTAGAGATATACAACTTCTGAGCATTCTGGGAAAAAAAACAAACCTGAGTTGGGATAACCGTAGGAGCTGGAATATCTACTTGTTGTGAATCACTATAATTTGCTCCAGGCGCTGAGGAGACCCCATTTACACGTGCTGGAAGTTGACGCCGAGCTACATGCCTACCTTCGACAAAAGAACTTGGCGGTCGGTGATAAACACTAGCTAGGCTTGCTAAGTGACAAATGAGTTCATCCAGTAACGTTGGCTCAAGCATATCTGTCTCCTCTGAAATAAGTGGTTTTTCTGCGAGTACAACTTCTTTAGCAGCTGCCGGGTCTGTAGACAGTAAACGCCAATAGATATAACCCCTATCACGAAGGTCTGGGTTGTCAGACTCTTGTGTAGCTAAACCAAGGACAGTTTGGACAAGTTCCTGAAAAAAAGGACATTAAAACTAGTTAAAACACTTAGAAAACCGAAAATCTATAGTTGTGTAACGTAAAATATGTTCGGCAAATATTAGTCAAGTTGCTTTAGTAAACAGACTTTAGGTAGCTTGAATTTCAAGTAACATTGGTCGAAGAACTGTAGTTACATGACGTTAACTATAGATTTATATGAACGGAAAAGATCATCATGAATAATTTGGTACTATGTGAACAAAACAACTGCAGCAAATGATCTAGGGTTCCATCGTAATGATAGGAATTTCAAATTAGTGTCAAAATGAAGGTGTTGGTTGGATCGTAACAATAATTAATATTCCTGGGTTTACTAGTAAAACCGAATAAACTATACTCAAAGTTTAGGAAATGTACTTAGCATGTATACTTAAGAGAAAAGCCGGGGAGGATTCCATAAATCGGATGTTTATTCTAAATACTTTATGGGGTTCTGATTGTATATTTCAATTATAAAAATGATTTTAATACGATGAACTGATACTTCTGAGGAAAATGTAAGGCACGTATTTAGGCTGCGTACATCTAAAAAGTTACATACTCATTGGGATCTTAATAATTACAAAACCCCAAATGTTACTAAATTATAACGAAATTTTTTAAACAAGCATAAGAATCACGTAAAAACAAAAAAAAACATTTACCATGTACTACCTGTGTATCAGACGGTCTTTTAAGAAATAGCTTTACTATTGCAGTTAACAGCTGTAACTGCACCTGGGTGTTTTCATCCTGAAAACCGTCTAGAAAAGATTCAAGTAGTTCATCAGCGTTATCAATTCTTTCAGCATATTCTCCAATGATCCAAATCATTGACCCACGTGCTTCAGGCTCATCTAATGTATCAAGATTCTCGCACAGGATGGAGATGATGCTCTCGTATTTATTCGGATACTTCCTAAATATGTCCTTCAAAATAAAAATTATTAAGTGTAGAACTATAGTATGAAACACCACATATTTTAATTAAAATTTTATGTGGAACTATATTTACTAAAATATACTTAAGCTTAAAATATTTCGAAAATCTTAAACTTACAAGTTAGGGCAAGAAATGAAAATCAAATTGACAAACAAACATTTTGAATTCGGATTTAGAACTCCATAGAAACAGAAGTTGTAAATGGAATATTACTGATTCCAAAGAATACGGAACGCAACATGTGTTTGTTGACTCCAAATGCTGATAGTCATATTACTTGATAACTTGTTCAACCCGAAGACAAAGAAACATGTAAGATTTGGAAAAAAGGTGAAAATACCATATTTTGCACAAAAAAGGTTGAATGTCAAGTCATTTATGTGATAACACTGGAGGTAAAAAATAGGAATAAAACACATCAATTGTAAACGATGAAATAAGAATGTTTCTTAGATGAGCTTTCTTCTAGAAATCAGTCAATCATCAGCAAAGAAACTGATGCATACGTGCACCGGTTCAAGTTACTACAATTAAATTAGGACAGCGAGACGAAGTTATCAAGTGTAGTAAAAGTGGTAACAGGATCAGTAGTAGAAAAGATTAGAGAGGGATGAATGAATTTGTGGAATAGAAAATGTAGGTACTTTAAAATAAAAAGTGGATGCATTTGGACTTACCTACACAGCTTTGCTCAACAACAGCTAATGACTTTATGGGCTGATGCCATGTCTTGGTTTAGCTTTTACTGGCTTTCTTCCAACTTCTACACCACGCGTCAAAGTGGGCCAGTGGTTGGTCGTAATCACTTTGACAAGTGAAGATTAGGCTTACAATGTAAGTGAAGTGGTCGACTTAATTACTTTACACTCTATTAACTTAGACATTAACGCAGACGAAACAAAACAATCTTCAATTTGCCAAAGGGAGTTGTGTAAATTAGAATCAAGTATATGACAATCTCTTACATACTTGCATTACAACCACTGGATGATTTATTTCGTATTTCTAACAAGGTATTTTCAATGTGGTACACAAAAGAATCAGACAAACATGTATTTATTTACTGGGGTTGAACTATATTGATTGAGTGGAAATTTTTTATGACATTTACAGTCAAAAACAAATAAGGTGTGAGAAATAGATACACACTAGTTTTGTCTACGCAAAGATATTGCTCCGGATATGGCCCTTTAAGAAAACCGTCTGCTTCGGTTTGGACACCCGGGCAGTATCATGGCCCACACACAAATCAAGTGACTTGTATGGCGCATATGTATTTGGTGCCCCTTCGTACCAATATCTATGTGTTAAAATAAAATATAAAATTATAAGATTATTTTCGGGAAGGTTGCTTCTTTTCTAAAAGTCTGGACCAAATACAGTTCAGTCAACTACAACGTAGAACCGGGTACATATATGCATCGGTCCAAGTTGCCACCCATCATTAGCATAACATGATGAACACCAAATTCATCGAGGTAGTTGCTTCAATTGACCAAATACAGTTAAAAATGATTGGACACTAAAGTAGCATTTGAATTTAATAAACTATGCAAAGCCAGATTTTCTAAGCCTAACTAATGATTTACGTGCACTTGAAAATTTCAGAGAGAAATATGTTAAGCAAGAGAGACTACAATCAAAAGACAAGCAGAAATCTTCATGTGCATGTGAGACAACATATTGAATTTTTTGGGTTTCATTTCAAGGAAATAGGACAATCTTAAATTCAATGTGAATAAGAGCGCTCATAAGAACCATTGGAGCGGGATTCCTTTTTTGATATAATCCGGCAAAGACACTCAATACGATCGTATATCGTACACAGCAAAGTACTTCGGGGATATATAAAATGTAAAGATAACAGATTCAGCTACGATAATTACATAAAACAAAATCATCACATGGTTCCAAGAAATCATAGGTTAAATTTACCTTGATCACTACAACTGCTTCCTGAACGACATAATTAACTTTTGTTTGGATAAGATCAATTAATGCAGACACACAACGCTCCGCGGCAGATTCAATCTTGATAGCACATCTCCCTATTGCACGAACAGCTTTTCGGACAAAATCCACGTCAACTTCTTTTGCGTATTCCTTCAGTTCAGCAAGCACCTGACCAATGTTAGACTGATTGATGAGACGTATCATTATATCTAGCTTCTCAAGTTTCACATAGATCGGGTCATTATACTTGACAAAAAATACCTGAAATATAAACTTCTTTTAAGCCTTAATAGAGAATGAAGAGATATCACCAAATGATGTCATACCACAAATAACAGCTACATCAAAGCCTACAAAATGAAATCAATAACTACGTAAGTTCATCAACGAACATAGCCATTTCTATAATGAAGGTTAACAAAACTTGATTGTCGAAAACTTGGTAGAGGAAGTGTGGTTTGAACACACGATATAATTATTGAAAGTAAAGTCTAGCAACAAACCTAAAGTCCAGAGGCGAAGTCGTACTGCTGACTGTACAGAGGTGTGACAGCAGTACGGTGTTTCCTTCAGACAACCAGCATGACAGCGATGCTGCCTTCCCACAAGGAGAGGTGGGGTTAGAAAAGGTCGACCCTAAAAATACACACCTTGCCTTATCCCACGGATATCCGTCTCCGGCGGTAAGGTCTCAACAAGTACGGAGCTAACACAAAAATTACCCATAAAAAGGTCATGTGTGACCGACCTCAAGCAGTTGTTCCTTGGGCACTGCGGTCACGCTCTCAGGTCACTAAGATCACCTCTAATCCAATTTCCTTTTCAGGTACCTCCAGAAGAACCCTCCCACGGTGTGGGCAACCGGGAAGTGATAACCGCCGTCATACCTCTAACAGCACTCAAGACTGACTAGACTAAGGATTATATCCATGATAACAATATTACTTTTTTTAAAACAACCGACAAGTTTACTTCTTGGAAAAGACAGTTACTTATATATAGAAATAACCTTATCTATGAAAGTGAATAAACCACTTTTATTTTATACACATCTAAATTCTGGTACAACTGAACACCAAAAAGTATGAGCCACACAGATAAAGAAATATCATTAAGAAAGCTCAACCGAAAAAAATGAACAAGGACAGTATATGATAGGAGATACCGTTCAGAAAAAAAAACAACTAAAAAAGCATCAGTTAGGTAAGTTACTTACACTTTTATGAAAATGTAGAAGAAAACTATAGCACGATTACCGCTCGTTTCGATTCTGGGCCACGTCTGACAAGATCTCAAGCCATTGAGTTGCACCATCCCTAGGGTCCGGATAGAGGATGTGGGGTCATAGCTGGACGCCATGCCATAAACTAATGACCTCTTAGCTCTTTTTATTCTGTCCCAGTGTCAGTAAATAACGTACGATGTGGAGACCGCTGGGATGACGTTAGCAAAACATGCCATCCACTGAGGCTGATGTATCAAGATGATGACACTAACTGAATTATCATCAATGTGCTCCAACATGTGTTACCGAATCTTATCACTACAACACAGAGTTGCCTAATGTTATATCCCAGTGAAGATTACATTACGAGTAACTTCTGAGATCTATTAATGGACTAGTATTATCCATATATTCTTATGGTATAACTATTTAGTAGTCAGATTATGTATATCTATATTCCCCTTATTATAAGCTTCGTTTTGACCTATAGATTGTTACTGTACGATTTGCTGTTCTTATGTTATACTCAGTTTATTAATTACTATCTCGCACGTCCACAACCACCTTCGGCTATATGTTGTACGAGTGTTATTTTCTATTTTATGGTGCGTTGCGGTCTGTTTGGTTGATACATAAACCCAGTATGTCTGAAATAAATGATTCGCATAGTGGAGGCTGTTGTTGGCATTCTGGACTCAGCTGGACGGGCTAGGCGAGCAATGGACCAATAGGACGCTAGGCTGATCAGACCGAACGGACGTCATTGGTTTAGTACAGCACAAGGGCGAACAAGTCGCATTTTGATTGGCGAATAAATTATGTGATAACTAGCGGGCCATGAAGACACAACACCTAACATCCCCAACTCGGAGAGCCCAGGTGTCATAACTGCTCTTACCAAAGTGTTGTAGGTCCGCCCTTTTACAACTAGACGAACATCGCGACGACGCCTAGATAAGTTCCAATAATCACCTGGTAAGGCAGAAGGTGGGAAGAACATATATTCGTGTTTGAAATGCTTCCATACGGTTATGTGTTTATAGAATCTAACAGGAAAGTTCTAGTCATTACCTCTAGGCAGCGAGGGGTACTATTTACGGAAATGAAAGGATGGAAGACGGACGTTGGTAAATACGGAGAGTGTGGACACGCTGATTTTGAACCAGTACTGCACATAGGCTCCAGGACACTCCGGGAACGAATGGCTGGTATGATGGGATTAAAAAACAAAATTACGTTCTTTTATTCATTGTGATTTTTGTTCAACATTACTTCCGTTTTAGTTCAATGTGATGATTACTCAGTGTAATATTTGCTTTGTTTTCCAATGTGATATTTTATTCGGTACAATATTGATTCAATTGAATGTAATGTTTATTGAAGATACATTTTTGTATTGAATTAACATGAAGAATGCTCAGCATGACACGCAGTATGTGATTTGCTATAACTTTGGGTATTCTTTACATATAAGATTTCATCCTAATTAGTAATTAAAATGGGTGCACTTTTGACTAGGGTCGTAGTGTTTTGGGTTTAATAAATCTTTATTTGTACCAGTCTTGTTGTTGTTACTTCGTGTCATGGAAATTGTAGTGGTTGATCGTTTTACAAGTATAAGTAATGAGCGATTCCGACGTAATCATAGCAATTGATGACCCATCATAACAATGGTCTATGAAGCTATTTTGGCTACCGACTACTATAGAATGGCATCTCGGTGGGTACCTCCTTGGGTAAATCACCTGCTTTTGGTTCGGGTGCGTATTTTTATTTATTTGAACACAAATATTGGTACGAAGGGGCACCAATACATATGCGCCATACAAGTCACTTGATTTGTGTGTGGGCCATGATACTGCCCGGGTGCCCAAACCGAAGCAGACGGTTTTCTTAAAGGGCCACACCCGGAGCCTTCGACCTAAATGTCTAATCCACAAGGCAGTGGAGCAACGTCAGGAAATGCAGTCTAATGGTGTCCGGTGACCAATAATTGGTTCATACTCCATTTGTTTCCTTAGGATCCTGGAGTCCATGTTCACCAATGGTTTGGAATGAGGGTTTTCCAACTCCCCTAGGTGGACCCTTCGTGGCCACCAACGTCCTCTGAATTTCGTAAACAACACCCCTGTCACGAGAAGACAGTGAGTAGGACTTCCCCGGCAGTGGTTGTATACGCGTGGCCATGTGAGAGCGTTTGGAGGGGAGAACTAACCCTCCACTCTTGGCCGTACCAGGGCATTTGGGGGCGGTGCCGGAGAAGTAACCCAGACCATACATAAATATTATGGTCGAAAATTATGAATAAACTGATATACGTGCTCTTTTTTCATACTAACTCAAGCGATAACTGTTCTTTATTAAATAAAAGTCTGTCATAATTTGCTCCACTTCCTATTCCGCTTTGTTTCCATCCTATGTTTACCTTTATTTTCCAACTGCCCCAGTAGCTCATCTGTCTTGAGAGTTCAGTTATGCCTGGACTCAGATTGTGGTTTAGTTTGCGTCAAGCTTACCTTGCGTAGGGTAGGACAGTCTGATCAGTGTTGATAGGCAGAAACAAAGCCAGCTAAACTGTTCTTTGGTGAACGACACTAGTTGGAGCTCCATCAGCCTCACAGATCGTTCCACTCACACCAGACCCCTTGCTACCAGTGGTTCGGATATGCTGAAATAGCTTCCAACAGTCGCCAGGTGCAGCTGCTACTTCCAACTCATTAGAACACCCTGGCCATCAGGCTTTTAGGTCTTTGAGCAACGTTTGTAAAATTTACTATACACTCTCGCAGACTGACACCAACTTTGAGCCCAGCTCAGTTCGATATATGGTGGCGACGGAAGTTACAACCGATTTGCATATATTATTCCGTTTAGGACAAGAAACTTATTGGCCACCAAATCTCAGGATAAGATTGGTACAGACTAAACCATAGTCCGAGTTCAGATAGGTACTTAAAAGAGGGTTTTGTACACATTGATCTACAAGGTATGAACTGTTTCTAGCACCAAACATACCAATAAAATGGCTTTAACTATTACAACAGCTGCTTACTTTTATCTCCTGCTTTAAAATATCTCTACGCTTTTGAACAATTAAGTTAATATTGCGCAGAGCTACATACTGAATTTCCGGTTCCGCAGAAAGTAATGTTACTAGTGGGGGTGCCAACTTTCTAATTACAGTCGATGCAGTTTCGGAAGTAGGATCAACCATTTCCAACATTTTCATAATGACTTTAACAGTTGATAGAACGACAGCAGCGTTTGCGTGTGCTAGTCTTGGAGATACGCGTTCGATGATACTTTGCGCCTCACGATCATCACTAGGTGTGTAATCTGCAATCGCATCAAGTATAAAAACTTGTCCCCACCTAGAGTATAAAAGGTAGTGAAAACAAGTGTTATAAAATCATGCTGAACTACCACATCTCATGTAATGGAAGTCTAAGTAAAATAATGATGTATTAAGCGAGTATCTTAGTCTTATTCACTAAATTTAAAGCTATATATATATCTAGGGACATATGTTTGTCCTACTAATTCCTATCGTCCTTAAAATATTTATTGGCTTAACGGATCACTTCAGGTTTACGTAATACTGCAAACCAAACCTATCATATGACACGAAGTCTTACCGATTTATCGGTGCAACACGCCACACTCAGCACTAGTAGTATCTAGAGGAAACAAATCAGAGGAGATACAAGGAAGTCAAAACAACAGTAATAAGAATGGCGGAAACTAAAGATAATAAAAAGGTAGAAAAAGTCAACGGATGTAAAGTACAGGATAATACCAACCAGTCTCCAAGATCTCCGTAAGTAGAATTATATTTTAACACATGAGCTAGGACGAAGGTCATAAAGAGGGCTTTCTTGAGATATTTGATTTGCTTATTTTATCTCACTTTCAGTTTCGCACCGAAATTAAGGAAGTGGCAATAAAGGGGAAGGTTTAAAAGAATTAGTATTATGCAATTTTTGTTCGTGTATAGTCAGTGCAAACATCAATTAATTATTGGGCCAATATGAAGTCAACAGCATTACTACCAGTTACCAGGTGAGTGAAATCGATCCATTTAGACACAATAATCGACCTCTGCCATGAGTTCGGTTAATAGTATCATTTGCTTATAGCGGAAGTTAATGTGAATTAATCTGACAAAATACATTATAATACAGACAAAGAACTATCAAAATAAACTGCTCACTCAGTGCATTCATTAAGAGCTGTCAGAAGTTTGTTAATTACTGGGCCATCGAAGGCAAGTAAGACCTTGCAGAATCAGAATTTGTCATCTCCAATATTTCAGTTATTGATGCGACAGCATTAGCGACTACCATGGGATTACTGTCACATAACAAATCCCTCAAAAGTTCTAAAAATCCACTATCTTCCACTAACTGAGCATCTATATCATGCAGCTTTGCTACACAAACAGCAGCTGTCTTGCGGACATATGGATCTTCGTCTTTAAGACATTTACGGAGTGGGTCACAGAGATAGGCAGTTATTTTCTCCACACGTATGCAGCCCATTGTTCGCACAGCAAGCGCCCTGATAAGTGGATTGGGATCATCGCAATCCTAAAAAAAATAAGTTCAGTTAGTAGAAACTTACTTTTACAAAAGTATTCACAGCCATTATTGCAGTATCAGGCTGTGTCTTGGCATAATTCATAAGATACAGGTATACTAGCTTCTTAAGTTCCAAATTATCAGTTTGCATACAGTTGATTACATCTGGAAACAAAGCACTTAAAGATGTATGATGCATATCCCAGGATCGAATACCTAACATCTTTACCTACAGTCATACTGGCTATGACCTTTTTAACAGCCTCCTTCTTTTTTTCTCTTCGCTCACTATTCAATTCGGCTTTCAGCTCAAAAATTTCACCTAATTTATGCTTGTATACTCAGTAAATTACCTTTTTTCGTTGTCGTGAAGTACCGAGCATCCGTAGGCTTTGATTGAGCTGTTACTTTCTGAAGCCATGGTCTAAATTTATGTACATGGAAAGTTGAAAGGTTACTTGATATTTCCAAGGGTATCAGTGACAGATGCAGCAACACCTTGCATATCTGAACTCTACAGACAATCGAAACTAATTTGAAAATACGACAGACTACTCAGTGTCTAATTCTTGTACTAATTTCATAGGTTTTTTATGCAACTAGCAAATGCTACCAAAATATTTTTTAGCTCTCAACTTTCTAAGCAAAGACGGCAAAATATGTCAAAAATGCATATTTACGATTTTAGTTCACTAGACTTTGTTTGAATACGCTCCAGAATATCATGAGAACCCTGGAATCACTACTTACAGTGACGTAAGAATAATCTCTTTGTCAATAGAACGATACTGTGAAAGCATCCAATGTGTAGAGACAAGGAGTTCCTATCACAGACTTAATTTTAATTAGTTCTACTGTGCGGTAGTTGTACAATATTGCTTTATTCAGCTGGAGTCTGTCCTGTGTCATCCTTCATATCTTCACGTCACCTGCAAATGATAGGGGTCGAGGGATAATTCAAGTTATTTATGAATGATAAAATTAGCATTTTTAAAAACTACATTCTGACGACCTCTGGTTAGTACTTAGATCGAGTCACAACGACTACTCTTTGCCACTTATGGGTTGGTGATGTGGTACAAATTTCGTCAGTGGTCATAACGTTTCACAGCACAATCGGATTCCTAATAACACTGCCTTTCAAAAACTATAGATGGTAATGCAGATTATCAGTCTAATACAGACATTTGGTTCTAAGATACAAATCATAAAAAGTCACGTTTTCTGGTAACTTCTTTCATGTTGATGAAAGTCTGACGTACTAAACGTTTTGTCATGTACTTGAAAATGAACTAATATTATGTCTAAGTATTGTTCTACACATGGATCTCTTCTATGGAAAGGAGTATGTCTGGACAATTTAAACGGTTCCATGGTGACAGAGGAATACGGAAATTTTTGAATCTCACTTTCACGTATATAAGTTCCATCACTAGATCTTAGGTGCCTTACGGGTTTTTCCATAGACCATATGCTCTGTAGATGAATCTAAGGTGATTTCATGGTTAATGAGGTATTTTTCACTCAGTTCATGTGGTATTTGTACGATGCTTCTTTACATTATTGTCCGCGATTACGAATTACAGACATAATACGTTCATTTGTGCTAACCTAGTTCTACTGTAGGGCCAGTGAAGTGTCATTGAGCCCTAGCCAAATAATCAGGCAGTTGGGTCACTGAATATCAAACAAATCATCAATCTTCGTCATGGTCAAAGGCAACCAATGCGCCTCAGTTATTCATACTCTTGGACTGGCATATGCGGCGGTGGTCTTACTTTCGCTTGTATCTACCTTAACTTATATGTTTCTGTAATAACGTCCTTTGTGTTGTACAGTCTTCAGAGCTTCTATAGCACCTTGATACGCTGGTGTGGTAATCCACGTAAGATGTTGACCGAGAGGTGTGTCTTCGAGGTTAGCTGATTCGTCACACCATTCCTGTCTAACTCTAGTAGGCCCTCAGTTATTCGACATAGATCATCTACGCTAGTGTCGCGATGGAGCCGGTTGGATATACATTCAAATTCTGAGGCTCTCGGAGATCACATGGATAGGTTTGAAATCTGAAGTATGACCAGGAGAAATGAAAAGGATGGTAAAGTTGTTGCTCACTTCCTTACACTCGTCGGGAAGGATGCCTACAACTTACTAAAATACTTGGCATTCCCAGATAAGCCTATTTCATTTTCCTATGCAAATCCGAAAGAGCTTCTGCTAAATCATGTAAAGCATACTAATTTCTAATGCCGTGGAAGGCGAAACCTCATAAAACGTTTCGTCAGGAGAGCCAAAAGGTTAGAGAGTGCATCCTTGAGTTGTAGAAACAAGACACCAAGTGTAATCATGTTGACCAACTTCACGTGCAGCCACGTGATCAATTAATTTCAAGAATTAACACACTACATCTGGCGAGGGAGATTATACAAATACCGAGGTGATCATTCCAAGATGCTAGAACTGAATTTATCACTTATGAAACAGTTCATGAAATCTAGTTCCATGGCATCAATAGTTTCACTACTTCACATAGTTATTCTAGTCCGATTCGTACTCAAGGTCATCCACGTAGGCGTTTAAGTGATGCTAATTCTCGTTTTCGTGAAAACATGGATGTCAATTAATGAGCAGTTGCAAAGCAGGTTACAAGGGTGGGCACATGTTTGGTAAATGCTTATGGTTCAAATGGTTCTGAACGGAATAGAAGAAGCTTTCGCTTAGCAGGCTTCCGTATCTAATGGCAGTAAAACACCGATACCTCCAGGTGGAGACCTAGGTATATTATGGATAAGAGCGGAAAAAGAAAAGTCGGTAAATGATAGTATGATACTGTCCTTAGTCCTTAAGAATATGTTAAGTTTTCTCTCAAAGAACTCCTAGTAAGTTGCTTAGACTAGCTCAACCGGCAGCGAATTCAAGCATTTGACTACTGGTAAGGAGTAAAAGGTTCATTCTGCTGTGTTATATCTCCAGTTTCTGGGTGTAGCTCTAGGGGTTTAGTTGGGACTATGCCTAAATAGGTGTTTAAGGAGATGTCCAGAAATGTTCAGAGTGCTGTAAGCCATTAAAAGGTCACATCTAAGACGCCTGTACTCTAATGAGTAAAGGTTCAGTGATTAGAGGCGCCTTTCGAATTGATTTCGCGGCTCAGAGCTGGACACGTGTTTGCTTATCATTTTGGGGTAAGGGGGAAAATACTACGTTTCCGTACTCTAAATTAAGACGAATAAAACTGTGGAAGATTGTGTGCAAAGTTCTCCCGTCGAAATGGCAAAGATATGCTTCAACGTTTCCAGTGCAAGATTCGCTCGGGAGGCATTTTGTCACAATTAACGCAAGACGTGAAATCATACGGTACCAACGCTTCCAGATGCTCTTCAACTTCAGATATCTCTGAGGAGGAGTTACCTAGGTTGTAATCTGTAACATGTTTCAGATGGACTACTTTTCACTTTGAAGTGTTAAGGGTAAGTCCGTCGCAATCTGCCCAACTTTGAACTCGAATCAGATCCTCCTGAAGTGCCCTTTTAACCTCTCGGTTGCTTACTTCTGTCCAAGGTTTCAGACCATTAGCTAAGAGTAATAAACATGACGGCACCTGCTGTGGAAGGTCGTTTATACAGATCAAGAAAAGATGTTTTAGTACTGACCTCTGGAGACCCTACCAGGATATTCCATAGTTAACCCTGACCTTAGAATGTCGACTTTTTAGATATGAAGTGAGCCAATCAATTAGAGGTGATTTGACACCTAGTCATTTGAGCTTATTGGCAAGACGTATATGGTTGAACCCATCAAATGTTTTTAGGAAGTCAAGGCAAATGACGTCAACCACCCCCTTGCGATCAAGGATGATTGTCCATCTGCCCACTGAAGTCAGCATGTTGGTTATACAAGAGGAACCTTTTCTGAAACCGTGCTGTTGGGGCTGAAAGAAGTTTATGGATAATGAGTAATCGTGCATATCAGGGACCCCATAACTTTTGAGGGTATAGAGATAAGTGCCACCTATCAGTAGCTTGAAGGTTCGCTGCGTCAACCTCCTTTGATAATTGGTATGGTGTGATCCAACTTCCAAATTTCCGGTAATATGCCTCGGCCTAGCGAATGTGAGAACATCACGCTGGTTAGTGCCGTCATGGTTGAAGCTTCTTCCATCAATATAACAGATGGACCATATCCGGGCCAGAAGAAGAGTCTTTTTTCAGTGCTGTAGTCTCTGGTACATTAAGTCAGCGCTCAGGTTCATTTAAGAAATTCTTGTGCAGTTGCATATAAAGCTTTTATAAATATAGTTAATGTGGGTCGGTCGGAATGTCCAAGAGTACTGACCGACCAAAAGGTTGTCGGCGTCACCGTCGTTGTTGGTTGAGCCATTAGGACCTAAATGTTGGGAAACTCCGATTTTGGCTTGTCGAAGAGAAGATGCATGACAGAACAAGCTTTTCGGATTTGAAAGAAATTATCGATGAGCTTCGTCTGGTAGAGAAGCCTGTCCTTTCTGATTGCCTTTGTGCTTATGTTCCTTACTTGCTTGAATCGCTTGTGTGGCTGTTGTTACCAGTTCGTTTGTATTCTGCCTAGAAGTGCCTTTTGCGGATTAGCAAGCAAAGGGTGTGATTCTTGATGACTGCAGGTTGCCTGTAGATTTCGCGAACCACTTGCGGAACAAACTGCCTTGTAGCACATAAGATCGTGTGCAGTAAGAAATCCACATCAAGTTGAGGGTGAACTTTCCAGTCCACCTGTTGTAGATAGTCCTGTAGAGATGATACCTTTATCCGTTTAAAACTCAAGTGCCTGTTGTCGGTGGGATTTATTAACTCAGTTTTACTGAATAAACTGAAGACTATGACGTCGTGATCGCTTCTCCACAGGGAAGCCAGGATTGAGAGGTTATCAATTAGGAAATCGTTATTTGTAAATATTCAGTCTAAGCGAAACGGTGTCTGACTGTTTCTCCAACGAGTTGCCGACTCACATTTTCGAATAATCGCAGATCTCCAATGAGGTTGAAAAACCGAGCTTCAGTAGAGTTTTCAACTCTAATGTACGTGTGTTCCGCGAAGTTGATTTTGGGAAGATTGAAATCCCTTAGAATCAGGATGTGAGTGAATCCGAGACGGGTAGAGCGGATAATCCTTTCCATTCAGGACCACCATTCTCAGGTTTGCTGACAACTTTTTCCGAAGACCTTCGAGAAAATGATTATGTTACTCAGCAAGTCCTCAGTATTCATGTTGCACGTGCCACATACTCACCTATCGTCCGACTTACCAAGTCTGCTGTAAGCAGTTACTGTAACATATGTGCACGCTTTGTGGAATCAACCTTTGGATTTGTTATACCGCATGCCATAGATGGCAGCAAAACGGCATGCTGGCCTCTTACGTGATTTCTTCATGACTATGATGATGTTAGTTGTTTAACTGATTCTAGCAAAAGTCTATAACCGTAAAGCAAAAAGCAATACGCTAAAATCGAATAAAATGAATAGAAACAGGTGGTACAAAAGCTTAGGATAAAATGAAGCTAGCCTTGATGTGAAAAACTGAAAATACGAATAGTAAGCTGAGGCAGAAGCACAGTCAACTATTAACTTAGGTAAAATTAAAAAAGAAAAGTAATCTCCCAAACGTTAAGTTCAGAACAGATTATTTGGGTCAAAAATGATACTTTTGTTGCGTAAGGATGCAACAATCGTTTGAAAAGTGTAAATCATGTTAGGACTAAACTTTCCATCCGTAAAGCCTGTGGTAAATTTCTCTTACGTAATCCATGTGTATTTCATCATGTCATAGGCTTCAAGTGTTGTAAAATGGATCATACCCATTCGGGTTGTAAAACGACTGTCCATTTTTCCCGCACGAATTTAAAGCCCCCTCACTTTTATATGCAAGCAAGAAGTGCCAAGATTTTGGAATAAACATCGATTCTATTACTGTTTTTGATGTCATGGGAGCTTAATGTCGGCGAGTGCTCTGAGATTATTGGAATCTTAGGCTGTGTGAGATTTCAGACACGACTTCAGACAGTCCACGGCTGAGTGGTATAGACCAATAGACATAGTCGTATGGGGAGTTCCACAGGATTTGATCAGTATCTCAAAAGAGAGACATTAGTAATAACTACACAAAATTCTCATGTAGGGCGTCTGTAGTGGAAGTGAGTACTTAGAGGTAAGGTCATAGAAATACATACCAGTAAATATCTCGAAGACTATGTGTCGTTAAGAGTCTGGGCTTTATTGATTTGATATTAGCTGAATCAAATACGTAGGAATTAGTTGGTTTCAAACTCTCGTTACATCACTGAGTGAATACAGCAGCTTATACAAGTAGTCTGCTGTTTCATGATAAAAAAGCGACCAAATAATTACAACAGTATACCTTATAACTCCCCTTCTGTGTGTCCAAAATATTGTCTATAAAGACTGTCAAAGATAATTCTTTAGTCAGCTTGAATTATATTCCAAAAGGGAAGAAAAACTACTGAAATCAGTCAGATTTACTCGAGAGAAATACTGACGGCTATGACAAATTTGATCTGACCAACTGATGACCAATGATAATTATCAACTTTTTCTCGTAATCTACAAAGCATACGTAAGAACTCACCTAAGCGTTCACGAAATTGATACGTATCCTTTGCTGAAATGGGTGTGAATATATTTGGGGCATTAAAAGCGTGTTGCACGAAAGAATTATTCGGTTTTCTGAACAGATTACATGAAGAACGTCTTCAGGAGATGAACCTCTTTAGCATAATGATCAAAGACCAAGAGATTATTCTACAACATAATACAGCACACTGGATTTCATGTGTTACTTCAGCAAAAATATCCTAATCAAGGATTATCACGGTCACCCACAAGGAAGTCTACGAAGAACTGTTTATCAAATAGTAGATACTTAGTTTTTAAACACTGTTTGTGGACCGTCAGATGATCTATTGGCTAGTGTGACTTGCAACTCCATTATTACAGGCTTTAGGAGAAGTCTAAAGTTTTTATCATGATCAGAAGTATCCGAATTATTGTACTAACTGAGAATTTTCGAAATAGTGCATTTTCAGATAGGTAGAACTAGATGAGCAGAAATGGACTTCTTATATTTGGAAGTCGTAATGAGCGGACAACCAAGTACAAAGAAATCATTAGTTCGTACAAATACCACAACCGCCACAGCTTAAATAGGAGTGCAAACAGAGTACCTTCTGGCTAGACATGAACCACTACACTTATAACGAGCAGTAGAAATATCTTTGTATGGTCACAAAACATTTTTATATGATAATATATGTCATTCAGTAATGAAGACCTTCATCTAAAACTTCTAATCTCAACCCTAAATCCCTAACACTAACCAACAAAAATGTGGAAACAATTAAAAATCTATCTATATTTTGAAACATTTTATTTTCCGTTTGCGTAAGCAATCCTCTAACTACAAACGAGTTGAAAATTCGTCACAATCGTTTAAAGCTCATCCTTATACTCTTATACTTATTGTTCTGTATATTTTAACTTTATTATATCCTCGTCACTTATTACTTATATTTGTAAAACGAGGAACCACTTTAATTTCTATGAAGTGAAGTGAGAACACCAAGACTGATACAATTGAAGATTTATTAAACCTAAAATACGATAACTCTAATAGAAAATATACTCATTTATGTATTGAATGTACACCTATTTTAGTTACTAATTAGGATGAAATCATATGTATGAAAAATACCCAGAGTTATAATTAAATCACATGCTGTATGTCATGCTGAGCATAGTTCATGTTAGTTATTAATACAAGAATATTATATCTGGAATAAAACATCCCACTCAAACAAATTAATGTTAAATTGAATAAAATATTACACTTGGAAACAAAACAAATACTACACTAAGTAATTAGTACATTGAATTAAACAAATGGTAGTAATGTTAAACAAAAATTACAATGAATAAAAGAATGTTATTTTACCTTTTTTCATCCCATCATATCAAATTTTATTCTGTTTTAATAAACATACTGAAATGTGAAAATGTCGAGATAAAGGAAGAAAAAATTGAAAATAATAAAGCAAGTCGAAAGATTATCATAACCAGCTTAAGTTCCATTTACAAACATAATAATTAAGATTATGATAAATAAATGTTTATCTCTGTCTAGAAAAAAGAAAGATAAAGAAAGTAATGATTTAAAATAAGCAAATAACTTTAATAGTTGAGATCGTGAGTCAATTGAAGCTAGACCACTATAGAAAACCTGGAAGCGCTGGATGGCTGTTTCGTCCTATTGTTGAATTCCTCAGCGGTGCGCTCCCAAGACCCCACCTCGCGAGATTCGAACCCAGGGCCTAGGGTGGATATGTCGCTCAGTTTCGTGAATTGGTTGAAGTTAGACATTGACAACGTTGGATGCCGGCTCAGTTGTCTAGTAGTTAAGCGTTCACGCACGAGACCGATAGGTCCTTGGTTCGAATCTCGCGAGGCAGGATTGTGCTAAGTAGTTCCATACTAGGACGGAACGGCCGTCCAGTGCTTCTAGGCTTCCCATGATGGTCTGGCTTCAATTGACTCATGACCTAAACTATTGAAATTACCATAATATCCACAAAAATCACTTCTGATGTTAAACAAATAATTATTTTCATGGATGTGTAACAGAGTTAGTAAACCGTATTCACTTGGTGTTGTTTTACTTGTATATTCTCATTGTTATTTAGGACTGCATTTAATCAGTTTGTTGTTGGCATATGTGCATCCTGAGCGGATTGCCTCGATATAGCCTTAAGTTACAAGCTTTTTAAGCAAAGATGGATAGTGGCTAGCAGTGGAATGTACGACGTGCGTTTCGTCCTATTTGGGACTCGTCATCTGGATGTACACGGATGTGTAACAGTTCTTAATAAATACAGAGTTAGTAAAAATCTATTCTCGATCTACTTAGTTAATTAAGATGATAGATTAATTTTGATTTTCATTAAATGCGTATGAAATGAATTGAGAAGGGAATTTATTTACTTTTATCATTTTTAAGCAAAATACTAATCATATTGATTTGAAAAAGTTTTCACTAGGAACTTGTATTCATTTGAGACTATTAGTAATGACTTAAATTAATATAATGAAAAAGTATATCATCACATTTCTCAGTTTGTTGGATGCAGAACGGAAAGCAGTATCCGATCATTTAATTAAGAGTAATCAAAATCAAGTATATTACATTAAAAAGTCAAATCATGTAACTTATAGAGCAAATCAATAAATCTGTATCTAATGATTCGAAATTTCAATACAAATCTATACACATAAAGTGTAATTAGTGAGTTGCTATCTTATCCCCAATTCAATTAAATCAGTTAGTCATGAGTTTTGATAAGAATTTTATGACATTCATGTTGGAACTAATCATTAGTGGATGTAGACTTATTGATAAGTTAGATGATTCTGTTTGGTATTTTAATGTAGTTTGAAGGTGATTCTCATCATGAATTAACAGTATTTTTTGAAAATATGTTAAAGTTCTTATAACATAATGAAGAAATAAGCTGAATAAATCGAAAGTTATAGAAGTTAAAGGATACAGAGAAAATCTATAAATTTAAGGAAGTATTGAGAATTTTCGCAAATATTTGTAGTGCTCAATTTAAACATTGACAGTGTTTCAATCGAAATCTTTCCTCCCTAAAAGAAGACAAATATAAGTATTTATAAAGTGTTTTTCCGAAGTCCCCGAGTTTCTTCTCGAAAAAGAAGGGATTAAGGATTATTTTATATTCGATCTGATATGAACCAAGTTTTAATCTCGTGTTTTCCAATGACCTCATTTTTAGTAGTAAAAGACATGAGAAAATTCCATGGAAGGTCAGTTTTAACGTATTTAAAAATATAAGTGATATCAAGCTAATAATCTGTTTCACATTTGTAATTTATATACTCTTGGTTGATTGTGAATACTAAAGAAAACAATGGTATCCAAGGTGTAACAGTAATATTTGATTGAGTCTGGAAGTTGGTCAAGGTGAGACAAACTAACTGGTTATTTAAAGAGTGCATTCAAGTAGATCTATTAAAATAGTCCCACTACTTGAAGACATATCTTTCTCTAGTTTATTTCACTAACATTATAAAGGTCGATTTCAAGCGTTAAACGGCTAATGAATTATGTACTGTGGGTCACTATTATGTGCTAATGATCCCAACTATCTATTTACTTTGTAATATTATGAATCTAATCGTCATTACTACATCAGTTAAGTAGTTACTAAAAGGACACGTTTTTTCCTTAACCAATATATTGACAGCTTAGAATTCAATCGATTGTTAATCGAATGCATAAACTTGGCCTCTGCTACACGTTTTCTAATTGACTTAGGGAAACACAAATTATAAGAAAATCAACAAATGTTGATCAGTCAAATGACTAGTGTATCTTTATTTAAAACTAGATCATTGTAATTAGTATTGAGATCATAGAACTCCTCTTCAGTTTCGCCGTCGGTTAACATGATATTTGACCATACGGATAGCTTTTCGTGTCTGACTAATAGTCCCTTTTTTCAGTTATGTCCTTATAGTTTCCTATACGTTCCAATCGTTATTCTGTCGTTGTCAATACTACACATATGCAATACATACAAACAAGTATATATATTAATACACACATGGAATAGTAGATATACAAACACATATCTCCCAAACTAACTGATGACATCCAATTATTTAAGTGATCGGTCTTTATTACGCCTACACCATTTGGTACAACCTCTTTTGTAAATGTTTTTTTTTCTGTACATGTATGTTTGTTGGTATGTGTGCATGTGAGTAGTGTATGTGAATGTAATACCGATTGAACAAGTCTATTTCACACTTTTCGGCATGAATAAACTGGCCGAATTCCACATGTGACCATACCTGAGATACACACTCGGGTTTATTAATTATATTGTCATACAAGTAAACAAAAAAGACAAAAATTCTTGGAATTTGATTGATTTCTTCTTGTTTTTTTTTTAAAAAAACCATAGTTGGGGTCTACGAGAGAATACTAAGGGAAAAAATTACGTAGAAACAAACAAACAAACAAACATGAAACAACAATCACAAAAACAGCAACATTCCAACGTTTCTACAACTCAGGATAATGTTATTTCATTTAATGTCAATAAATATACCTATTCAATTAACAATAAGGGACAAGAGAAGAAAATTATTGCATGTCGACATAAATCAAATATGAATCAACTAAGAACGAATGAAAAATCTGATCACAAATTATTAACCAATCAAAAAATAACTGGAATAGAGAATACTATTCATGTTGTATCTGATTCATATCAATGTCAACAATCATCTTTATCTCCTCTCCCTATACAAAATAATAACTCAAATCGTTATGATTTAATGAATAGAAAACAACAAATGAAACATAAGGATTTGTTATCACGTTCGTTAAAATTACCAACATCTAATGAACATGAATGTAAGTTAAAACAATATGGATTAAATACGGATAATAGTCATCGTGAAATAATTCAAGGAAGTTATACAACATCATCTGGACCGATTACAACTAATAATATTACAATGACAACAATTAATACTAGTACCAGTATACCGACTAGTTCAGAAATTCATGAATCTAAATTTTATAATCAACCTGAAAATATTGAAAGTAAGTATAAATAAATTAGAAAATAAATTGATTGGATTACATTTATTAAGGTTTGACGCATTTATCATTGAAAGGATTATTTTAGATTGACACTGTTCCACATTCACTGAAGTTACTGACATCGGTATTCAGAAACAAACCATAATAAATATTATTCTTTTTAAGACTTTCTATTACATAATTTACATAATGGACTGGCCTTAGTTAAATAACCATTAAAAACCAGTAAACATTAGACAACTGTTTATCATACTATATGACTCTTCAGAAGTACTCAACCGTGGCATAACTGGGAATTCAACCTAAGGCCTTTCAATGTCACTTCGTAGGATCATCGAGTCGACATCTAATGGTTCACATTCCTAAATTTAACTGATTCACAATATTACATAACCTTCTTTCAGTGCTATTAGTGCGTAACTGTTTCATATCTGGAATGATTGAACTTCACTGGTAATGGTTTTTCATTAGAGCTCTGATAATTCTCTCTTGAAATTAATTACTAGTAAGCATATATAAACTGTAAAACTTAATAATCCCCCCTAAATCTCTTACCCTACTTATTTCGACTTAAATCTTAACGGTTATTTTGCTTAGAAATTTCAGAAATATTTTTGTTTAATTAATTCTATTATGATGAAGAATTTATTTTACTGGTATTTAATTAACTATCTTTTTGAAGTCCTCACTATCAATGTGACAATGAAATAAAAAGAAAACAATTAATCACAATGATATTCACTTGTTGTAGAATATTTCCCTAGATAATTGTAATGTAATTATATATATGGTAATCATGTGTTTTATTTAAATATGTCAGAAACACATAATTAAGTGTTATTAAAGGATTATAGAAGAGAAAGGTAGTGGATTTAAGTTAGACTGTGGACATCAACACTGAGATGTACTTGTATCTAGCTGACGAGCCCCAAATGAGACGAAGCGTGCCTTATAGATTCCATTGTAAGTCATATACTAAATATACTAAAACAGCGTTATTATTCATATTGTTGTATTATATATATATATATATATATATATATATATATATATATATATATATATATATATATATATATATATATATGATTGAACCCGGGAAATTCAACTCTAAGGACGAATCTAATAGTCATAATTTTTCCTAAAATTCAGTCAACTATAAATACTGACATTAGTATTCAGTCACATTGGAAGCTAGACAAACAACAATAATGACTTACAATTGAAAATTGTGTCATAAATCGATTGTAATTAAAATAATTCAGATCATTTGATTTCGATTTAATGTTCTAAAAGGTATTGAGATCAACTTTGTGTGGGGGATTGTGGATGGGCACTACATAGGAGTCTTGAATGAAGACAAAATTTATGTTCAGTAATTTAAGTGATTTTCATTGATTATCTAACTGATATCTTTCTGTAATGATAACTACTATTCATTTAGAGATTTTTAAACTAAAAAAATGTCTTCTAAGTTACATATATAATTGAACTTAGTTTTTCGTATAAAATCAGGATGTAATGAAACTTGGGATTTTTGGTTAATCCAATGACTATTACCGAAAAATTTAAAGAATTTTAGACTTCAACAAATTAAATTCGGTTTAGTTTATGAAATTATCATATAAGTAGTATAAACCAATTTATGTCGATAAAAGGTTTTATGTGCAATAATTTACCTATTTTAGATACTTATTAATACCATGCGAATTTGTTTTTGATCAACCAGTTCTTCCGTTTTATTGTTTAGTATATCATCAAGTTATTCAATAGGAAATACAAAAATCACTTTTATATTACAAATGATAATTCCCATCACGAACTGACATTAACTAGATAAATAATGAGAATCAGAAAGTACTCATAACTTAAGGCTCCTACACACAGTGAACTTGTAATTTTGCATATGATTGAGACTAGAACTTCAAGACTCACAGTGTACACGATACTACTGTTATATATTTCTTGTTGAACCTCTATTCTTCCTGAATGTCTTCCAATAAACATCAGTGAAAACATTGGAGACTTTGGTTAAGACATTAGCAGGTTAAAACTCGTAATTTACTTTCTGGTTTCATACATCAACTGACCTTTATTTTGATGTGACCCAAATAATTCAGTTTCATTTCATTACTGTTGAATGATTGGAGAAATTTATTAAAAATTTATTAATTTGTTTCATAATTTGTGGGTAGTAATCTAAGTGAAACATACCGAGCTTCGAAGAGAAGTATACTCTATCAGTCACTTGAAGTCTGTAGTTAACGAAATTACCATTGAATTATTCATATGTTAATAGAGCTTCTATAAAAATTGAACCGAGTATACTAATAGTCCATCAGAAACTAGCCGATATGTTCATCAGTATCAAATGAATCTTATTAATATTTAGGCTAGTCATTTTGACTTATACAGATTCCATTGTTTGAGCAAATAGTTTTTCCCAGAAATATCAAAATTCCTTACTGGTAGAGCCACAGCTTCTGTTCATTGATTTTCAACCTTTAAATATCAAACATTGCGCATATAAAATCTGGTTTATAAATTAATAAGATCAGCGAAGTAATTCAGCAAATAAACATGTGAATAATGTAATCTGATAAATAAAAACACATCTTCGTAAAATATGCATGTATTCGTGGATTGGTTGAAGGTGGACATTAACACTGTTGGATGCCGGCTCAGTGGTCTAGAGGTTAAGAGTTCACGCGCGAGACCGATAGGTCCTGAGTTCGAATCTCGTGAGTTGGGATCATGGATGCTCACTGCTGAGGAGTCCCATGTTGGGATGAAACGGCCGTCCAGTGCTCCTAGGTTTTCCATAGTGGTCTAGCTTCAATTGACTCATGAATTCAACTGTTAAATTACAAAAAAAACAAAAAAAAATTATGTGATTTTCACATTTGAAGTTTTATTAAGATGGCAGAAAAGATTTGTAGCTTAGGTGGATGATTTTAGTGGTGTTTTGTTCGCTGAGCTGAATGGTTTAGAACCAATCAACATTGAGGTGTACAGGAAAAGCTGTGAACCACATGCAAATAAATTCGAACACTTCACTTCTACATGAAGTTTGTGCTGATGATGTTGTTCAGAAGAATGATTAAAGCCCCACGATTAAATCATCCACCTCAGAGAACAAAACTCCACCAAAAAGAAGTTTTATCAAAATATAATTTGAAACGTAGAATTCTTTGAAATTTCATTTATCATTATTGTTAGATGTAATTAATAAAGATCTATTCAACAACAAAAAAAACATTTAAAAGATGAATGGATTTTTTTTTAATAATGAATAACTTAACATTACATTGTAGAAGTAAATTGAATAGGAAATAATTAATGTGAATAAAGAAAAAGTGACTTGAGGATGAAAGATATAATAAAGTTTAATAATTTTTTTTCTTACAACAGGCTAAATTCAAGTTTACTGACAAGTTTAAGAAAAAGAATTATTACTTTGTATTGTTTGATTTTAAGAGAAATGAAATATAAAGGTGAACAGTGCCAGTAAAGTTGAATTACACAACTGAAATAAGGAGAAAGAAAACAACAACAGCAACAACATGGGGATTGATCAATAATAATAATAACAGTTAGTAAATTGAATCATTGTTATAAAGTAGGAAAACAAAAAGTGATCATTATAAATGGAATTGAAAATTGAACCCCCCCCCACACACACAAAGAGCAGAAACTAAGGATTTAAGACATAGTTGTTGATAATTGAAGATCATGGTAAAATATAACATGAAAGTTAAGTGGGATAAATTGGGCAAATCATTATTTACTCTCATCTGATATTATTTATTAAATTATTTTTATAATTAGTAAAACTATTAAGTTGATGATGTTATGTGTAGTTTTATATGAATGTGGTTAACTGGTTAATGAGGTTTTAAACTCTTATAATCTGAAGCAGTTGAACTATACAGTATTCATACCTGGCTAACGTTAGCTCTAATAGATTATGTTAGACGGAATAGGATTTGATTACAACTAATTAAGGAAAGCTAAGCAAAGATATAACATATGCGAATAATGTCAATGTTTGTTACACTGAGATACAAATAGGGATGGATTTCTTGAAATGGTTAGAGGTAAAAGGTAAAACTATTGGAGATATGCCTTAAAACTGATTTAATCTTTACAAATGCATTGATTCTTCTTACTCAACTTGATATTGACCATAATATTATTCTAAAATTATTATTCTTTGATTTTTGTAGAGTGACTTTTGATCTAATTTCTCATAATTCACAGTTATATTTCCAGTTATATATATGTCTGTTCTCTAGATTTAATAAAACTACCTTATCAAACTGATCATACCAGTAAACTGGCATGAATTCCGTCATTATTATTATTCTTAATAAAGGTGATAGAAAAATGTAGGTATCATTACCAAGAGTTTGACTTGATAGTTTTGAACAAATTGAGCATTGAGTAGATTGTTATCAATAACTCATTAATATATTTATAATATCCCAATGAGTAGAAAAATTAGATTTTCTAACGTTTCGTGACTTTGTGTAAGCCACTTATTCAGAGAATAAATCAAGTTTAAATTTAAATGAGTTTTGATTTGATTATTTATTTCTTCATTCTCTGAAGAAGTGGCTTAGACTATGTCACGAAATGAATTCTATGAAATTGGTTCAGATTATTAATATTTTGAATGGATATTGTTCAAATGTTTATCTGTAGTATTTTTATAAAAAGATATATAACACCTTGTTTCATAATGAATAATGATAGTGTTTGTGTTATACGGTATCATATTAGTTGATAAATATAGGTGATAACTTGTTCTTATAAACGATTATTAGCATGAACTTAATAATACCAATAGTTACTGCAGTGTTTTTGTAAAGTGAATAAGAAATGTTAAAAGATAGTTCATTATGAAAAAGAAAAAAAAACACTAACATTGAAGATTAAGAGGAATTGAACAATTTCTACACTTTAGTTTGTAACTTTTCAGTAATACACATCCATATCTTACACAGTGTCAAGTTTAAAATTTTTAAGTGATTCTGAGTTGAAATATACAATGACTTTTACATTTTTAACTTTAATTAATTTAATGTAAAACTCAATCCATAATCAATATCATTGATGAAGTACAATTCAATTAATTGATTGATTGAATTCTTAATAACATATTAGAAATGTATTAAGTAATCAATCACTAGTAAACATATAATTTTTAATTGAAATCATCAGTCAATTGAAGCTAGACCACCATGGAAAACCTGAAGTACTGGACGGCCGTTTCGTTCTAGCATGGGACTCCTCGCTAATCCGTGTCGGGTAGAAACAGGTGTCTACCTCAGTACAATGGAAGATGGTCGCGCAATTTCATGGATTAGTTGAGGTTAGACATAAACACCATTGGATGCCGGCTCAGTGGTCTAGTTGGTTAAGCGCCTGGTGCGAGACTGATAGGTCCTGGGTTAGAATCTCGTGGGGTGCGGGATCGTGGATGCGCACTGCTGAGGAGTCTCATACTAAGACGAAATGGCCGTTCAGTGCTTTTAGGTTTACCATGATGGTCTAGCTTCATTGACTCATGATTTCAATCAAAAACTTAACAATCTTCACAAACCCTAAAAAACTGATATAATTTTTAATAGTACAAAAATCATTTTTAAACAACAATGTTTTTTTATGGGATTAAGAAAAAATATCTTTGGTCAGAATTTATCGATCTTTCATTTGGAATTGTATGAAATGATTTATATATATATATATAAGTGAAGAAATATTTCCTTTGAATCAGTACAGTATGATGAAATTAATGGATATATATATATATATATATATATATATATATATATATATATATATATATATATATATATATATATGGTGATCGAAATGTTTATGGAATAACAAACATCAATCGGTTCATGATCTCCATCAAAAACTTAACAATCTCCACAACCACTAAACTGACAATAACAAATTATCGATTTATGAGAATTTTCTGTTAAGAATATGTAGCTAAATTTTATTTTATAGGTGCTTCTAAAAAAGAAGAAACTAGTTATTGAATATACTTTCAAATGATTTCAAAATTTCAATTTCACTTTTAACTTATTATAGTAAGTTGTTTAGTCAATGATTATAACATTTACCATGATAATTATTTGTACATCATCTTTGAAGAAGAGATTTTGTGTAATTTACCTGAGGAAAATAAGCACTATACTATTGACATGAATTATATAGATGTTTCATGTATTCATTATCTACATACCTGAAATGCAATATTGTTGTAGGTAATAAGTTCATGGACGACTATAATCATTAGTGTGATTTAATTGGCTGTGATCTTTAAAATGTACAACATATATGATTGAGGATTATAGTTTCATAGTACATTATAATAACAAATAGACATTCTCTATTTAACTTCATACGAACAATTAACGTTTTTCATTACTTATCCGTTTTTTAATGTGACCAATACTAAGTAAAAATTCATGATAGCCTCATTTTGTATCAATAATACAATTTTAAATAAAGATGGATAGTGACTAGCAGTGGAATACAGGATATACGTTTCCTCCCATTTGAGACTTGTCACATGGATCTACTTTCAACCCAGTGTTAATGTTCACACCAGTACTTTCATCTAGTACCTTTCACTCCGAACGCTCAAGAAGCCATAGGCTGAGCTACTGAGTTCAGATTTCCAAAAACCTATTCGACGGGGATAATATTTTTATTGAGACAATCAGCTCAGAACACACATATACCAAAAGACTGATCGAAATTCAGTTCTTAACATTACCAACGAGGAGACTCATAGACTTACAGTTATATAATAACGTAAATTTTTTTATAGAATACAAATGAAATTCATTATTGGGTTGAGAAAAGTGAATCAGGAGAAAACATGTTTAGTCAATAATTATGAAAATGAAGCATAATTGCACAAGTGTATAAACACAAATTATATGGTATGTAAATTTTATATCAGTAATATCTATCTCAATGCTTATCGAGTGTTCAAGTACAATATTTCAAACACATTTTAACGTCATTCGCTCGGTGTTGTATACTTGTGTCTTCCCAGAGTGAGCATCAACTCTGAGAAGCAGTTACATCCAGCTGCCGAGTCCCAAATAGGACGAACCGCGCGTCCTGGTTTCCATTGCTAGCTACTATCCATCCTTACAATTTGGTGTCGTTTGAACATTCAATGTTATTTATTTATATTAGTTGAAGTTGACGTCATTAACCTTCAAATAAATTCATAGTGAATGCTGAAAAATTATTAAATAGATATACAATGAACTTAGAAAACAGTTTGGCTTATTTGTAACGAAATAAATAAATCAGAGAGCAGGTTTGTGGATATTATAGTAATTTAATAATTGAATTCATGAGTCATTTGAAGTTAGACCATCATGAAAAACCTAGAAGCACTGGGCGGCCGTTTCATCTCAATATGGGACTCAGCAGTGCGCATCCATGACCCCGCCTCGCGGGAACACTTAACCTCTAGACCACTGAGCCGGCATCCAGCAGTGTTAATGTCTAATTTCAACCAATCCACGAAATTGCCGTCCAGTGCTTCCATGTTTTCCATGGTGGTATAGCTTCAATTAACTCATGAATTCAACTATTAAATAAATAAATGTTTTAATATACGAAAATCAAGTTTAATTAGCAGTAAATATGAAAAATTATTTAAAGCGATTGTGTTTATTTCATACGACATATAGTATATGATGTATTATCACTACTTTTAGTTCACATCATGAACTCACCTTCTATGCTGAATGTAGTAATAATGATAATAATATATTTGTTGGTGACTAACTTCAGGAAGAACTTCCGAAGTTTTAGCAACAAATCATGGTCAGAGGAGTTCAACTGTGAAAGAACTATAAGAAAAATATCACAAGTGACGATAGATGTTGGCTGTACAATATTGGGAATTAGCGGAATCTAGAAATGTGAATCATTAGGTGAGAATATAGTGATCTAAATGTGATGCATTCGTCTCAATTATTGGTTTTGATCTCATATACGGTCGTAAGTAAGCACTACTGAAGTGCCTCATACTAGAATAAAAGTATGTCCAGTGCTTCATGATTTGTAGTGATCGCTTTATTAAAACAGTCCGTTGTGCAAATGAAAATCTAGACAAACTCTAAGAACCTCATATGTCAGTTATAACTAACGCTATTTTAAGCAAAGATAGATAGTGGCTAGTAGTGGAATCCAGGACACGAGTTTCGTCCCATTTGGGAAGATACAAGCAAACAGCACCATGTGAATCAATTCTATTTTAGTTCTGTAATATATATACTAGCAATCTCTTTGATTCAAAATTTAATTAAGTGCTTCAAGGGTATTTGAAAGGTTTTGGTTTCTGTGCATTATTCCGTTATACGTTTTGAGGCCATATGTGATAATTATTAATTTTCATGAATAACTGTATCTTTTTGGTCTTATGTACAGATTTTTCATTAGAAAGTACGTGAAAATTAATAATCATTATCGTCATCAATTAAAAGATAATGTATACGCCCTTATTTCTATCACTACCACTTTAAAAAGCATTTTATTCCAAATTGATTATACTTTGAAGAGTGAAATTCACGATGAATATTGTTTCTTTTTATGAAGTGTTTATTGGCTGTGGACACTAAGTTTTAGTGTTGTTATTCCCATAAAAATGAGAATCTAATATCCATCTCTGTAAATGGCAGAAATTTATCGAGCTTCAGAGTTATCTGAGTTTGAATGGGAAATATCGGTACTAAGAATATAGGTTTATACATTCGATAATTCTTAAACAGAAGTAAACATACATTCTGAATCCAATTGTTAGATTACATGAAAAAGTATAGTCAACTAGTTAATACAAACAATATTGGGTTTTTCTCCTCTGATCAATTGAAACGGATTAGTTGGATTTAGACATTAACACTGTTGGATACCGGCTCAGTGGTCTAAAGGTTAAGCTTTCATGCACGAAACTGATAGGTCCTGGTTTCGAATCGCGCCAGCCAGGATCATGGATACGCACTGCTAAGGAGTTCCATACTAGGATGAAACGGCCGTCCAGTGTTTCTAGGTTTTCCATAGTGGTCTAACTTCAATTGACTTATGAATTCAATTATGAAACGGATGAATTAAGTTCTCAATTATAATAATATTCACAATAAAAAAAGTTGTAAGTGATAAACCCTTTGAAATGTTGTTGTGGTGTGGGTTACTTATATCCACACACGTAGTATATAACGGTGGTCAGGCATAGAATGTATTTCTGTCAAAGATCGAGAAGGAAAGAATCGAGAACGGAACGTAATTAGTATGAAAATGCATGAACAATGAAATCTGAGACAATGGAGTGATATTTGCAAAAGGAACAGTCAAATTTGAGACAATGGATTAATAGTTTGCAAATTAACGATTTACTATATGGTTCTCAGAGTTTATTGAGATGATCTGTAATTTCGTGTCAAATATATTCGATTGTCCCCAATCGTGTTCTTGTTCACTACATTGTAACTTATACTATACAAATACATAACTCTAATTATCTTATTAACAAAATAAATTAGACCATATTACATTATTGATATTAAGTCATTGAATTTTCATTATATATTTCAATAGGTTAATATTAGATAAAATTGTCATATTTGATCAATGCTATAAAACATATTGATTTTTGTCTGTCTTCTATCGTTTATCTTCTTTTTTGTTTGTTGTTGTTGTTGTTTCGTTTTATGATACAAAATTGTAGTTTTTCAATGACAATCTAGATGACGATGATAATAGTCGTTTCGTTCATTCAATTCTCTTTTCGCTTTTTTTTCTCCAGTTCGAAAGAAACTTTTATTTTTTTTTTGGTGCTACAAATGAATTTCTTTTCCTTTTTTCCTTTTTTTTTAAAAAAAAACTTTTTCACTTTTAAACAGAAATGTAGACAAACAAAAAAAATGAATAAATAGTGAAAATTGACATTTGAATGTAAAGAATAAATTCAAACTATTTTATTGATGTTTGTTGTTGTTGTTGTTGTTATATTGTTTGTATGTATTGTGTGGTTTAACTTATTGAATAGGGAATTCTGTTCATAATTATAGTTAATATATATAATAAATCATTAAATGATATTAGTTGTTTAAATGCATTAGAGATTATAAATGATAACAATAAAAAATGTGGATTTTATTGAATTGTTTAAGAAAACTTTATCTTGTTTAAAGAAAAAAAAAGCTTCTTTCGTTTGTTAAATAAATATACAAAAAGAAAATTAAATTCACTTGATATTGTTTATATGTATCTACCCATTTGATATTAGGACTGTAATTGATCAATCTTTTGTTGGTATATATGCATCTTATGTGAACTGTCTCGATATTGACTTAAGTCATCCTATTGTATACTTACTTACTTACGCCTGTTACTCCTAATGGAGCATAGGCCACTGACCAGCATTCTCTAACCCACTCTGTCCTGGGCCTTCTTTTCTAGTTCATCCAATTCTTGTTCATTTTCCTCATGTCTATTTCCATTTCCCGGCGTAATTTGTTCTTTGGTCTTCCTCTTTTCCTTCGGCCTTGAAGATTTCATGTTAGGGCTTGCCTTGTGACACAGTTGGGTGCTTTCCTCAATGTGTGTCCTATCCACTTCAAGCGCTTCTTCCTGATTTCTTCCTCCACTGGGATCAGGTTTGTTCTTCCCCACAGTAGGTTGTTGCTAATAGTGTCCGGCCAACGGACCTGAAGTATTTTGCGTAGACAACTGTTAATAAACACCTGTATCTTCTGGATGTTGGATTTCGTAGTTCTCCAAGTTTCCGCCCCATACAGTAGAACTCTCTTGACATTATCCTATTGTATAAGCAGGTGGCTATTAGGACTTAGTAGCTAAGGGGATAACGCAACGGCATTTGAAGCGAACAGTACCATGTCCGAGTCCTAGATTGAACATCAGTTCTGAGATGTAGGTACATCCAGTTGACGAGTCTCAAATAGGACGAAACGCAAGCTCTGGATTCCACTGCTAGCCAATATCTACCTTTGCTTATGCAAAAAACTGTTTAATTGCATTGAGATGTCTAATTTCTAGATTAAATTATAGTAAATAAGTTTAGTGAAAATTGTAATTTTTTTTATAATTTAAAAGATACAGTTTGCATTCAACTGATTGACTGCTTCTATTGGCATTTCTATTGCACTATATGCAATATCGGCCAATCGTATAAATCACAAAGGAAATATTAATGAATACTGGATTTCAATAGTAACCAATTTTGAACACCATCGATTTGTAGTCATTAACATTCAATAAAGTCATTTGCATAATAAACGAAATGTACTCAAAGTGATTCATGTCAAAATTATCTTTAGTAATAATTATTTGCTCATTGGTGACTAGCTTTTACACAATTTTCTCGATGTTCTATTAATAACTTTCAAATACAGTTATTCATCACTGATATTGTTTAATGATAATAACACTTTACAATCAGTTGACTAAATTTAGAAATGCAAATCATAGGAACTCAACACATATTATATCGTGCTTAAAGGTTCTAGATTTGATACCATGTGAATATTATGATATGTACCATTCATTAATACTTTTATACTAGAACTAAGGAACATTTGATTGATATTAATAATACTAGAAGGGGTTTTGTGGAGATTGTAGAAATTTCAATAGTTGAGATTATGAGTCAATTAAAGCTAGACCACCATGAAAAAACTGGAAGCACTGGGTGGCCGTTTCGAGACGGATAAGTCCTTGGTTCGAATCCCGCGAGGTGGGGCCGGGGATGCGCACTGCTGAGGAGTCCGGCAATAGGACGAACCGACCGTTCAGTGATTCCAGGTTTTTCATGATAGTCTAGTTTCAACTGAGTCATGATCTCAACTATTGAAATTAATAATACTAATGGAAATTCTGTTCAGATAATATTGCTGGGTTGAATTCATATTTCCTTGAGTAATTTTGTAAATATCTAACTTTTTTAAAATGAGAATATTAATAGAATTACCCTGTTGTTGTTCTTTTTTGGTCTAAAAGTATTTTTTTGCTGAATTTTAGTTTAGAGATTAAATGTTGTAGCATTTCTGTATATTCCTATTGTAAAAGAACCAAATGGCTATAACAATTTTTGTTTTCTTTATGGGAGTATTCCTTTGAAGGAAAAGAAAAATCACATCTGTCACATAGTT
Organism: Schistosoma mattheei; assembly: GCA_944470405.2. Classification (NCBI taxonomy): domain Eukaryota; kingdom Metazoa; phylum Platyhelminthes; class Trematoda; order Strigeidida; family Schistosomatidae; genus Schistosoma; species Schistosoma mattheei. Next base: position 23,284,456 of record OX103947.1, on the reverse strand, counting down.
TTCTTATTCGAAATAAAAAACTTAGAGGATAATGATGGATTGTAATAGAAAAAAGAATTTGTCTTATTCTCTTTTTTTTTTCCTTTTAGGGTTATCGTAACTATGAGAACATTTTGATACTATATCATTTAAAGTGTATAATATTTATAATCAGATATCTGAACAAAATTGTTTCATATATGTGTATATATATAGTAATGGGTTAATCTATAATGGATGATATGGATCATCAACTTGTCTTCATAGACATAGTACAAACAAAAATAATTTTTTATTCACTTATACAGTTTATAACGATTTTATTCCAGTTTGAAGATAGTTCCCTACATAAACAATGTAAAAAGAACTGAATCATTTGTCTTGTCCTTGTTCGAAACTTCTCAAAAGTACTGAGCTATAAATGAATAAGTGGTTTAAAACCAGAGATTTTAGATTCTATAACAAATTAGTTACTATTCAGTTACTGACCAAGTGTTTATTTTTTGTTTTGTATAGTGTAACCAGAAAACTAGATTTTAGGGCTTTTTAGTTTCAATAGTCTTTGGCCGATGTTATTTATTGACCGAAATGATCTTTAAATGACAGATCATGATACAGTCTACATTAAAACAAATATTTATACATACACCAATAGTGTGTTCGATATGAGTAAAGTCATTGTTAAAAATTATATCAAGAACTGAAGTATTTCGTTAGATAATTTCAGATTTTCATCTTCATATTTTCAATCCTATTCACTTCATTCTCTATACTTCAATCACTTTTGACTTTTGTTCTTTAATATGCGGTAAATCAAATTGACAAGCTATTTTAAATAAGGTTTTACTTTATCTTTTAAAGTTTGAATCCTATCAGGCAAGAATTAATTTAACGATAGATGAATATTTAAGTATTAGTTTTCATAGTATAAAGATCTTACATCGATGTAATGTGTTAACAAGGCATTCTCTACATTGTTACATAACACTTATATATTCTTCCCTTCTTCTTCAAGATATGCATGAATGTAAGTATAATATGAAATATAAAGTTGTCTGTAGAATAATTTACTCCAATATCCTTGTTAACTTCATTTGAAAAATAAAGATTTTTGCATTTTGTTTTACAAACCTAAATTAAAACTTTACTCGGTTTTTACATTTCAATCATAAACAGGATGTTTGTAAAGTACACCGAAACGTTAAGTATTTAGAAATCTATCCTTAAACAATATAAATGTAATCGCATTTTTCAATCATGTGAATATGTATTATATATATGTAATGAACAAGAACACAGGTGGGGATAATCAGTTGTCTTAATTACAGAATCTCTTGGTAAAATATGAGAATTATACTTCATTTGTAGATTTTCATCATTTGTCCTTCACATTCTGTATGATTCTTCCAAGTCATAATTCCTTTTTATTTCCCCTTCTATTTTCTTCAGTTCGATCTTCTTAGCCTTCTGCTGTTAGGTTTCACACTTCCAACTGGTGTTAAATACTACGTATGTCGACAGATATGAGTTTATCTTATTTGTTATATCAAGTCTTTAGGATTGAGCGTTCCTTATATCAAAAATTTATTGCATATAATCTATAGACTGTGGGTATGAATTGTTTTTAGTGTGATGTGGATAATGTAGCGCTCAAATAAAGATTTTAAAATTTAAATGACCATTTTTATATTTGACTATCGTACCTATTGATCAGTAATGATTTCAATTATCTCTTTTACTTAATGTAAAGCAATTTTTCAAGACATAATATGCATAAAAAGTAAACTTAAAAGCCATTCCATAACTATTTATCTTATAATATGGATATATGTCAATAGTGGTAGTGGTTTTTCTTCATTTCCAACATTTAATAAAAGTCTCGGCGAGACTATAATTTATGGACAAACCAATCACGCATAAGATAACAGGTCTCGGATTTTGGCAAGAAATTCATTCATCCATTTAGATAAATAGAGTCTTCGTATTATAACTGATGTCAGTTCATGATGAAAACCCGAAATCGAATTCTCAACCTTAATCATCAATTTCAAATCATAATTCTATTTCCTCACACTAGTTTATAACCCTCATTCAGTTCTGGTTAATAAGTGAATACTGTGAAAATCAGTCTAGCGTTGTTCAAATGTCATCCATAAATTATAGTCTCAGTAAAGTCTCTTAACGTTTTGGGGAATAATTTCTGTCTGTTTTATTATATATTACACTAAATAATATGAAATAGGTCAACAGAAAAAAAAAGAAATTCATAATATCAAGTATCATTACATGTGCACATATATACCATTGTCTTTTGATAGTTGTTGTTCATGTTGAATCATTTAATTAATAAGTTTCTATGATCACGTCAGACAATATTATCATCACCTATTTCCAACTGAAACAGATACTACTGAGACCTGTACGACATTGTAATGATTTCTGTGACTAGGGTTTTGAATGAACTGATTAAGAGTAAGCACTGATGGTGTTGACTAGAGTAATAATAAATCCCTTTCAATCAAATCAATCAACTGACAGAACAACAGACTATTAAAAGAACCATAAAGCTTTTCCATCATTTACTAAACTGTAGGACTTTAGCATGGACGAAACTAATATGAATTTGTATTCAGTTAAGAGAAAGATCTTATTGTTTCTATAAACGAAGAATGGAAAATTACATCAAAATTACCAATGGCATTTATTCTGAGACATAACGTGGTAACTTCTTAAGTCACTGAGTTCAAGGGTCTATGGAATCAACTCGGAGTCATGATGAAACGGCATAACCATCTTTTATTTTACAGACATTTTGATAGCCCGTTCTTCTAGCATGAATAAGTGTATACAGTGATTTCTCTATCCTTCAGTTCCATAGATAAATAGTGAGAGAAATAAAGTTAATACCTGAATATCAGTAGTGTTTATCAAATATATAAAGCAAAATACGTCACTGGGAAGTATCAGGCTGATAATTCTATTACTAGCATGACTAAAGTTTTCGTTGAAATTTTGTACAACTTTGTGTAAATATATGTCATCATACATTGGGTTTTGTATTATATTAGGTCAACAGAATTTCTAAAAAGTTTCATTAATAGTAAACCTTCGTTTTACCATAATTTCGGTTAGTAAAATTTCTTAGAATATTATAGCTTTATGAAACGGTATGATTGTTATCAAAATTATAAACTTTTTAAAAGTGGAAATACTTGGATCAAAACTTTCATGTAATTAGTTTTTGATAATATTCTTCATTTTTGAATAATATTATTATATGAAGAATAAAAGTTATGTCTGTTATATTCATCAGTCCCATAAACAAAGCTGTCAAGGTGATTATAGACAAGATGAATCAAAAAATGAAATCCAGGATAGACATTTAATCCTTAGTAGCTCAATGAATAACTTTCTGGATGCTTGAAGTAAAAGGTACTGGGTTTAGGTACCAGTGTAAACATGAACACTGGGATGCAGATATATCCGGGTAACTAGTCTTAAACAAGAGGAAACGTACATCCTAGATTCTGTTGCTATCTACAATCCATCTTTATTATAAAATTTGTGACAAAATGACTATATTAAGGCAATTTACACAAGATGCACATATACTAACGAAGGCTGATCAAAATTCAGTCATAAATATTATCAACAAAGGGATTATTCAAACCCTTAGCAATAATATAATCGTAATTGTTGTGTCTGACATTATTAAAACATCGAAATGCCTAACTGGGTTTTACCTGATACTGTGACCCCAAATCCGGCGACACGTAGCGAAAACCAAAGACTGGTGATAAAGATTTATTTGACTTACAAAGTAAATAAGAATGATATCGGAATGCACTATTATTTATATGATTTTTGTACTGTCAGGTTAACAATCAGATTTGTGTAATTTGAATGAGTGGTATCTAAATTCACTTAATAATTTATTATATGAACACATATCTGCAAGAGTGTACTGATGGATTTTTATACTGACTTGATTTATCTGCTTTGGTCCTGTTATATCAGTAACTGTTATGGATGTCATCACTATTCAGGCCTCATCTTACTTCCTTTTGGGTTAGATTCAATAAAATAATCAGTCAATGGAGATTAACCAAATCATAATTTTAGTTTTTATAACTAATTGACAGATTGAAGTTTTAATAGATTGTATTGTTAATCACTTGATGAATTATTCACTTATAAGGTAAAGTTTTCAGTATGGGATTGTGCAGATTGTTGAATTTCACTGAAATCATGAATCGATCTTAGTTAGACTTTCATTGGAAACCTGGAAGCACTAATGAAAAGTCTCACAAAAGGAAAAAAAACCAGCCGTTCAGTACTTTTAGGCTTTCACTGGTGATTTAACTTAAATCACTTCATTGTTTCAATAAAATTATAAGGTTAAATCTTGCAAGTGATATGTTTTGACAATAAATAACTAAGTCAAATGTACTGAAACTGAAATGATAAGTGAAACGAATTCGGTCACTTCAAGATGAAACAATCTAAAATGTGTCTTTCTTAGGAATGTTATTATGATTGAACCTTGATGTACAGGGTTTCTTGTTATTTGTATTTGATCTTCAGTACACTGATTACAATCTTATCTATCGTTCTACACACTGTAAGAAGATCAGATGAATATACTTGTAACTAGATACAGGAAAAAATACCATCCATGTATTCTTCATTAATATGATATTATATATGTAGAAATATTTCTACATGATTGTAAAGTTCACTTGGAAACTAAAATCAATTCACAATTAAAATCCCCCCTCTATATAAAAAATTTCCCATAAATCAGGTGATCAAAGAAATAAAGTACATATCTTACTAATATTTTGAAAAAATAATTATGATATGAATTTTTTCTATTTCGATTTGATTTATACAAATTTATTGATTTATTTAATAAAAAATATAAAAAAAATCAATCATTGCTGTTCATTAATATTATAATAATTGGCTAACAACATATGATAATAATAATAATACTTATTTACTTAAGTTTATAGGCACAAACAAGTTCAGATTGAAATATGCTTATTTGGAAATTAAAAAAATATTAATAATCAACTCTGTTCATTGGATAGTAACAATGATTTAAATTAAATAACGTTATATTATAAAATGCGATATAGTTTGTTTGATAACTAGAATTAATCTGTTGGAAAATCTAAACTAAAGTTATATCATTGTTGGTAGTTATCAGTTGAACATGATTGGAAGTTAGTAAGTGAGTTAGAACCTCATTATCTATTTAAAGAGATAAACGGCCTAATGCTAAAATATTTGAACACAGAGGTAAATGAACGAATTTTGGATCTTGAATAAGAGCAAGTTTTCTTAAGGTACTAGATATTCATCAGTCAGTTAGTCAGCTACAATATAGGACCAGGCATATGTATGCATCGGTCCAAGTTGCCATATCTCATCAGTACAATAAGATGAACAGCAAATTCATAGAAGCAGTTAATTCAATGGTAGTAATATATAAAAGAAAGATTGTGTATAAGGATATAGTACAGGAAGAAAGAATTCGAAGGAAAGGTACGAAGTAATTTTAATCTCAAGGCTTGAGGGAAGACAAAGAGTGTGTGCACCTACGCCATTGTGATCGATTCTGAGCCATGTTACCCAGAGTCTCTAATCACTGGTCACCATAGTCACGCGGACCCCAATCAAGTAGTCTGCATCTACCAACATGGCTCAGACCAGAAGTTAGTATCTTCAATGACTGATGCCACGTTTTGGTTTGACCGCCTCTAACTTTCTTCCAGCCGTCTCCAACACTGATGAGCATTCCGCGTCGTACACTCGATATTCGTTGATGATGTGTGATTAAAGTCTAGGGCTATCTGATAGTGCATCACCGGTTGAACTAATTTGTTAAATCGCACAATTTTAAGGAGCCGCTCTTGCACAGTTGTGGAAAAAGGATCCATTGAATTTAAGTTATCACATAACTCAACCTCATAAAAACAATAAAATTACGCATAGATTTATTGTTATTATTAGTATTGACCGATAAAAAATAATTCACTTGTGTTTTACTTTGAGTGTAGTACATTGTTAAAGTTATTTATTGATATTGACAAATTGCATTACTCTCACTATCCTTTGGTTAGAGAAACCATTTTTTTAAGTGGATTGTTATTCAATAAGCAAATCATATGACATAATTTTTTTAATAACCGGATTCTATTCTTTTACTCACTTCTTTTCTGTATAATCATTTAATTATGTACTTAAGTGCTTAAAACCATGTGTTTAGTCTTGAACTGAGAAATGTTTAGTGAGTTGAAACAATTTCTTTTTATCGGAGTTTAGTGAGGATTTTATATTAACAATTTACGATAAATGTATACCTGATAAATTATTTCAGCTAGGAAGCCAATGAGACATCAAATTGATAAGTATTCACTGTTCTATATAGGATCTAACTCAAAATCTTCAGATAAACAGAATAATCAATAAGGCGGAAACTAATGATTCATGTACTCTGACCTTCATTAATGTATTATTCCATTCTTACTAAACACTATAGATGGATAATTGGTTTATTTGTGGACTGGTTAACTTCAGAAGTCATGATTTCTACCCAGTGAATTTAAGAAAAGAGTACTTCATGGGAATAGAAACAAATTCCTATGTAGAAGGTATTCATCAGGAATTAGTAACAGTTGGAGTATCCACTAGGAACCAAGGAGCATCGTACAACTATTTTATTCCAGTACACGATTTATTTGTAGTGAGTATACACGAACCAATCAGAGATCGAACTAAAGATCTCCCGGTTACATGTCAATACTGAACCAACAGAGTTTCAATGTTACACAGTTCAAATTTTAATCAGTTTGCAGTATAACGCTGAGGTAAACGATGAAGTAACCTACCAATGCTCCTTGATTTTTAATGATTCCTTAACTAAAATCAATCCATGATAGAAACCTTTCAAACATTATAATAATCTCACTGGTTGAAATCATGAGTCAATTGAAGCTAGACCACCATGGAAAACCTGAAAACACTGGACGGCCGTTTCGTCCTAGTATGGGACTCCTCAGCAGTGCGCATCCACGACCCCCCACGAGATTCGAACCCAGGGCCTGTCAGTCTCGCGCCAGACGCTCAACCAACTAGACCGCTGAGCCGGCATCCAATGGTGTTAATGTCTAACCTCAACCAATCCACGAAGTTGCGCCACCGTACACCATTGTCTTCAGTGAGTTGATATCTCACAACAGACCTGGTTGAACTCCACTGATCACGGCTTCGCACTAGGACTCCAGGAAATGCCTCTTGAAGTCAGTAACTAGTGAGCAAATGATTATTATCAGAAGGGGTGGTCTAGCTTCAATTGACTCACGATTTCAATGAGTGAAATTTCTAAAATCTTCACAAAACCCATTCTGATTATAATAATCCACATAGAATCACTTCATTCATAAAAGGTGTACATCAAAATAGAGGCTAATAGAATAATTATCTATTGTTTTATATTTTGATTCTTATCATCATATTACAGAATAATCATCTGTAAATTGTAAAATAAGTTTTTCTTCTTCTTTTTCTCCTTCTTCTTTGATTTATTAATTTGATAAATGATTGGTTTTTTGTGTGAAAAGTTTCTCTGTTTACCAATATGCATTAGATACAATGATCAATTTTCATATTCTATTAATGAATTATTCACTTGACATATATTGTACTATTTCCTGAACAACTTAAATTACATTTTGTACATTAAAAGAAAACATAGTCAAGTACAGTATGATTAAAATCTTTTTTAAAATTTAATTTTAATTTTAAACATTTGTGTGAGACTATAATTTATGGACGACATTTGAACAACGCTAGACTGATTTTCACAGTATTCACTTGATAACCAGAACTGAATGAGGGTTATAAACTAGTGTGAGGAAATAGAATTATGATTTGAAATTGATGATTAAGGTTGAGAATTCGATTTCGGGTTTTCATCATGAACTGACATCAGTTATAATACGAAGACTCTATTTATCTAAATGGATGAATGAATTTCTTGCCAAAATCCGAGACCTGTTATCTTATGCGTGATTGATTCGTCCATAAATTATAGTCTCGCCGAGATTTTTTTAATATTACCATTTTGTTATAGGTTTCTATGGTTAATGTATTGATGTAATGGGCATTAATTAGGTCCATTACTCATTGTAAGTATCAACAGTAGGATTCAAGTTAATTTAGCTGATCGGTTTTAAATAGGACACAACACATCCTAGATTCTACTGCTAACCATATTATAAATATTGCATAACTCTGATAACCTTCGTCTTTTCGTTGCATTATCGATATTAAAGTGAAATTATTTAACAAATTTTTAAAAATAAAAATTGTAATAGAAACACTAATTAAGAACTCTTATGAAAATTTAACAGCTGAATTCACGAGTCGGTCTTAGCTAGACCACCAGTAAAAACGTGGGAGAACTAGACGACCGTCTCGTTCTAGTATGTGACGCCTCAGTAGTGTTTATTCACGATCCCGTACCTTGGACTTGAACCTGGGTTAACTGGATGTCAGCTGAATGGTCTAGAATTAAAGCGTTTGTGCATGAGGTCGAAGGTTCTGGGTTCGAGTTCCACATACGGGGTCGTGGATGCGTGCTGCCGAGGCGTCTCGTGCTAGGACGAAACGGTCGTACAATGCTTTCAGGTTTTCGACAGTGGCATAGATTAAACCGACTCGTGAATTCAACTGTTTAAATATCATAATCTTCATAAATCCCCATAATGATCTTATGAAAGGGAATAGATACTGTTGATTATTTCTAAGAGACTAACAGAAATAAGGAGAAGAAGTAATATGAATTCAGTTTAACTGCAAAAATAGTGAAAATTCAGTGTGAATTTGTTGTAGTTCACATTAGAACCCAATGAATAAGAATACGGTGTATTTCTCCATTAAAAATCTTTTGTAATATAATTCAAATATCAATGTTGGGCTATGATGTTCACAGACCTGTTTTTTGAGTTACAGCTTTTGCCAGGTTATTTAATTATAAATAGGATTAGTTTATCTAGCATGTTAACATAATCCAAAATTTCAGTGTGTTGCTTCAAGTTCTTATTTCAGATTTATTGAATATTCGTTTGTAAACTCTGGTAATTCCATAATAGTAAATTGTTTGCGTAAAACAAGATTAGCTGGTCGACTGTTGTTACAGAAAATGTTCAAAATATCTAGACTGACTGTTTAGATCATAAGCCAGTTAGTCAAAGGAATTCGTCTACGATCATTCTGAAATTCTGACACTTTTTTTAGTACAGGTACTTTTCGGCAATGATTATCTATCCAATTAATATTTTACAGTATCATGTATAAAACTTCTAAAGTTCTTTTATAACCAACTAATCCTTGCTAGAGAACTACTCAAAACAAAAGAGGAATAAACAGTTATTCTTCCCTGATTTATGACTTTGTACTTGTGCGTGCCACATGACTCCATGCAGAATCGAATTCAGAACATTCAAGCCTCGTGATAAGTGTGATCGATTTAAATGTCTTAACTAGAATCAAATAAGTTTCATTTCCTGAGTTCGTTAACCTGCTCTATAGAGATATGTTTATTCAATGTAAATGGCTGCCATCTGTTTTATTTTCAGCTTAGATGATAGCACTATTCACGTCTTTATAATACAATTTGGAGTCAGTTGTTAATGAGTATATGATAATTATTTATTTAAATATTTTGTCGAGAAATCTATATGGTTGGAAAATAGTTTAAAGAGTTAACTTGAAGTAAATGCGGAATCAAACCAGAATCACAGAGCTCCAAGAAGTTCCTTTCTAAACTATCTTCATTTTATACAAATATTTCTTAAATTAGACTTTAACTAACTGGTGCGGCAACTTATATCTCAGTCAAACGTCATTAGGTTCAAGTCATCATTCAGTAAAGAAGTTTGTTTAGGTGAACATCATTATTAATCTGTAGACAATACAAATAGCTTATAGCTAAGTACGTAAATCTACAAATAGTTGATAAGTTTTATGTCATTTTATGTCAGATGGTATAGTAGATACTTCAGTAATTGACTTAGATATATATTTGGAATAGTTCATTGGACGTTACATACAATTTCAACTACATATAATGTCTGTTTTATTACCAGTCAAATTTTTAGTATTCATTGTACAGATGGACTTATTAACAAATCTTTCAAAATAGGGAAATATAAAATACATAAAATTTAATAAGCAAATATATATATTCATATAATTTAATTACCTTTAATTAATTTATTATTAGTTATAAGTGTAATGATAATTTTTATTTCTGAATATTTTCATTTGATTTTCTTTCATACAAATAGCAATATGGGATTGTGGAGATTATTATGCTTTTGACTGAAATCATGAACCGATAATTACCATGTGCTCACTAGCTTCGTGAAGGAATTCTCGGAGTTCTAGTGAGAAGTTGTGACTAGTGGAGTTAATCCATGCCAGATAGGAACAGGTATTTATCTCAGTACAATGGAAAATGGTCGCTCAATTTCGTGGATTTGGTGAGGTCAGACATTAATATCGCTGGATGCCGGCTCACTGGTCTGCAGGTTAAGCGTTTGTGTGTAGGGCCGAATGTCTTGGATCCGAATCCTACGAGCGGGACCGTGGATGCGCACTGCTGAGGAGTCCCAAAATAGGACGAAACGGATGTCCAGTGCATCCAGGTTTTCAGTGGTGGTCTAACATCAATCGGTCTATGATCTCAAACAAAAACATAAAAATGCCTGTTTATGTGAAATAAATAGAAAAAGTACATACGAAGGAGATAAAGAAATTTCTGTTTGTACGTTAGCTAAATGTTAGTTTTTGCTAAAGACAAATATTGTGATTTCATAATAAAGTAGTTCAGTAGTTTTATTCTTAGCCCAGTTGTAACCCATCATATTAAGTTTCATTTAAACTACACTTAAATGATAGCAAATATTTATATTATCATCATCTGTTGAAATATCAGTGAATACTAGAACTCAATAATCTGAAAGATACCATTTGGATGTTTGAAGGATGATAGGTTTGATTCTCACCGGAAAGGTAGATCTATATGAAAATCTTCATATTGAACATAGTTTTTATGATAAATGGTTGTCAGTTAAAAAGATATTAAAAATTAGGGAGGGGGCGGTTTAGACTCATTAGTCACTAGTATTTGCGTTTATCCCACACGATATTTAGCCTAGAACAACTAGTTTTTGCAATGGACAAGACATCATACAGTCAGTGTTATTATTCTAAAATGTTAAGTTTCCACCGTCATTCAATTTGTGATATGACTATATTCAAGAAATATTAACTGTGAGTTACCTTCACATTCTTGACCTTGATTTTAACATATTAGTTTAAATATGTTACTCTTTCTAAAGATTGTTGGTCTAAGGTTTGGTGTTATATGAACTATTAGTGTATACGGCTAAAAAGTTTTAAGCTAAACTGTCTGGTTATTCACAGTCTTCCAAAATTATCTAAAATATCATTTGACTTATACATGATTAGCTTATATACCGTCAGTTTGTCTAGATGAAAGAAATTACTTGGAAAATTGATTTCAATGAGTAGTAGCCTAAAACTATACAACATAGGTATGTTTCCAAATGTTGATCATTTTACTAATTACACTATTCAACATTATAAAATCTGAATTTCAAATAAGAATTTAATTAGAATGTGTTTTTTGTTCAAATGTGAATTGGCATATGTGCATACTTTGCATATTGCCTTAATTCATAAGTATTATAAGCAAAGGCAGATAATGGCTAGCAGTGGAATCTAGGAATCGAGTTTCGTCCTATTCGAGACTCGTCAGATGGATGTACCTGAATCTGAGTTGATGTTCACTCTAGGACTCGAACCCAATACCGTTCGCTTCAAACGCCATCTTACTATCCACTTGGCTACTGAGTCCTGATAGCCATTTGTCAATACAGTCTTGTTAGAAAAATAGTTTGTAATTGAATTTCATTTAAATATATATTATCTTAATTCTTACATTATCATCGCCATTCACCTACTTTTTGTGAATCCTTTTTTTACAGATATGAATGCGTTTGGACGTGTTATTGTTGAAATCATCAAAGATGAAAAGTCCAATTTAGGGTTAACTGTTTCTGATGGTTCTAATCAGGGTGAAGCTCCAGTTATTTTAAATATTCGTCCTGGAAGTATTGCAGACAGGTAAATAACTAAATATTAAATACATTTATTCACATGTTCTATTGATTAAGATGATGAAAAGTCTTACTTCAAGAATTGATTGTTAATACAAACTAAAGGTTATTGATTCTGAATAAGATATTGACTATCATCAGGTTGTATTTCTCAAAAGTTGTAACAAAAATACTATAATCCATGGTATCAAACAAGTCTACTACGATATATCCAATTTAATAAGAGAGGAAATGTTAATATTTAGTTAAGTACTTGGTTAGTCAAGGGTCTACGTAGGATTTTGTTTTATAACAGCCTGGGTTTAGAATATATATGTCCCATTCCAATCATTAATTTTGAGTTAAGCAGATTGAAGGACTTATAAAGTTTATTTTATCCCACTGATTTTTCATTAACTGCAAACAATATGAATTAAAGAATAAAAAATAACAGTAATCATATTAAATCAATAACAGAAACATACTTTTCAAATAGTTCATTTTTTATTGTTGAGAACAAAACAATGAAACATGAAACAGTGAAGGAAGTTAATAACATAGAAATCGGTTAAACTAGTTCGACATTTATCTATCTCTCTATTTATCTACCTACAAAGTAATAAAACAACGTTTATCATTATTAGGTTGAAAAAGGTTAGCTATAAATTAAAGTAACTATAAAATTACTTGAATAATCATTATAATCTTGAAATGATTAGTAAATCTATCAAGGATAATAAAATCGTGGATTGGTTAAGGTTAGGCAATAACACTGTTGGCTGCTGGCTCAGTGGTATAGAGGTTAAGCGTTCGCGTGTGAAACTAAAGGTCCTGAGTTCGAATCTAGCTTGCGGGATTGTGGATACATACTGCTGAGGAGTCTAGTACTAGGACAAAACCGGCTTCCAGGTCTTCAGTGATAGTCTAACACTGATCCGTTCATAATATTAATCTAAAGATAACAAAATTAACAGTTTAAGTAGTCAAAATCAACTGGTATAGTATTGAAAAGTTTAAATTGTGAGTTTGAAATTTTGTTAAAGAAGAATTTGATAAGTTTTTATTTATTTCGTCTTATCAGTAACAGATTAATAACAGTTTTGATCTAAAAATAGGTTCTATGTAATTCGTTTGATAAAGACAACTATGAAGTAAACTTGAAGCTTGTAGGCAAGTGAGTGTTTTAAGCATATTCACTGTATAATTTTAACACATCGCATCGACTAAACGATGGGACATTTTTTCTTCAGTGAACTAGTCTGTAAGTCATAGATTTACATTTTACAGACTGTTTTGACAAGAGTATGATACTCAGTATACGCCATCAGATATTGATTATTCTTTAATGAATAGTAAGATATTTCTTATCAAATATGCCTTGGGTATTGTGCTTAGAATAATTACTTTAGTAAGTTATCCAAGAGTGTGAGTGAAACATAATTTATTATTACTTTGAAAGAATGATAATTATACGGAGGTTTTAGTCACAGATTTAGAATTTGTTAAGAATTGACAGTTCTGGTGAATACGATGACTCCATCTTAACTGATACTTTTAAAAAGTATCCTGTAATTCATTTTCCATAAAAAAAGAGGTAGAAACACTATAACACACTGTACGAAAAACGGTTATTCTATTCTTATTTTAAATTGTGTAATTATATGGACGCATTTATCTGAATGAGTTGAATTTACTAATTCTAGGAACCTTAGTAAAACTTGTAATATCAATTATTATATAAGAAAATATTCATATTTCAGAAAAAGATAATGATGAGTTACACAGTTGATTTAGTATTAAGGCAATTAAGATCATGGTTATAACTCATAGGTACTTTTAAGTTTAAGGGTTGGTATGACAAAAAACACACTCGATTTTTCAAGATTTCTATTTATCAACACAAGAATAAAGTCAACCATTCAAGAGGTAAATCATTTCTTCAACAGTAATGACACTCAAGGATATACACATGTTCTGTAAATTAAGTCAATTCTCTGGAATTTATTTTTAAAATCTTATATATCAGTAAATCATACTAGGCAGTCAAGTTGACAAACAGTAATGTATAATTAAATAATATTTTCAACATAACAACAAGAATAAAATCCTCCCCCCTATACACGAAAACAAAGATGTACTAACCAATATCATTCTTATTACTACTAAACGTGTAGATTTAAACATTTTCTTCTATTATTTAATATTCAGTAAAATGACAGACAGATGAATTATGATTTAAATGATGAATTTTTGTTGTCAACTTCGAAATTCCTCAACCTTTTTTCTTTTTACATCTCATTATCTTAACTATTTTCTTCTAAACGATATTTATGGAAATATGTAACACTGGACGAATATGAGGCAGTTAATCATTGGAGACAATGGAAGATAGTTAATCGATATTATGAATTAGTTGAAGTCAGACATTAACGCCATTAGATTCCAGTTCAATGGCCTAGAGGTTAAGCATTCGTGTGCAAGGTTGGAGGTTTTGGGTTCAGAATTTTTTTCTGATCACGTTTAACTACCCATGTAAACAATTAAAATATGTGTTGTGCTTATTTAATATGTCCTTGATTAAGTTGAAACTATCACCAATTACCGTATGAGAAGGCAAACGATGTTTATTTTATCTGTTAAATACGCGTCTAAAAATTAGATTTGAATGGTTAGCGTCTTCTCAGCCACATTTGTTATTCAGCTGTAATCGTAATCATACAGTATTGTCTGAGAGTAAAAAAAGCCTTATTTTTGTTAAAAGATTTCAAGTTTTGGAATTCTTCCCTGTGATAAGTCACTAATGGGAAACCGCTGTTGAAATCTTGATTTAATACTCATTGATTTCAGTGATTACACAACTGCGAAAAATCGTTTCCAAGCTTTACTAGTCTACATGTATCACTCAACTAAGGAATTATATTTTCAGTGTAGAAGTTTTTGGGGATCTTTGAGTTTTGCAATTTTACACCATAGATTAACTAGTTAGATAACCACTGAAAATTCTCTGTATTAAAAACCGATTGCGTTCTAAGTTTGAGAGGTAACTCTCGTAGTTGTAATGGAAATTTACAACCATGTCAAGTATGAAACAAATATTCCCGATAGTAATCAATAATGGTCGTGCAGTATTACAAACTGATTGAGGATAGAAACGTAAAATATTGAACGGCAGCCCAGTGGTTTGAAGATCAAGCGCTCGACAAGGGGCCTAAAAGTTGTTGGTTCGTTTCTTGGCAGGGTCGCGGATGCACGTGATCAAATATCCGCATGCTACAATGAAATGGATGTCTAATATTTTCTGGTTATCGATGGTCCTCCAAGGCCGATTTGTGATGCGAAACCGTAATTTTTTGAAAAAATTAATGTTGTTGACTTCTATTTTATCAGGCGATTTCATCAAAGGACAAAAACTCACTAATTTTTAAACACATTATTGCTATGGTGATGATTTCATATTCGAAATCGCACATTCTTCTATTCATTTATATTTCTTTTATTATGACTGATTATTACTTTAAACATCATCAAAAAACTTCAACGCATTTGTGTATACAAAATACTCAAATGAAAAAGTAGTTCTATTAAGTCCATAATTTACTAGTTGAATTCATGAGTTAATTAAAGCTAGACCATGGAAAACATGAAAACACTGGATGGCCGTTTCGTTCTAGTATGAAAGGCAATTACTCACTGAAGACAATGGTGGACGAAGGCACAATATTGTGGATTGGTTGAAGTTAGACATTAACACTGTTGAATACCGGATCAGTGTTATAGAGGTTAAGGTCCTAGGTTCGAGTCCTTCGTGTGGGATCGTAGATTCGCACTGCCGAGGTGTCCCATACTAGAAAGAGACAGCCATCCAGTGCTTCTAGTTTTTTTCGTGATGGTCTAGCTTTAATTGACTCATGAATTCAACTAGTAAATCACTAAAACCTCCACAAAACCCTCTTCTGAATTCCATAATTTCAATGGAGAAGTGCTTGACATGTAACTTGAATTTCCTAGATTTAATTCCTGATGAAGTCTTGAATGTACACTGATTAGAAGTCATACACTAGAATAATGTAGGTGTCTAGTGCTGATTTCTGTCTGTAATGATTATCACTAATAAATCCCTAAGTAATTTGGTTATCGACAGAGGCTGTGTGAACAAGAACACGGGCGGGGACAATTGAATGTATTTAGCACAAATATTACAGACTATCTCAATAAAATTTGAATACCATATAGTAAATCGTCAATTTGCAAAATATTCATGCATCTAATCAAACTGGACTGTTTCTGTTGCAAACACCAATCCATTGTGTCCCATTCCATTGTTCATGCGTTTTCTTACAAATCGCATTGTGTTTTCGCTCTTTTTTTCTTGATCTTCTACTCATCTTCTGCTGCCAGACATAACGTTTTAACCGCGTCATATACTACTCATATCAATATAAGTAGCTCACACCACAAAACTACTTGATAATTCAATAAAAACGTTGTATAAAATTTTGTTCTATTTAAGTAAGGGATTTATTTGTTACGTATATTGTGTATGACATCGATAGTTTCTGTTGAAATGATTTCATTTTGGTATTTAGATTTGAATACATTTTCATAAAATAAAATAAGTCTCTATTGAAATTATATGTAGTATGTTATCTTCTTCAAAACTAAGACTACTCAACTAAATATGTATTATTTGATTGTTGAACTTTATTGAATTCAATATAGAAATGATTGTTTCCTACCATATGATCATATTTTATCAATGAATTTCATGAATATATCAAGTGAAAACTCTACTTCAAATAAACATTTGGGATCTAAAATTCAAATGGAAATTGGATATGAATTACCAGCATTACGTAAGTAGTTATTGAGTACTGTGTTGATGAAGACATCATTATCATCATCATCATCATCGTCGTATGTTTTAAATTATTTTTCTCATTTTAATAAACGTTTGTTTTTTCTTGGTATTCAGCTCATTATTACTCTCGAGTTTATCCGGAAACAGAATAGAATGTATTGTGATTTTGCATTAGTGTAATAGCAGACAACCAATTTCGTATTTATTTTCTCTAGATTAACACTTTTACTCCCAACCGCATTATTGTGTAATGTGAATTATTTAGCAGTAAAATAATTAAGAATAGAAAAAGTAACTGAATCATGTTAGATTACATCAGGTACCTACGTTATATTAACCTAGTATTCAGTTTGTGACTGAAGTTAGTCTGCTGAAATAAAAATAGTGAGGTCAATCAAGTTGTAGTATGATCATATTTAACTTGAAATAGGGGTACTCTTGTTCAATGATAACAAGATTAAGAGAATTAACAGAGAATCTTTGACCTATTTTTTTAAAAATTAACTGGTACCCACGAATTAAGCTTATTGATAACCATGGGAGAAGAAAGTTCTACATGAAATCTGGAACCCAACCAGATTGATAGGCCCAAATAACTAATTGTAACGTTTCTATCTGTGGCGTTGGTTAACATAATCATGGACCCAATGAGAAGGAATCAGTTTCTTCAAGATAGAAAATAAACTTTGTTAAGAGTGTTAAATAGTATTAAACCTACGTATCAAGCTTCCTGCTTTCAACCATACAGTATTGCAGAACTTCTTTAAGTGACATGAACAAAAAAAGTCATACACATTGTCAAGTCTCAAATATCATTATGAATATTATGTAATAACCAAAAGAAAACGTCAAACTAATTTCAGCATTATTAACAAAAGAATTGCGATTTGATTCTCATAAACTTTAAAACGGTATTCGTAACTGTAGTCAACTTAGCATGATTCCATCCTAAAATATTGTTAAGTTTACAATGAATATTTGAGATGGTGGAGAAGATTTGTAGCTCAGGTGGATGATTCTGATGGAGTTTTGTTCTCTGAGCTGGATGGTTTGGTCGTGAAGCTTTCATCGTCGAGATGTACAGAACAAGCTGGGAAACGCACATGGAGAAATTCGAACACTTCACTTCTATCTGAAGTTTGTGCTGATGATGTCGTTCAGAAGAACAATGAAAGCTCCACGACCAAACCATCCAGCTCAGAGAACAAAACTCCATCAAAATGAATATTTGATTAATCTGTTTGTTTGTTGCTGTTTTTTTTCTCTCTCTAGAAATACTTGCCAGTTCTCTAAATCATTCAGTAATTTTTTTTCTATTTTCACTTTAAATATTATCTTACTTAATATCAATCAATTAACATTTTCTGTGTAAATTGTTTATGATAGCTCCTGTTGGTTGTACTGTTAAACACATGGTTGTCAATTTGAAAATTAGTTCTGATGGTGTTGGTTTAGTTGTTCGTGGTGGATGGAATAAATCACCATTACTTATTCGACCATTAACTGTTATGCATATACGACAAAATAGTGCTGCTGACTGGTAAGTCTAATGTACCTTTTTTGTATTTTTGTTAAAGAAAAGACAGACAAACAAATAAAAAAATCATAATTATCTAATTATTTGATATAAGTTGATGAAATATTCTATGAGTAGTATAGTGTAATAACAAACATTGAAATGGTTAAAATGTAGAAATTCGGTATCATTTAGTAAACGAAAAGATTATTATTATTATTTAAGTGGATAAAATAAAGAATCTTGTTAAAAATATGAACAGTTCTTCCTGATAAAAAGCATTGGATAAAATAAATTCAAGGTATCATAAGTTCATTTTGTCGATTGATAACAATTGATAGAATCTATTTGTTAAACGAACTATTTTATTAACAATCTAAATCATTAAAGTAAACTTTCAGAATAGTTATTTTTAAGCAAAGATGGATAATGGCTAGCACTGGAGTACAGGACTCATGTTTCGTCCCAGTTCGGACTCGTCAGCCGAATGTACCTGAATCTCAGACTTGATGTTCACTCTAGAACTCGAACATAGTATCGTTCACTTCAAACACCATCACGTTATCTACTTAGCTACCGAGTCCTGATAGCTGCTTGCTTGTGCAATGAGGTGAATTTAAATTCACTAACATATAAGAAAAACAATACCAAGTGAATTTATAGTTATTTTTTGTTTAAAAAACTGACTTCAACTGTAAAATCAATGTGAATATGGGAATCATGAATAGATATTTCATCCTAGTTTGAGAGTATAACACCCAAGTACACAGTCATAATCTTATGTCAGACAAAAATTAGATTCTTTAGATCTAATTGTCAATGTTTAATCATTTAAATGATAATCCACAATTCTAGCCTAATTCAGTTCTTAATAGAGCATATCGATTGATCATTTCTATCAGTGAGTCTCATTCTCAAGGTATTCCAGTTTTTCTTAGAAATGAATTAATCTTTATAACTTTTTTCCAATGGACCATAGATTTTTATCTGTGAGATAGCTTTGAATATCGAGAAAAGTGTTTACCAGTTTATTATGTGCTCTTGAATGTATCCTAAAGTATCATTAAGGTTAGTTAATTATGATTCATAGAACTGTTATTAATAATACGGTTTATGGGTTAGCATTAATTGTATGGGAGGTTAGGTGTTAAGCTTTTAAAACAGAAAATAAAAATAAGTTCTTCAGTTCTAAATGTTTGTATCAATTGTAGGATAGATTTCATGTGTATTTCAATCATAATGAGATTATAATAAACCGATTGAAATGAAAGACCAATGTACAATAGTTA
The DNA here is from genome assembly GCA_944470405.2 of Schistosoma mattheei. Taxonomy (NCBI): domain Eukaryota; kingdom Metazoa; phylum Platyhelminthes; class Trematoda; order Strigeidida; family Schistosomatidae; genus Schistosoma; species Schistosoma mattheei. The sequence goes on along the minus strand of OX103947.1, from coordinate 23,264,620 downwards.
ATTTACATTTCAAATCTTACAGATTTATGATAAATTTATAATTCAATAGATGGATTAAAGCCAAGGAGTCAGTCGATTAGAAAGCGAAACATGAACTTATGCACAACATTGAATGATGATAAATTTACGTTATCTGATGCTCAAAAATAATAAAAGATATTTCAAAATTAGTAATTAACCATTAAGAAAGGTTTATTTGGTCAGTAGATTTTATGAGTTTTAAACATTTTTATGTTTAGTTAAAAAATTTTTGTGGAGATTAGTTTAATTTGTAGGTTGTACTCATCACGGATCGATTTTAGTTAAGGTATCACTGAAAACCGGGGAGCACAGGACAGTTGTTTCATCTTAGAATATGGTCCTTTAATGTTGCACATCCATGGCCCCACCAGTGATGTGACGCATAACCTATGGGCCCCGTGGTAAATGTTTAATCAATAAAATTATATAACTGATATTCAGTGATGCAATATGAACTTTAATTAATTTACAACACAGTGCAACGATTATTCCATGGAATTGATGACAATTGTTTCATCCTTGACGTGTCTCAACTCCTTTTTGTCATGACTACTCACTAGAACTTCAGGAGAACTTTCAGGCAATTCAGTAGTGAGCGAACTATTACAGTTCGTTCTAAAAGGTCTTGTTGCGATCGGTTTAATTTGTAGGCTGTAATATATTTTACTTACTTGAAATGACTATCAAAATCTTTAGTTATTTACTTGATAACTAGGTTTCGAACTATTGATGAACAAGTATTTATGAACAAAATAAGTTAATGAGTAGTCAGTTCATATTATACAATGCAATATTAGTATCAATACATACTAATCATTTATAGTGTTATGAGTAAATAAGTAGATTTCCAGAAATTCGATCGAATATATATATATATATATATATATATATATATATATATATATATATATATATATATATATATATATAAAACTAAACTCTTATGAAACAAAACGTAGTGTAAAGCTTTGACCAGTGGAGTCCAATCCGTATAGAGTGTGAGTCAGTTATCCACTGAAGCCAATGGATGAAGAGATCACAGATCATAGATCGATTGAAGTTAGACATCAACACCGTTAGATACTGACTCAATGGTCTAGAGGTCAAGCGTTCGCGCGCGAGATCTTGAATACGCACTGTTGAGGAGTCCCATACTACGACGAAACGGTTATCCAGAGCTTTCAGTCTTCAACGGTGGTCTACCTAAATCAGTTCATCAATTCAATTGTTATGAAATTACTAGAAAACTCCACAAATTCGAATTCCAACTTTATTATCATTCTGTGAGAATAGTTCTGTTGAGTGATATAAGTTTGTTAAATAGAAGTTAATGCATTTTGTTTTAGAAAGTTATAAAGATGGTTTAGAGTATGAATTCATTTAATAGTTATGACATTTGTACACGATAAAAATTATTATCCATTTGTTTTTGTGTTTAAAAATTTGTGTTTTCACATTATTAATGTTAAAAACTCAATATCTCATTGAATAACAGATTAATATTTCAAACTATTCATATTGTGCTCGAATTTCAATATAATTATTGATACTGAAATGTGAAAAAAAATCAGTTGATGAATCTTAAATAGGACGAAACATACGTCTTGAATTTCAGTTTTAATCACTATTCAGTTGTATTTCATGTTTTATTTTTCTCTAATGGATCAATTGATGGAAGATAGCATGCAAAAATGAAGTATATTTGTTATGAATGATAAGAAACAGATTTATCCTTATTGATCATAATCCATAGATAATCATATTCAATTAGTTGTTTATCTATGGTTAATTTATTGTTTATGCAATAAAGAGAATTATAAACAAAAATTTATCAAAATGAAAGATTATTTCTTTGTTATTTAATAGAAAAAGGTGAATAATTATTCACTATTCAACTGTAATGATATATGGTTAATTATAATGCGCTATAACAGTAAATTTATTGACATAAACTGTTTCCTATTTTCTATATTTGTGTTTTTGAAGTAATAAGATAGAAAATATTAAAAGGTTTGTAAAGCAAATATGGATGGTTGCTAGCAGTAAAATCCAGGACGCGCGTTTCTTCCTATTTGTGAGTCGTCAGACGGATGTACTTGCAACCTGACACCGTTCGCTTCAGACACTATCGTGTTATCCATTGAGCTATTGATTCCTAATAGCTACTAGCTTGTGCAATGAAGTGAAGTGTAAATCGATTATGCGTTGTTTGTTTCGATCTCCCCACCGATGTTTTAGACTGAAATTGATCAGTTTCTTATCGGTATACGTGCATATTTCGTGAATTGCTTTGATATCACTTTGATTCCCGGAGTGAACATCAACTCCGGAATACACGCACATTTAGCTGACTAGTCTCAAATAGAACGAAACGCGCGTTCTGGATTCTATTGTTAACCATCATCTATTTGGTTTATAAAGCTCGTGACTTAAGGCAATATCGAGGTAATCTGCACAGGATGCACATATGCCAACATGAGACTGATCAATTACAGTTCTAAATAACAATGGGAAGATTCAAACAGACATTGCAAAATGAATTAAAAGATTTGTAGTTCATTTGAGCTTAATGGAATAGATTGTCAAGTAATGTTTTTCTTAATGAAGTATCTTCTTTATGAAAAAGAAGCGATTCGAGTTCAATATCTATACTTTAAGTGTCGAACATTACAATTCTACTTTCTAGATTAATACACTTAGTTATTTAAGGTTTGCAAATGTATGGTTGTATAAGAATTTGTCACTAGGCTTTTTTAAACAGTAATTTGAATGACATAAACCTTTTTATACTATGTAATAGCAAATACTACTTTTTCAATTAGAAATTCGCAAATTTAGCAACCGATTAAATGTTCCTATTTAATGTATGGAATCTAGGGTTTTCTTGATGATATTACAGTAATTTTAAGATAAAAGATGTCTGGGTCATCATATTTCGACTGAATATTCTCAAGTTATCTTACCACGGAATTACATAGTCTTGCATTCTTTTTCATTTGATAAAAGGTAAGTTTACTATCAAGATAGATAATGTCTATTCACTTATTTTTCAAGTCATACGTGATTTTCCAAAAGTTAGGAGATTGTAACTTGTCAAGTCGATAGGAGAAATCAGCACCAAATTTAAGAAACAAGATTTATATATGAAAATAAAGGTTTATTCATCCTTTCTGTTTGTTCATAATAAGGTCGATTCATTTTTTACAGTTGATCTTGTGAATGAACTTCATAAACTTTTAACTCTTCGTCTTTCATATTCATCTTGACTATACCTGTATGGTCTGAAGAAAAAATTACTGAAAAACTTCTGTTCAATTAATTATTCTTTTCTTTATAATATTCGATAAGATTTTTTAAATTATTAATTCTAATAGCAAAACTTTCTTTTAACTATGTCTATTATGAAACTAATTAACAACAGCAGAGACAATAATAACAAAGAAGTTGTTTGAATTATTATTATCTATCAACTAAGAATTAACAAGATGATATAAAAATGACATGATCTATAAACTACCTTAAATGATAAACGATTAAGTGCTATGACACGGAATATACTATAAAAGTTAGATTGTGGTTAGGAGTAGAATCTAGAAAGTGTGTTTCTTCTTATTAGGAACTCGTCAATTGGTTAACCTGCATCGAAGTATTAAATGGTCACCTTGAGAATCAAATTTGATATTATTTTGTCTCAAACGTCATTATATTATCCAATGAGACTAGATAGCTACTAGACTATACAATCGGCTTACATTTAACTTAAAATGGTTTACATTTTCTCATTAGTGATGTTAAGGTTTACAGTTGATCAGTTTTTATTTGTATACGTATCTTTCAATAGAATTCCTTTGATATGATCATTTACTTACAATATTTTATTAGAGTGTGATAGAGTTTAAGCGTAAAACTCAAGAAGCATATTTCATTCTGTATGTTACTCGTCAACTGTGAACATACATTCATCTTAATGTTAATGTTTACATTCATTGTTCAATTGAACTCATCACTAAAAGTATTAAAGTATTTTGTTAGAAAATTTTATTCTTGACAATTAAAATATTTAATCGATAATTTTCGGTAAGGTTATTTGAATTAAAATATTTCTCTTTCTCATTTAGTTATTGGTTGTTAAGTGTTTAATCGATCTTATGGAATTAATCATTGATTTTTTCGAAACCAAATTACTTTTTGCTCTTATGATTTAATTGGATTTGTTTCTATTCCTGATGATCAGTGATCATAGATGGAGTACAAATAGAAACTATGTGAAAATATCTTTTTTTGATGGAAAAAAAGTAGTTGAAGAATATGCTGTATCGGTTGTATATCAATTTAGGAAATAGAATGTTGTTAGTCATTATTTCTTTTTGCATGTAACATAACTGTTTATAAATGACTGAAATTATGAGCTAGGCTATATAGTTATATTAGAATAACCACTAATCATCATGTATAGTTTTCAGATGATCAGTCGGATAAGAGAAAAGACTGGAAAATCGTGCGTTAAGCATTCTAGTTTTATTGTCGTTCAAGTTAACCAATACGTTATTCATCAACCTAGATTTAATTTTGTACTTGGCGTTTAGCTGAAAGCAGATATTTAGTACTGAAAATGGTTGATCGGTTCACAATTATATATGTATATAGGACAAAGTGATCTTTCGAAAATCCTAAAACCCTTATATCTTGATTGTAATGCTGATAAAATACCCACACTTGATGATTACTTAGTCGGGGAACAAGAAAACAAAATGACTATAGAATGTGAAAGATGGTACAATTCATTACATTTTAGCTGACCATATCAAAAGTCTACGTTTTGGAATGATTTCAAGGATTCATAGACCATAAATAGTATATGTTAATGAACCTACAGATAATTGAACAAAATTATATACTTTTTCCCATAAAATACTATCAAAATACAAATTCATTAGCTTCCTTTAATAAGAATTGACATATAATTTCAGTTGAACAAATAACAACAATATTCAAGATGTGTATTGAGAAAATTAAGACAAGAGATATCAATAAACAATATTATTTCCAACGAAATTCTAAGTTTTACTCTCAACTGTAATTAAACTTATAGATATTTGGTTGGATCATTGAAATAAAGACGCAAATCCGCTGGTCAGTTAATTACGCAATTGATAATAGTGATAGAAACTAATATGACAAGTTAAATGGTAGTAGTAGTAGTAGTGTTTTAAGTGGAAAAAAATAGCATGACAGAATAGGAAATATGTCATCATTCAAACTAAATCAACTCTGAAGCTGAAAATATATCAAAAACAGTGATCCTTGTCAGCTATATTACACTGTTTGTTCTTTTATATAACCTGTTCTAAATAAGAAATTGGAAATTGAATAGGGTAAGATAAAGAACATACTGTCCAGATTTATGTGCATTATTATGTACGATCACGTTTCATTGTGCTTAAAAGTTATGTTAAGAGAAAAAGTGTAATTATTTCATGTTAAATACTCGGTCATACGTAATGATGACATTCTTGTTTAAGGCTCTTCATGAAGCAACGTATTCAAAACAGTATCAAAGGATAGAATAATGTTATGATGAAGTTTACATGGCATTTTTGACCACATCATATAAACACATTGCTGATTGTGTTAAATTCATGAATTATAATTTCAAAGCTGACCAGTCCAACAAACTATTGAATTATCAAAGTCTTCATTACGATTACATTCTTTAGACTGAACCAAGGATCAGACATATTATTGTTTAATTCTGAGTATTATATTTACAAGTCGGTATTGTTCTATAGGAAAATAATAACGGTTTGAATATTTCAATGATAAATTCTCTGGCTGTGAAATTAAGGAAAATGGGTTCGAATCCAAATTCTATTCCCTAGAGACTAAAGATAAATATTGTCAACTATTTGTAAGGTTTATTGGTCAATCCACTAAACCAGATGATATATAAATAACATTATTCAAAAAGAATACTATTTAAAAAGTTCGATATTATAGATAAAAGCTTATCTGGCAAAAAAACTTCCGTTTGGTGGATTACGTCATCAAATTATCGAACATTGAAAAAAAACTCTTGAATGATTTAAAATATAGAAGTGGCAAAATTTATTCCCACTAGTATAATTTGCCATGGAATAAATTAATAGTGTAATCTGTCCATCAGTATATCGTGAACTTTTAATCATCAGTTTTATATTAAATGAAAATACTCTTATACCTAAAAGCCTAACATATTTGAAAGCTTTCTAAACTTTATGATTGTTGATCAATTAGAAGTCAGATTAAATTAGTGACTGAAATAAACTATAGAACCATTAAGATGCAGGAATGCTAGAAAGCTATTTTACCTAAGTACTCAGAAGTGTTTACTATAGGCAAAACATGGAATCTTCAGTTCCCGTGGCAAGGAGAATTCTATCAAGTCACTGATTCAGAATATAATGAATCACATATTCAACCTAAGTCAATTTGCGAAATCTAGCGATTGTTAAGTTGTTTTATCAGTAAGTCACTATCTCACTCTCAAAATGGTTGAACCATATTAGCCTTCTAACAAAATATCATGAATTATTTCTAACATGTAACTTTTCGAGCAAGCTTATTCAGGATGAGTATTCCGACTTTCTCCAAACCAATAAGAATATTTTGATTCAATGCTCATTTTTATTGTAGTTAGTCAAGAAGTTAAACCAGTTAGTCATTTCATTTTATTTAAATGCTCACTAGAGCTAGTAGGTTAATAACTGTTGGAGTTAAACGTTCTCCCATGAATTTTAAAAAAAAAACGAGAAAGATTTATGGCTATTATGGATGATATTACGTTCTCTGACCTAGATTGTTTTGTTGGGGAAGGTGTCATTCCCAAACTGAATGATATTATAAAGACCATCAGAATAAAAACTGATTTTATAAAAAAAAAGAGGAAACAGAATTAAAAGTGCTCACATTAATTTGACATCGGTGCTATTCCTGGTGTTGTTTAGAATAACAATCATAGAATTCTTAACTCAGCCAAGTCAATCCAATGACATTTATAAGTCTTTTATTATTCTCTATGAAGCAAATTCCACGTTGTATGTGTGTGTAATAGTTAGGAACTGGAATTATTGTTCATCTAATTATTTACACTTTCTAATGGACTTATTTTCACTTTTTTTGTACTTACAATTCAGTGATGGACGAATAAAACCTGGGGATCGTATACTCACAATTAATAGTATACACACAGGACAATTAACTTGTGAAGAAGCAATGAAATTAATACAGTCTATTAGAAATTGCTTAACACTAACTATAGAGTACAATGTAGCTAATTTCGGTAAGTTATTCTGACTTTAGTATTGCTGTACATATGTATGTGTAATTTTTTGTTTTTGGTTTTCAGTAGTTTAGATTAGGAGAGAATTTATTTGCTTATTCACAAAATATTTTCAAATTCTTATCTTGTAAACACTATGATATTACAATTTTTATCTAAATGTGTAAACGTTTCTGGATAACGGATGTGTGTATATGTGAATTAGAAGTAGAAAGAAAGGAAAGAGGATGAATTATGTGACAGTTTAGGATAACCAAAGTACATTCCAACTGTCTACTATATTCATTGATGTACTATACATAACCATGATAATATTTGGAGATGAGATAAATCTCAAAGATTAGGTAGTTTGCAAAGACTTGTTTGTCAATAAAAGAGTAAAATAGCCTTTGATAACCTTAGAGTATTAGACGGATGTTATGTACCAATTTTAGGCATCTAAGGATTGAACATCGATGACCTCACACGAGATCGAACCGATAATATCTTTGATTTTAAAAAAACAATAAGATTTTGTTAGACCTATTCGAGATCCAATATTTCACATATGTAACCTGGATCAGTTCACAAAACAACGGATAGTTAGTCGAAAATCATGTATGGATAACTATCTTACTCCTAAAGTAATTGACTCTGTTGGTGAATGTTTCTTACTGGAATTTCAGAGAATTCATCTAGAAAGTCATTTTTTCTAGATTCTTACATTCAAAATGTGATAATTCTTTTGAGTAATTGGACTAACTTCAATTGATTACATACCGTTTATCCAACTTTAATGACACACTATGATAGAAATATCAATTTTCTGGTCATTCAATATGTATTTCGTTTCTAAAACACCAGACCTATATCTTAATTTCAATTTAAATCTTCATCATGAACTGAATTTTGAAATACGAATTAATAAATCCAGATTCGATGATCAACATATACCCTGTTCACAGAGAAACTTCAGTTTATCTGGGTCCAGTTCTATCTAGACTTATGAGTAAACAGTGATCAAAAGTTCCAACTGAACACAAACTAGTTCTCTAGTAATCTTCACCGGTTTCCTTAGTAGATTCTTTTTTGTGATAAAAGCTATTCGCATATAACGAGGTGGGAGTTCACAATCCAAGTGTATCTGTGTTTTCTTAAATGAATAGCTTATCAATTATACTAATTCATGTTAAAACTGATTCATCAAATTTTACTTGAAAATAAATTTTTATTCACCTAAATAGTCCCTGATCAGTTTAAGGATGTAGGTCTTTCTTTTGTATTATATAGTAAACAAAACACATCAAATAAACCAGTATAAACTAGACTTGTTTATCACAAATGTTTCTATTCAACATTTAACGGTATGCTTGAACACATATGAAACAATGGTAGGATAAAAATTTTATTTAAAAAATATAATAGCAATAAATTTATAAGATGGTGGTTGGAGGTAGTCGACAGGAAACCCGGTCCGGGTTTCCTGTCGACTACCTCCAACCACCATCTAATCTCAATGTAGTGCCCGCAGTGTCGAGTCACCTAGACTAGTGACCACATTGCAACTTGATCGATGGCATTCGATCTGTACTTGACACACATGATATTGATCACCACCCAGTGATCAATCAATTGGGAATAAATGTATACAAATATGAATTAGTGTGCTATAAATTCAACCGTCCTATGATTTTCGTGCACAAACTATATCGTTTTATACAATCTGTAAGAGTTTCAACAACAATAAAGCTTAGTAACCAACAATACTATGATACTGGTTTATCGACTAGTTAAAACGATAACAACACATTACAACCAACGGTCTGTATGATCCATTTGTTGATAATCAGGACTGGATTTTGAACAAACTATTTTGATATATATATGAGTTCTTAAGGGCTTAGCTTGACTTAGAATAGATGCATTGTGGCTAGCAGTGGAATGCGCGTTCAGTCCTACTCAAACTAGTCGGCTCAGTTCATCTATATTCTAGTGCTGATGTTCTTAATGAGACTTGAACTCAAAATCTTTCGCTCCAAACATCAACATGATATTCACTGATCTATTGAGTCCATATATCAATTAACTTGTTCAACAGGTATGCTGCTTAAATTGTTATTAGTAAGCATAAATCTATCCGTCTCTTATATTTTCAGTTATCATTTAGTATTTAAATACTGTGAGAGCAATAAAATTGACAGAATACAATGAGTTTATTGTTATTCATAACTTTCTCTCCACCTACATACAAGCTAATAAATTTACTTATTAAGAATCATTAACATAAATTGGAATTCGAAGAAAAAAAAGAAGTTTCCATCAATAACTACCTCTTCAAGGGTTTATAAAAAACTTTATTAAAGGTTTAGTTCTTATCTTTATTTATATTTCAGACAACTTATTTGTTATTGATGAACAATTCATTTTTCTGAAATCTAAATTATGTTAATGATTTACTATAGTCAAATAGATTAGCTGATATGTAATTGAAGAGAAATTTACGATATACAATCAACTAATTATATTCTACAAATGATATTATTCCCGCTTTGTTTAAATCCATAAAGAGGACTGACTGTTACTGATATACATTTGACCTTTTGTTTAAATGACTTTCACTGTTTTTCATATGTAAATACTTTGACAGGTATATGTACATAAATAGATTCTTTGAAATTTATTAGTAGGAATAGATCAGATTTTTTCAGGTCAACTCCATTATCTTATTATTCTTTTGAAAGTGAACTTTTTATCAACCATTAAATTATGGTATTGTTCACTTGAATCTTCTCACTGATATTCAGCACTGCAATTGATCAGTCTGTTCGAATGTCAGAGTGAACATCAACTGTGAGATCCAGGTACACCTAGTTGAAGAGTCTCAAATAGGACGAAACGTATGTTCTGGATTCCGTTGCTAGCTACTATCCATCTTTGCTTACAATAAATCATACATTTCATTCATAAGTAATCCATGATCCTTTGAACAATTCGTTAGTATTATTAACAGAATTGAATTGTTCATTCAATGTAATAGATTATAACATTAAATACAATTTTGAGAAAGTACACAAAATACAACAATGTGAAAGTGTATCTTCCGGAGATGATGATAAAAATAGTATATAAAAATAAATGATAAATATTACTATTTCACATTGTTAGAAATATTAAAAAATCATAGTAAAAATCATTGTTTTTTTAAAAAAAAAAAGATTTTGTTCTTTTATTACTGAAACAGTTCATCATATCACTAGGCAATCTGTACAACGGGGAAGATGGGTGTGTGTGTGTGTATGGGGGAGTGATTCTTATAATTTAATCGGCTCAATTTTGTTTTTTGATCATAAAAGTACTTTGATTATCACAGAAAATAAACTTTATAATTTATATATATATATATATATATATATATATATATATATATATATATATATATATATATATATATATATATAATTAAAATGAATTAACTGAATATGTATTTCGTTAAACGGATTAAATCAGTTCAAATATTTTCTAAGAATAAACAGTATGCTTTAATAAAGTAAAAATTAGTTGACTTAAACTATATATTTACCCAATAATCGAAGGATTATCTGATATAGATAAGTAAGCTGAACTAAGTCTATGGAAAAAGGCACAAGAAATACTAGTCAGTTTTATTTTAACCGATGAACTAAATTGAATTGTCAAGTAATCCGGGATAAATTAAGTATTTGTAGATATATGTAAAGAAAATTAATGAAAGATGAGTATCCAAGGCAAAAACAAACTCAAATGGATATGGTTTATTAACAGAATTTCATATTATACAATCCGTTAATCAGCATTTGTTAATAACTGAAAAGTTTGTTTCTATTTAAATGTAGATATTTTAAACATTGTTTTGAAAGAGACATTTTCAGTAGTAAAATAAAAAGTAGACATCTACATTATTCATAAAATATATAAATCATAATTTAAAATAAATGAGATGTTGAATAATTCTTCTTCATTGATTTTTTGAAATAATATTTAGTGCGAAGATGGATAGTGACTAGCAGTGGAATCTAGGACTCAAATTTCATCCTATTCGGGACTCGTCAGTTGGATATACCTGTATCCTAGTGTTGATGTTCACTCTTGGACTCGAACTCAGTAACGTCCCAAAGTGAACATCAACCCTTAGATGTAGGTACATCTAGCTGACAAGTCTCAAATAGGGAGAAAACACCAGCTATTATTCATCTTTGTTTATAAAGCTTGTGACTTAAGGCAATCTCGAGACAATCCGCACAGAATGTGCATATACCAATAAGAGACTGATCAGTTGTAGTCCGAAACAACAACCGGAAGATACACACAAACAACACCAAATGAATTTGATATTTAGCGCGTGGTGTAAAAATTTAATTCATTCATTCATTTTAGAACTCTCCATTCTCTAACTCTTTGAGACATTTATTTTTTAGCACTAGAAACTATCATTCAAGGTCACATTAAAGTGTGTTTCAGGTACATACAGTTTACTAGTCCTACATAGGGAGGAACCCACATCTTGGGATCTACCACTAGTCAAAGTACATTTATTCGAAAATTGTCATGTTGAGTTTAATCAAATGGATAATTTACAGTTGTGTATTCTCTCTTTTTTTGTCAAAAATCACTGTTTAATTCATTATTTTTAAAAATTTATACTTGAATATCATAGACAGAGGGTATTATGTTTCTTAATACTAAAATAGTGAAATGCACTAGAGTAATTTGATTTGAAGATTATATTGTAGATTAACTTAGTCGATCACGGTTTGTCTTGAGAATTAGACAATATAATATTAAGTACTATTTAAAGAGAAATCAAAATTGTACGTTGTTTATTTAGAAGTTTTTATCACAAGCTAAAAACCAAGAAAAAACCACAGAGGCTCGGACATATGTTTCGTCCTAGAAGTCTGATGTCTCATAATGTGAACCTATCACGTCAGTCTATGTTAGGAGCTTTTCTGAAAGTACACAATCTATATAAATTCTTTGTCTTAAAAATATCGTCTTTTTGGATGGATAATTAACATCTGACATTTCATACAAGTATATTCACACTAACTTGAGAACTGTTTAAATCCGATTTAACTGAAGCAGGAAAGTTTTGGGAAATGGGAGACATTTGTCACTTTATTTTAAACCATTTGCTTTCAAATGTTCACTGTTTTTCAACTTTATGAATTCATTGCTACTTTTCTTAATGTTTGAATTCATAAGTCGACGTAAGCCAGATCACAATTGAAAACCTGGAAGCACTGGATGGCTGTTTCGTTTTAGTATGGGACTCCTCAACAGTGTGTATCCACGATCCTGCACGCAGGACTCGAACTCAGGACGTTCTGTCCCACGCGCGAACGCTCAACCTTTCGACGACTGGGCCGGTATTCAGCGGTTTGTGTCCGGCATTCAGAATCGTGAATGAGCACTGTTGAGGAGTCCCATACTAGAATGAAATGGTCGTTTCATGCTTTCAAGTTTTCAGAGGTGGTCTAGCTTACATCAACTCATGAATTCAATCATTGAAATCACTACAATCTACACACACCCCCATTCTGATAATATTTTCTTTTTATCGGATCAAAAAAAGGTTTATACAAACACTTATCATATTTCTGTAGTCCTACATATAATACTAAACATACAATAGCTTTATACCATATCGAAGTATTTGTTTTATTACTCACAAAATAATCAAGCTCCATCACATTGTATCCATTATTTCACGCTAAATTTACTTTAAATAATTTATTACTTAAGTACTCAATTTTAGACAATTTAAAATCTGCTAGAATATGTCCATTTGATTTGTTGTTTATAGTTAGTGTATGAGCTAGCACAAATGTCAGTCATTTCAAGTTTCAGGAAATCACGTTACTAGAGCAAAACGAAATTCACAAGATGAAAAAACCATAATAATTTATAATGAATGGAATTGGAGAATAAAAAGTATTAGATAAAAAGGAACATACACAATGATTGCAGATACTTAGTGTTGACCATTTTTATTCCATGACCTACTAGATTGACGACCACAGACATTGATTTTTTCAGTCATAATTACGACGTGAGTAATATTTGACACAACTCGATAATTGGCGATTTCTCAGAGATCGGTACTGTTATGTTTTAGTTTTATCATTAACCTGTATTTGTTTATTCTAATTTCATACTGACTTAAGTGACCTTGTATAATAAATTCCTTAAACACTTTAGTAGATGGTGATTCACAGTCACGCCAGCCGACCTATCATACCTACTTAACACTCCATAAATAATTTCAGTATCACCAACTCAAAGGTTTCAGTATACACTGGAAATTATTTGAAAGTATATACCATGCAAAATAAGCAGTTTACAGATCTTAACCGTCAAAATAATATAAAATGAAGTATTGTAATGTGATTGCTCTTTAATATATCATTTTGATTATTTGGTAGCATAAATTAGTGGAAATCAATGTAGCATCATTCACGTGTACAGACATGATCGCATAAGGTCTGATGAAGATTCAAAGTTAACTGTAGTTGTGAATTGAAATTACCAGTTTGCGCCTAATGGCTAGACTGCGAATCTCCCTCACGTACATAGAGCTAAAGGGTCACAGTTCAGAACGGTTATTCATTTAAATTTGAAGTACAATTTATGCCTTCTTATTTCTTATGTTATACCTGTTCTGTCTAAGACCTAGATGTGTCCTGTTTCAAATCATAAGCAAAATAAAACTGTTACTGATTGTAATTTAGAATAAATATATCAACCTTCATGATAACTTATATATACATATTGTATAGCCATGTAAAAGATAAGATTATTGTTGTTATAGTTATGTCGTATGATGAGTTTGTTGATGTTGATGCGATTAGATTTCCTGTCGGTCGGATTGATTGATGGATGGATGAATGGATTTATAGCTCAGTTGATAAGTGTTGTTGTTGAAAGTGTTTTTATAATAATGGTGCTGAAGAGATGGAATAGTTTATAGTTGATGTTTTGATGTGGGTAAATTGTTGTGACGGTGATTGGTGTGTAGTGTTTGTGTGAATGTGCTTAGAATAGTTGATCGTTGGACAGATTGATGTATGGATGAATGGATGAATTGATGGGCCTGAGTGTGGACGATATATTTGCTGTTTGTATGAATTTGATGCAAGTAGAGTGATATAATTTTGTATTTGTGACAATGAGTAAAATAAGAATGGTTGATTGATAGTAGACAGTGTCAATGCACCTTTATGTTGTCGATCGACTGGTCGTGCGATGTCAGTGTAATTGTGACAGGATATTTAAGATGCAAAGGATGTTATTGATCTTTCTGCGAACCCATTGTCTTAAATTGATGTTATTTTGGGGTTGATATGATTTTGGCCTTACCCGTTCGTACACATTCCATATTCACCGTTAGTTATAGAAAACTGTGATCGTGTTGACAAACCGTGTGCGAAACACTTTATGTTTCCTGTGTAAGACGTTTGTGATGGCTTTGATTGTTGTTGTTATAGTTATGTCGTATGATTGGTCTATCTTACTCATTGTGTATGTTTGCTATACTTATTTGATGAACTCCGTGAATTAAGTTGTTCATTCATTCATCACAAATTTCAAATTCTTATTAGCATCAAAGTTGTTAGATTCAGACATTTTTTTTTCTTTGTTTATCATAGTAACATCATGAAAGACGGATCATAAAATTCTATTTATTTTTTGTCAGTAACCAATAATAAAATGAATATTTAGTTCAGTAAGATAGTTTATGGATGTTTGACAAGTTTAAAGTTAGACTTCTTTAATGGAATAGCCTCATATATGGTAATATTGAAAAACAAGCAACTTCAAACAAATATTAAAGATTCATACAAAATCCGATTATTGAAAGAAATAACGTTTATCACCCAATAAATACAAACTTTCACAAATCTTTTCACTGAGTTATAGAATGGTATTTATGGTGTTCAATTTTTAATCTTATGTATATTATAATTCCAATTCTATATTGACAGAAATTGTTAAACATAGAAGAATCATTTTATAGTGTATTATGAATTCCATATGAATTCATGGAAATCTTTAGATACCTAACAGAGGAACCAACTGATACTGTGATACTACTTGTTAAAAGTAGCATATATATTAGAAATGAATGTCATTCTCTTAGTAATTATACATTGTGACAAAGTGATTAGACAGTGAAATACACTTTTCAATTTTTGTTTTATTATTTGATGGTTTAAATCCATATGAAATTGAAAGTTGAACATTCTTTTATGTTGGTAGACACTTGATTACAGTGATAATACAGTATGTTAACTTTTATATAATGAGAATGATCTAGTATCTAAGCCATTCCAGTATAATCAAATTAGAAAGTTGTGGGAATGATTAAATCATGAATAACGTTCACATTTTTTTGAAATATTTGCTCCAGCAACACACACACACCACTTATTAAGTTTTAATATTTAAAAACAAATGTTATCAAATTATCCTATCAGTAAAGGGCTACACTGTGGAAGGTCTTATTTGATGCAATTTACAATTCAACATTTATATCAACCAACAAGTCAAATCAGTATCTAATTCAATAGTCAAAAATTTTTATTGTCATAACAGGAAAATTCATTGTAATGTGTTTTATAACTATTGATCACATTATCTATCTATCTATCTACTATCTATTTATCTATCTATCTATCTATCTATCTATCTACTATCTCTCTCTCCCTCTCTCCCTCTCTCTCTCTCTCTCTCTCTATATATATATATATATATATATATATATATATATATCCCTATAGGGATATGTTTTCTTTATACTCCTCATAACAGTTGGATTTGTCTCAATTGGATTTATACACAAATGTCATGTAGAATTATTTTCAAGATGTGTTTATTAAAGACTAGGCATTATTTATGACCGTTTATATATATATATATATATATATATATATATATATATATATATATATATATATATATATATATATATATATATATATATATATGCGTAATGGTGATAAATCTAAGCTTAATCGTAATAGATGATTTAAAACGATTAATAATAGTTTAAAAACAAACAGAAGCCGTGACCAGTGGAGCTAATCCTTGTCGGGTAGAGACAGTTATCTACTTAAAGACAATGGAAATGGGTCGCGCAATTTCGTGGATTGGTTGATGTTAGAAACTATCACCATTGGATGCCGGCTCAGTGGTCCAGTTGGTTAAGCGTTCGCGCGCGAGACCGAAGGCCCTGGGTTCGAATCCCGCTCGCGGGATCGTGGATGCGCACTGCTGAGGAGTCCCACAATAGACGAAACGGCCGTCCAGTGCTTCCAGGTTTTCAATTGTGATGGTCTAACATCAATTGGTTCAAGATCTCAATCAAAAACTTAATAATCTCCACAACCCCTATACTAGTAAACAGAAAAATCTTGAGAAACTTAGTTTATTCTGGTTAAAAATGTTAACCAATCTTGACAATACAAACATTTGAATTATAGATATGTATATATTCAGAATGAAAGAGAAACGTAAATAAAAGTTAGATAAGTTGAAACACGAATGTGGATATCAATTCAGAATAGAATTTTACTTTATCCATTTACATGGTTACTCGAAATCTTTGATATTAATTAGTCAAAGCTAAATATACTTTAACAGAAATTTATAAGTGTCTTTCTATCTTCGTTTATACACATTACATGCAAACTATATAATTAGTCAGATAGTGTGTTAAATTGAATAATGAGGCTTTAAGAATCAATCATGATCAAGTATGAATGAAACAGGTTAGTGTAATTTAAAGTTACAGTACTTCTTGAAATAATGAACCTACTGAGAGGATTCATTAAAATATATGCCAATAAGTAATCATATCGACTAGTAAATTAAGTTAATCTTATATTTTTTCACAACCGTTTATCATTTAAGTCGTTCATTGTTTATGCTTAAACACTAGAGTTTTACTATAAATTCTGGTAATACATCCCATTGTTCAATATAACTACTTTGTCTTACATTGTTATAAAAACTTACGACTCTCAACTACTGAGTTGCAAGGTCGAATCCTGCTTCCTATAAATCGTTATAATCTACTGTGTAGAATTATCAATCATCATTTTTGAAAAAAATGCCACCTAAATCCGAGTTCATAAGCTTTGTACTCGACTAAACCACCAGTCTTTTTTGTTATTATTAGTTATAATTTACCTTCTAAAACTTTATATTTCCATGCATGAAAGTAGTCTTACAACATATATTTAAGTACAGTAATCAATACAGAATTATATGCAAAGACGGATAGTAGCTAGCGGTGGAATCCAAGACGCGCATTTTGTCGTATTTGGAAGTTGTCAGCTGGATGTACCTGTATCTCAGAGTTGGCGTTCACTCTGGGGCTCGAACTCAATACCGTTCACTTCAAACGACATCGCGTCATCCATTTAACTACTGAATCCTGATAGCTACTTCCTTGTGTACTACAGAATTATTTTATATTTAACTTATCTTCTACTCAAACTGTATAATCTATATTTCTTTACTTTAGTTTTGTTTTGGTAGACAAAAATAACTCGTATCTCAGTAGACTAAACTACGAATAAATGTAGCCATTAGATTTTATAAGTTAGACTATGAGTCCAGTAGGAACAATAAGTATAACAATATTTGTAGTGTTTGTATGAAAAAAAACCAATTTATCTATCATGTGTTATAGTTCTATTATACTGTTTTTGATGTCTTACTAATGTTATATTAAATTTGTTAGTGTTTGTGTACTAGAACTTTATGTTCAAAAGAACATATTTACTTACTCCTGTTACTCCTCGTGGAGGAGCATAGGCCGCTCACCAGCATTCGCCATCCAGCCCTGTCCTGGGCAATCCAGTTGTTATTCATCCTTTTCATATCTGCTTCTATTTCCCGAAGTAATGTGTTCTTTGGCCTTCCTCTTTTCCGCCTCCCTTCATGATTCCGAGTTAGGGCTTGCCTCGCGATGCAGTTTGATGATTTGCGTAATGTATGTCCTATCCACTTCCATCGTCTTTTCCTAATTTCTTCCTCAGCTGAGAGTTGGTTTGTTCTCTCCCACAAAATGCTGTTGCTGATTGTATCCGGCCAATGGATGTTGAGTAACCTGCGTAGACAACTATTTATAAATACATGTATCTTCTTAATGATGGTTGTTGTAGTTCTCCAAGTTTCAGCACCGTACAGTAGAACTGACTTGACGTTCGTATTGAAGATTCTCACTTTGATATTGGTTGAAAGTTGTTTCGAGTTCCATATGTTCTTCAGTTGTAGGAAGGCAGCCCTTGCTTTGCCAATCCTCTCCTTTACGTCTGCATCTGAACCTCCTTGTTCATCGATGATGCTTCCCAGGTATGTGAAGGATTCTACATCTTCCAGAGTTCTGCCGTCAAGAGTGATTGGGTTGCTGCTCTCCGTGTTGTATTTGAGGACCTTGGTTTTCTCCTTGTGTATGCTGAGTCCTACTGATTCAGAGACTGCTGTTACACTGGCTGTCTTTATCTGCATTTGTTCATATAATTAACCTATTTTGAAACCTACTACTTCACATATTTAACATAACTAACAAAGGGTAAATAATTAGTTAACTTAGAAACCAACTAAAAAATTATGTAATAACATTAGGAGTCATATGTTTGTTAAATCAGGGTTACAATTCATTTATAGTTGAGGAAATCAATTAAAGTGGAAAGAGGTGTGAATCTACAATTCAATAGTTGAAATACATCTCAATTAACCAACAATCAATGATCATATTAATATATATATGAAAATGATCTAATAAGTGATTATTTTTTTGTTGGAAATGAAGTGCTTCTTGAATATTTTACCACTAAATTATCTATTGTCTATTGATTAAATACACATAATGGGATATCAAGAATATTGGTTATTAGCATAATAATACTGTTACATAGCGATACAAATTACCATTGTTGGTTTTACTACTGTTACCATTATTGACACAACTGTTACTACTGTAGTGAACAAGAACGTACGTGTGGATAATCAAATATATTGGAATATAAATTTACAGAACATTTTAGTAAAATCTGAGAACCATACAGTAATAATTTCATTTTGACAAAAATATCAATTAATCGTCTCAGACTTCATTGTTCTTTCATTTCCACACTAACTATTCTCTGTTCTCATTTTCTTTTCTTTAATCTTCCTAACCTTCTGCCTTCAGGCATTTCACTTTTGATTGATGATACATACTACTTATATCTATCGACATCAGTTGCACACACCACACTACTACTACTACCACTCCAATTAAAACTACACTCATTAAATATACTCCTACTTCTACTACTAAAAATATCGGTAGTAGTAGGAAATCATTTTTAGCTTCAGAAAATCTTTTTTCTTAACTTTACATGTCATACTAATTAAGCAATTTTATGTAATGCTTATAAATAGAAGAAAGTAGTTTAATTAATTAACTGACTAACTGATCATATAACATTTTGCTTAAATTCTAATTAGAAATAAAACTACTAACTACTACCAATACTACTGACATTCATGTAAAATTAATTAGCAAATTATCTTTCATTATATCCAATTGTTAGTTATTTTGATGATTACCTATTCATATAAATATGATAGTTAACTTTTCTTAGATAAGGTAGCATTTATCTATAGTACTTTGAGTTTATAATGTTTTTTGTAACATGAAAATGGATAGACAGAAATGTCAAAAAGAGTTTGTTCACTTTTTTCTATATATTTTTCATCTTATTTCTATTCGTTTGAAGTTTGTCTGAAATTTGTTTGTGAATATAAAAAAAGAAATGAAATGGAAATAGAAGGGGATTAAGATAGTTATGTACGTTATTGTCAAAGTTTCCCAAGTTTTTATTATATTTTCAACAGTTCAGGTCATAAGTCAATTGAAGCTAGGCCACCATGGAAAGCCTGGAAGCACTGGACGACCGTTTCGTTCTGTTGTGGGACTCCTTAGCAGACTTATAGGTCCTGGGTTCGAATCTCGCAGGAGGCGAGGTCGTGGAGGCGCACTGCTGAGTTCAGTGTAAACTATACTCGCTTACCTGAATGCAATCTTTTTCATCATTGATTCAAGAATAGTTCGATATTTCCTCGTAGTTTTACCGATAGAATAAAAGATAGTAAAAACAGTTAGAATATATACATTGATTTGATGTGTAACTGTATTACTATGATGCTTATATACATCCAAACTAGTGCAATGATATGTTTATTGTTCTTGCTATAATAAATTTGTAAAATACATTAGTATAAAATATATCGAGTAATGATCTACATCAAATAATCAACATAATATAACTACAGTTTTCAGTAATGATGTTAATTACAAAACATATTTAGGATAACTTATGATTTGAGTAGTATGTATTTTTATATCAGATGAAAGTATTTTGATGTGTTACAGTCAATTTTTTTTCTATAAAGAGAATATTAACTTTCATCATAGTAAAAAAGAATGAAACTTAGCTTAGTGAGATTTCTCATGAGATTATCATCTATACAAAGTTTTGATGAAGGGAATATATCAGTTGAAAGGATCATGTCTCCTAGTTATAAAATATATTGCTAATTTGCTAGTACATTTGGTCATTTCAGATGCTCAGCGTGACAAGATAAAACGTTGACATTAAGATGAACGGTAATCAAAAGGATCTTAGAAACAGAAATAAATCAGTTGAGGGTGAAAGGTCCATGGAGAAGAAAATAGGAGGGAAGGAGATGGCTATGAAAAAGGAGAAGAAATTATCAGAGATTATGATCGTAGTAGAAGTAGAGGTAGTAAAAGTTTTCTTGTTCACACAATCCTGGTTTCCCAAAATATATAACAAATGCTTTGGGAATGATAAAAAGACGTAGACTAACTGTCTTTGGCAGGTTTCTACTTGTCTTTTAGATGACTTTGAACGCAGTCCATTTTAATCGAATGACCTGTATCTACAAGGTGTTTTATTATAGAGCTCCTTTCAGTCAGCATTGAACGACTTATATACCTCGCTCCACATGAACAAGTAAATTGACAAATGCACATGAAACTGGTCAAATGAGATAATTTGTACTTAAGATTATTGCTGAACATTGATCGGTTGAAAAACATCAATCGCAAAGTTACTGCAAAGAACGTTCTTTTGAGAGAGTCGGAAATCCTTCTCTTGAGGATGTCTGAAACTGTACCATCTTTAAAATCGATGTTCATATAAAGAGGCTATTTGTGCTTTAGCTTTGAGTTTGATGTTCTTTTCAGTAAATAACGATGAGTATTGTATTTAGAAGGTTCAGTTCATTATCTATTACCTCTTGATTACAAATTCTTCGTACTAATGTAGTGAGGGATATAACTAAATTTTGATTTCGACTAATGATAACCACAAGAGTTTCCTGTAAACAGATTTTCCTGGAGTTTCATTGTCTTTTTTACATCAAGAAAGTGAATACTTAGTTTGTTTCTGAATTCCATACCAAAACATTTTTATATGACCGTTGATTTTCAAATTGATATAACTACAGACATCCTGAAGAGGAGAATTTTCAACTCTTTCAACAGAACGTTCGTTTTAGAAACTTTACTATTAGTGCTTAGCCCATTAATGCTCAGGGACCGTCTAAGTTAGAAGTAAATCTTAATAAGTTTTTGACTTATTTTATGACATTGTAGTGAATAACATTTGAAAATTTTCATCTTATATATATATATATATATATATATATATATATATACGGTAGTCGTAGCCTTAAGGCAACGGTCACTTCATTCTTTAACTAGATACGAAAAAGAAATTAACCTCATAAAAATTAATCAGATTCTGTTGTTTTTTTTTTATATTTCTTGATAGAACTCATTCATTCCTTCTTCTATTATTCATTTTTCTAATACGATCTACTAAGGCAAATAGCAGAGAGAAAGAGAGATAGAGAAAAAGAGGGATAGAAAGCGAGCGAGCGAGAGAGCAAGAGAGAGATAAAGAAACAACTGTTCATTTATTCTATGAATAATTAATCAGATTAGGAGAAAACGCGCATACGAAAAAAAAGAAGAAACAAGTCCCATCATCAATAATAATTGAAGAAAATATCAATTTATTAAACCAACCCTATTAATTCTAAGAAAATATAATATGAATAAAGTAAAAAGAAATAATCAAGAATTATATATATTTGATTTAAGTTATTATATCAAGATTTAATTCAATACAATTAATTATTTTGTTGTTTTTTTTTCTTAAATTTTCACTAAGAATAAATTGCCTAGAAACTATGAAAAAAAATCGATATCTAAAAACAAAATTTTGTTTATTAAAAAAAAAAGATTTTTCTATCAAATTCAATATTTTTTTTTCTCTATCATGGAATTAAGATTTTAGTGATAAAATGAATCAAATATTACACTAATCAATAATATTTAACCAAGTGATTTATATCTTAATAAATAATAATAATATTTATTTTTAAAAGGATAGTTACGAATAAGTTTGTGTCGTTAGGTAGTAACAAGAATAAAACTGGGGTAAAATGGTATTAATTTATATTAGAAAATAACATTTTGATTTGTAAAAGTTTATTTTTAAAAGTAGTATAATATGATTTTAGATAAAACTTACTCATTGCTGCATGAATATTTACATTTTAATGATAATGGATTATAAACATTATTCATATTTATTAATTGAGTTCAAACTAATATCGATGAATAACTGGATCATAGTTTATTGGATTAACTTAAATAAAATTTCATAGCAGTCATATTCAATCAATAAATTGATGATAGTTGAATATTGCTATCGATTAAATTCCAATATAGTACCTTAATGAAATCATTCACTCTGTGAGATTGTAATACTATGATGTTAGCCATTTCTAGTGTCACTAATGCATATTACTGATAATTCTTTAAAAAAAAATATAGATAAGAATGTCTTTGAGATATTTTTCACTGCTTTATCGTTTCTCAATTGATGTTAGCTTGTGAATGAAATTATCATAAGAAAAAATATATAAAGTGCTTCAAAAGAATTCGGTAAATTTTTAATATTATTACACCAATATAATGTATAAAAATATTTTGATCATTTAGATAAGACCATATGGTTTTATACTGTTAACTGAGTTAGTATTTTTAGAATCTCATGAGGTGGGATCATGGATACGTACCTCTGAGGAGTCACACAATAGGACGAAACGGCCGTTCAGTGCTTCCAGATTTTCCATGCTGGTCTAGCTTCAATTGACTCATGACCTCAACTATTGAAATTACTATCATACCCACAAAACCCCTCCTGATATTTTTAGAATTTTTTAAATCTATAGTTTAAAACTTATTTACTGTAGGAGATATTAGTTCATACTGAAAACATATTTCATTTTATAATGTATTTAATAGTCGAATATATCTTCATGATTGACTAAACTGGAAAACTGTTATCTAATAGAAGGAAAAAACGTATTTACAATCTAATCACTTATGAAATAAGACTCAATGTATGTGAACAAAAATTAATCAATTAAAAGTGTATTGTATTATATTTTTGCATGCAACATTAAAATGGTACTTTTTAAATTTCTAGAGATTAATAACAAGCACAGTAGATAATATTTAACTTATAAAACCAGTACATTTCAATTTTAATGGTGGAATTCATGAGTCACTCTAAATTAAACCACCACTGAGAACCTGGAGGCACTAGATGATCGTTTCGTCCTAGTATGGGACTGACTCACGAATACAACTGTTAAAATTACTATACTTATTCTGATACATTTCAACTTTGCATCATTGTTCAACTCTTTTACAAATTAATAAAAACATGTACTATTTTACTTAACATTACCATTATCCTTACTAACAGGAAGAGTTTAAGTTCAATTATACTGAAGTGTATATATTAGAACGAAACAGTATGTCATATTTGTATAAATGATTGAGTTGCCACATTTCACCACTAGCCGTTTGAAGTTGCATCTTAGAAGTATATATATGCTATATTTGACAGTAAATTCAAGATTAAATGGTGAAAATTATGTGGAAAATTTATTCCTTATGGATCTGTATAAATATTTTGTTTGTTTTCCTACTGAAATATAAATACAAGATAATGTAGTGCTCTCTGAGCTGGATGGTCTGGTCGTGTACAAAACTCCACCGAAATCATCTACTTGGGCTACAAATCTTCTTCACCATCTCAATAATGTAGTGCGAAGAACTATAGATGTTATTCTTTGTAAAATATCATTCTTAAAACTAGAGTACGGTTATTTTAATCATGATTGAATAATTATTGGTGTTATCTGCTAAACACCTACAAGAACTGATCAAGTTAAAGACCAAACGAAAAACCTCTACCTGTTTTGGTGAGCGTGACTCTACCTAGCCATTGAATTAAAATCCAGTGATCTACTGGTTCTTAACTAAAAAATATTCTCCGACAGATATTTTAGTTCACAAGAACAAAACCTATGATGATACAAATTTATTTTATAAAATCACTTTAATAATATTTCTATTATATTTGGTTATTATTAAATTACTATTTTCTATAATAATTAACTAACTGTAGTTGATTAATATTTGCTTATAACTTTTTTACATTTCAGAAGAGGATCGTCGTATATCTGGTGCAGTTGTAGTTGAAATTGAAAAACCAGCCAATGAAGATTTAGGAATTAGTTTAGCACCATGTCATGAAGTGAAAACTGGTCAAAATGCATTTTTCATTGATAATATCAGACAAGGAAGTATAGCCGATAGGTAAATCAATAAATTAAAATAGTATTATTTTAACATTTACTAACTGTTATAGATTTCCAAACTAATTAGCAGCAAGACTCTAATTTATGGAAGACCTTTGAACGAATCTCAAGTGACCTTGAGAAATATTAGCCAATCAGCAAACAGTCAGTATAGAGTAAAAAGATGTGCAAAACCAAGGAAATAAAGTGGATACACTTCTTATACGTGGTTCAAAAACTTGTCAAGATTAGAAAGAGGTTCAGAGGTTCTAAAATCCTAATGCATGCAGTGAAGGAAATCATCCATACGGCTACAGAATAGTCAGCCTCTGGAGCCATAATAAAGTCTCAAAACCTCCGGTTGTTGAGCGCACAAAATGCTACTTGTGGATAACGATACAATGCACATAACCAAGCCTATGTAGGAGTCTGTACACTCTCCAAACATCTGTATATATTGTAGTACCTGGCTTCAGCCAGTCTCACCGGTGCTTTTATTATCCAGCTCGCGACCATTGTCGTAATCTGCCTTAGTTAGGAATTATATATGGGGTTTTCATCACGAACTGACATCAGCTATAGTGCCAGAAGCTTATGGATAAAAGGCTTTGACGTTAAAATCCGAGTTCTATTATCTTATATCTGATTGATTCGTCCACAAATTATAGTCCCGCCGTTTTATTTGTTCTAGCCGCTCAATTATCACGTTTTGTACAAAATCCCCTGTGAACCGATCGTACGTTAGCACTAAGCACTGAAGTTGGTGCCGTAACCTTGAAATCTCTAAAACGCTTCTGATTGGCTCGTCCATAAATTAGAGTCTCGCCTAATTAGCATAAATACTTACATAATAATATTAATGGTCTATTTAATCATGATTGCTTTGGCTATACATTTAAAGTTTAATCTCTTATCTTAGATATTTATGTCAATAAACAGTAGGGTAACGTATTAATCCTTCTCTTCTCCACAGTATTATTTTACTCTACTTCTAACATTTCTATCATGTCCAAAATAAGTATCGCTGCATCGTCTTTTAACCTTTAACAATATATTATTAAACCATTTTATAAGCTTGCATATTAGCTTACATTCCAACGTAACAGTTAACAATGGTTTGGTGTAATACAGTTTATCGATTTAAACAATGATATTTTGCATAGTTCATATTATCTAATGTTTCACTTTCAGCCTATCTAACCTTTTAACAAAAGATTTTTTTATCAGAATTGTGCGTTAAAACATATACTATAGCTTGACAAACACTCTTCAAATATTAGTTTAACTATATATAAGCATAATGAATGCATAAACTAATGTTATATATATAATGAGCTAACAAATAGCCCTGTTTAATAAATTATGTAAGCTAATCAAAAATTGAATGCCAATAAAACATTATAGCAGATTAGGGCATATTTTGTATTCAGAAAAATGGAAGAATTCGTGTATACGGTATGAAAGTCCATGATATATCGGTTTAAAAAAATAATTGTAGATAACTTTCAAATCTTCGTTGTATTATTTATTTGTTACCTGTTTAAACACATAAACATTGGTACAAAGAGGCACGGAATACATATGTGCCACACAAGTCACTTGATTTGTGTATGTGCTATGATACTGCCCGTGTACCCAGACCGAAGCAGGAGATTTTCTTAATGGGCCACAACCGGACCATTTGGCCTAAATGTCTGATCCACAAGGCAGTGGAACAACCTAAGGAGATGCAGTTCAATGGTAACTGGTGACCAACGATTGGTTCATACGCCATTTGTTCCTTCAGGATACTGGAGCCAGCCCATATACACCATTGGTTTGGAATAAGGGTTTTCCAGCTCACCAGCTCCACCAACCCGGTTGAAGCACCGAAAATTCGCTTTTCGTCCTCTCAATTCCGTAAACAACAGTAATGTCACGAGAAGGCAGTGAGTAGGACTTCCCTGTCGGTGGTTGTATGCACGTGGCTATGTAAGAGCATTTGAGAGGGAGAGCTAACTATCCCCACTCTCGGCCGTGCCAGGGCATTTGGGGACATTAAATGTCACGAAAATCAATTAATTCATGATAATATTATTACTTGTGAGTACTTAATTAAATTATCAAGTACAAACTTATGTATACGGTGCTGAGATTTACTTTATGTATAAGAGCTAATAATATTACTTTATTGTCAAAACCAAAATAAGGAACGTTTGGCTTGACACTTCAACCTACT
Source organism: Schistosoma mattheei (assembly GCA_944470405.2). Taxonomy (NCBI): domain Eukaryota; kingdom Metazoa; phylum Platyhelminthes; class Trematoda; order Strigeidida; family Schistosomatidae; genus Schistosoma; species Schistosoma mattheei. Next base: position 23,237,303 of record OX103947.1, on the reverse strand, counting down.
GATTTAAACCTAAGGAATTTAGACATCTAATCGCTAAATTGCTTACTAGTCATTACCAATAGTACTCTAGAACCAAACTTAATAACGCTGATGCTTTTCACCTTATCTCTAGTGTTACCAGTGGTACTTCAGTACAACATAACTTGCTGTAATTATCATACAAATAAGTTATAACAGTTTTCTTTATTTAAGTTAATAACTGGTTAAAAGTTTGACTTCTTTCATCATAGTTACTGGTTTAATACAGTTAACTGATTAGCTTACCCCTTATGAAGTGCATATACATAAATAAATACCACTTAAACTAATAGTTTTGTATTCCATGACAAAAGTCGAATATAACGCAGAAACATCTTTAAAAACGTTTTAAGAAAACCAACAAGTAATAAAAAAACGAAATACAGGCCAGTAATTGTCGAAAATAGTTCGTTTCTACAATATTTAATATTTGGTCTATACCGAGGGTAAGCATCCATTTGATTCTTCTGATAAAACGATTAAGATCTTCATTATTTATGCTTCATTCTAGACTTAGTTAGAAAAACGTGCTTATAATTGTATGCGCGATGAATTGTTGAACATTCAGATCTTAATGCAATGGTATCAGTATTGCACTACTTAGTCTGGGGAAAATATTTCACATTTTAACTTATAGTCACCTTGCGATTAAGTTAGATTGCATCTTAATATATTCTCTCTCTCTTCTAACTTGATTAATCAACTAATAATGTGCCCTTTACTCATGGAACTTTTTAAAATTTATTACTATTCAGAATATCATCCAACTGGACGTTTAGATTAATCTGTAAACAGTTTCATATAGAGTTTACATTAGTTCAAGAATCACAAGAAACTAGGATGTACCACATCGATGTTCCAACCTCTTTCGAAACTTCTCATCAATAAGCATTCACAAACTTACATAATATACTTAAGTGTTGTTTTCATCAAGATATGCATATATATATATACAATAAATTCATTTTGTATTTGCAAAGTTCATTTGCTAACGAAAACTTATGTCAAGTATAATTAAGTAGTTTGTTGATTTTTGGCTGGGATAAACAAAAAGAAAACGAAATTTCATTGTTTCTGTTTAGTTTGGAAATGAAAGATAAATTGGGTTTTTTTTAATTTTTTATTTCTTGTACTAGAACTAACAATCTAATATAAAAAAACTTCAACTTTTCTGTACTCATTTATTTATTTATTTATTATATTGAATTTCATTAATGAAATAATGAATCTAATTTATTCGGATTATATAAATTTGTCCTTAGTTAATAACAAACAATTCATTATATTTAAATAAAACAAGAATAAATATTAGTGCAGAATAGTATGAATTCATAATATTTCGAGGTTTCTCAATTATAACAGCTTCTGTCCTATGAGTTACATAAAGGGTATTGTACGAAACCTTTTGACCATACACGTAAAATCTGCTCAAAGGAATGCTTTGAAGAAGAAATTGCTGTAATCACTAATTGCCTACGTGAAAATGCATATCTGGATAAATTCATCCATAAATATGCAAATACCAACTCTCCGGTTAAGCATGATACAGTGTAAAAGAAAACGTGCTTCTTATACTTGCACTTCAAAGGAGATGAATTCGCTGGAATAATCAATCACAAAATAAATTCCGCGTTGAAGGTGACCTATCCAGCAGCTAAACTGACGACGTTATGGGAAACGAAGTGCTCACTAAAACAAACTAAAATCGACAAGTCCTCTTTTCTTAGTAGCTCCAACTGCATTCACCCATTCACATGTACGTGCCATAGTACATACATTGGAAGAACTGAGAGAAGAGTACATGTTTCGCATTTCTTAGCATGTTCCAAAGAAATTAAGGCTGCGAGGGACTAGGATTCTCAACAGTGCAATAGCTCGGCATTTACTTGACACCGGGCATACCATCGACATTCCGCACGCTTTTAAGATTATCAGTAGACAAAGAAATACGACTGCTCTCCGTTTTGCTGAAGCGATCGCGATAAAAGAAACTTAATCCGGATTTATGTATTCAAAAACAGGCAGTAGTAAACTCATTATTACCCTGGTAATCCATTTTTATCTTATTTTTATTGTTTTTTGGTTATTCGTGTTATTTTGTTCATTTATTTATTTTGAAATATTTGTTTTATGTTATATTCCTCCCCCATTACCGAATTCTTAAACCAACTTTTCATTTACACATTTCTGCCCACTTACCCTCTTAAATTATGTTAACTTTCCAAACTCTATTCACTTATTACGTAACCTATCTTACCACTGTTTAATTCCATAAACCCTTCACTACCTCTAAAATTATCACACAATTTATGAACTTCACTCAATTACTACACCACCCATCCTGAATTGTTTCCTTAATTCTAACACTAATTAACCTCTGACCTGTTCTTACATTTATACATATATATATATAGTTATTGTTGTAAACCTTTTCCATTCCAGTCATTTACATTCATTTATGTCAATAGTTTCACACTATTTCTTATCTCAATGTAAAATTCTATTACACATTTGGTTGTAAGTAGCTGACGAGAAACCTCGAAATATTATGAATTCATACTATTCTGCATCAATATTCGTTCTTGCTTTATTTAAATTCATAAAGGGAACTAATCGCATGAAATTCATTATATACTTACATTTGTGTTATTTCTTTATATTTTTATGGATTTTCCTATTTAGCATTACATACAGTTGTAGATTAAATGTATTCTGTATGGATTGTCTCGATATTGCCTTAAGTCATAATCTTTGTAAACAAAGGTGGCTAGTGGCTAGCAGTGGAATCCAGGACGCTCGTTTCGTTCTTTTCTGGACTCTTCAGATGGATGTACCTGCATCTGAGAGTTGATGTTCACTGTGGGACTCGAACACAGTACCGTTTGCTTTAAATGTCATTGTGTTATCCACTTAGTTACTGAGTCCTGATAGCCACTTACTTGTGCAGTGGAGTAAAGTTTAAAATTCACTTGGTGTTATTTTACTTGTATCTTCCCATTGTTATTTAGGACTGCAATTGATCAGTCTCTTGTTGGCATATGTGAATCCTGTGCGGACTGCCTCAATATAGCCTTAAGTCATAAGCTTTATAAGCAAACATGAATAGTGACTAGCATTGGAATCCAGGATGCGCAATTCTAAACAACAATGGAAAAATACCAAAAAACAACATCAAGTAAATTTAAACTTTATCCCATTGCACATACAGTTGGCTTTCTAGACTGAATAGCTAAATGGATAGAGCAATAGCATTTAAAGTAAACGGTACTGGGTTCGAGTCTTACATTGAACATCAACACTGAGATGCAGGTAAATCTAGCTGATAAGTCCTAAATAGGATGCAATGTACGTCCTGGATTCCACTGCTAGCCGCTATCCATCTTTGAAATGAATTTTGCCTTAAAAAAATCAAGAATTATTTACCTAATCATGATTTATTGTAAATCTTTCTGTCTTGTGTAATAAATTTAGTAAACATCCAGTTGTTGTTCCTTTTTTTGTATTTTCTTACTCTTTTACTAGGTCATAAGTTCACATGTGATTAGGAATTCTTTTAAAATAAACAGAAATTGTAAAGAATAACATTTGTTTAAAGTTGACAGAATATACAAATAATTATTCTTATGGGATAAATTGTCATGTAACACGTGTCTGTGACATTTTCAATTATCATTTCTACTTTGTATATACATAACGCAAATTAGATTACAATGATGGTAGTTATTAACTAATTACAGATTACCAGTTTTATAAAAGACCCTCAAGATAATAAGTAAAGAATATCTTATATTTCAACGAAAATTACTTGTGTAATAATGTTAATTTCATAGTGTTCTGTTTACATAATTAACTAGATTACAACTATTAAATCATTTCGTAGTAACTATCATAAAAGGTTTCGAACCATACAGGTACTGAGATAATTATAGTGTAAGAAATCGAATGGCAGTTTTAAAAAAATATCGTGAATTGATTGAAGCCAGATATGTGTACCATCGGAATCTAGCTAAGTTGTCTTATAGGTAAGAGACTAGGTGTAAAGTATAAACTGTCGAGTAGTTTCCTACTAAGATAAATTATTTGGGGCCCCTTGGTTAACATAGGTCAACCAGATGAAGATAATTCATGACAAATTTGATGTCACGCATTAACACAGAACAGCAACAGTTTAATCACTATAATTAGTATCGAGTCATGATATAATAATGTGTGAAGCTCATTTCCCGTCTAATTATCATACGGTTTGTAACTATTTGAACTATCAACGAGTAGATACTGTTTACAAGTTAAATTTGAGCAGAATGATTATTAAGTATTATAGTAATAAGAAAGAATGTTTCGTATAACAGTATATTTACTCAGGGCCCACTTCACAGGAAAATAGTTCATCAAGGTGGTTAAAGGTTTTTCAATTTTATGAATGAAATTTATTTTGGAGAAATTACATTATCTGAAATAAATTACACAATAAAAGTTGATTTGCTTATTTCAGTTGTCAGGTGACTACTTTCATTTTTCGTCATTTTTATTTTGTATACTTGTTAAGGTGAAATGGTTGTGGTTTAAAGTAACCAAAAAAATTTGAATTTACATTAGTAGTTGATAATAACTGTTATCCAATTCAAACAAAATCATAGTTTATCAACAGAAACTTGATTATACTGGAATAGTATAGATATTAGATCATTCTCATTATATAAAAGTTAACATTACCGTATTACCACTATAATCAAAGTGTCTACCAACATAAAAGAATGTTCAACTTTCAATTTCATATGGATTTAAACCATCAAATAATAAAACAAAAATTGAAAAGTGTATTTCACTGTCTAATCACTTTGTCACAATGTATAATTACTAAGAGAATGACATTCATTTCTAATATATATGTTACTTTTAACAAGTAGTATCACAGTATCAGTTGGTTCCTCTGTTAGGTATTTAAAGATTTCCATGAATTCATATGGAATTCATAATACACTATAAAATGATTCTTCTATGTTTAACAATTTCTGTCAATATAGAATTGGAATTATAATATACATAAGATTAAACACCGTAAATAGTATTTTATGATACTAATAATACTAATAATAGATTCGATTGAACCGATGTTTAATCTTTTCCTAAACACCTAAGTAAAACACAAATAATCCGATTTTTTAGGTTGTCTTGTTTTCGAATAGTATTCTTTCTTCTTTTTTTTTTCATTTTGGTGGGTGAATAGTTTAGTTTGTGTATAGTAGACCTTATTTCAGTTTGTTTCTGATTCATGAACACACACATATATATGTGTATGTCAATACATTCATTGTATTTATCAATATACTAACCAAGAAATCTGAATTCACATGATCTTTATTAAAGTCAATATACAATTTGTGATTTTTATAATCCAGATTGTGGCATAAATTTAAAAGGTTCCATTATATCTATCTGTCTATTAAAAAGAATGGATAGTTAAAATGATATGATAATGGATTATTACATGGAATTATTGTTTAAAATTTGTTTGGTTAATATTCTTATTATCATTAATCAATTAGGCTTAATGCATAGATATATCTATATATATACATTAAAATATATTATCTAAATGATTTAATGTAATTAGACATGTTTACATTCTGTCAGTGCTTATTAGATTAATTTGCTTCCATGGTATATGAGATTGAAAATTTAAATCAGTTACAAAACTACTAGAAATTAATGAATTACTAAACACTTATTTCATTTTGATGTATAACTCATTAGGTACAACCCAGAACCTTCAGGTTAAAAATATCAGAAATTATGACCCAGTATGATTGCCGGGTATGTAATTAATTCTTCACTTGGTAGACTGTATGATTTGAAAATATTGATCATTAAACGTTGACTCAATAATCTAAAAAAAATCATGTTCATAGGTGCAATATTCTTTCCCATATTATCATAAGTGTAATTAAACAAATAAACTAAAATCAGTATAGGGGTTGTGGAGATTATTAAGTTTTTGACTGAGATCATGAACTAATTGATGTTTGACCACCATCGAAAACCTGAAAGCACTGGACGGCCGTTTCATCCTATTGCGGAACTCCTCAGCAGTGCTTATCCACGATCCCGCTCACGGGATTTGAACCCAGAGCCTTCAGTCTCGCGCGCGAACGCTTTCCTTTTAGACCACTGAGTTGGAATTAAAAGGTGGTAATGTCTAACCTCAATCAATCCACGAAATTGTGCGGCCATCTTCCATTGTACTTAGGTAGATGCCTGTCTCTACCCGACATGGATTAGCTCCATTGGTCACCGTTTCTCACTAGAACTCCGAGAATTTGCTCATGAAGCTAGTCACTAGTGAATACATGTTCATTATCAGTATAGGAGTTGAGGAGATTAATAAGTTTTTGATTGATATCATGAAACATCAGGTTGAAATCTAATTACACCTTAACAAAACTGACTAGAAACAAAATTTTAATAGTTTTAACTGGAATATTTAATTTAATTCATATCAGTATCGACATAACGTTCATTATAATAACAATTGTAATTAGCAATAATGCACCTAATAAATGTGAATTATGATTCATCTATAAGAGTTTCATTACTTATTTCAATTTTGGATTACCTAATTTTAAATCCTTTAGGTTTTACAAGAAATTTGCTTATTTTGCCTTTGTACAAACTTAGTAATCATATATATAAAGCATATATTGTACTTGTATGTTTTCTTGAAAAAACTTACAACCTATCATAATTCTAAATACTATTACATCATACTAGTTACAGCATTTTCATCGTTATATATATTTGTTTGAAGAGACAAGAACAGATTACATTGGCACTCATATATTAAATTTATTCTGATAAGCAAGAGTAATAAACACTTTTTCATAGTAGAATAAATCTTCATATATATTTTTAAAATTACAAATTAAAAGTAAAGGTGGATAGCGGCTAGCAGTGGAATCCGATATCTTATTTTATACTCGTCAGCTCGATGTACTTGCATGTCAGAGTTGATGTTCACTGCGAGACTCGTACCCACTACCGTTCGCATTAAACTCCATCGCGTTATCAACTTAACTATTTATCTATCTGTACATCTTTGCTTATAAGGCATATGACCTAAAACAATGTCGAGGCAGTCCACACAGGATATACATATGTCAACAAAAGACTGATCAATCGCAGTCCTAAACATTAATGGGAAGATTCAAGTAAACAATACCATATGAAGTTACAAATAAAGTCAAAGTAGTAATATTATGTATTTTATGCTAGGAATATTTTTTAATCTTACAATATCCGTAATATTAAATCATCATTACTAATTATAACTATTAATATTGCAACAAAATCAAGTTTATTTCTTAGTACTCTGTAAAATTCATAATAATCATCTGTATAAAAGTACATTCAACGTTGTTTGATTGAAATTTAATATTGCCTCAAAGAAATTACAAAGATTATTGATCATAAATAGACAACTACTGTAAACCAAGAATCATTGAACAGCTATTCCCTCAATTAGATTTAAAGATAACTGAGTAAAATTGCGAGTTAATTGAAGCTCTATATATAAACTATTGGTTTAATTAAAAGATTAAATGATCTATGAAAAATATAACAGGCCTGAGTTTGACTCCTAATGAAGTCATAGTTTATCAATGCTTTTAAATTCCGCGTTCATTTGAAATAACCATTCAATGCTTCCTGATTTTTTTTTCAGTGATAGGATCAATCTGTGATGTATTTTTTACACAAAATATAATGACTTACTCTATCAATATTCACTGTTTTTTCCTAAACATAGATGTGGAGCTTTATTTGAAGGTGATCGAGTTGAATCCATCGATGATATATGCGTAGAAAATATTAAACTTCAAGAAGCAATGTACAGATTAAAAAATAATGGTTTAAATGTAATACGATTACAATCGTACCAAATGCTATAATGAATTCAGATAAATCAATACAGAATAATTCAGGTAATGAATTGAATTTAATAATTTTTTAAAATTTTTTTCATTATATTATTAAATATATGTGTGGCTCAATTTCGTGGATTAGTTTAAGTTAGACATTAACACCGTTGGATGCCGGCTCAATGGTCTAGTGGTTAAGTGCTCGCGCGCGAAACCAGCAGGCCCTGGGTTCGAATCTCGCAGGGGCGAGGTTGTGAATGCGCACTGTCGAGGAGTCCCACAATAGGACGAAACGGCCGTCCAGCGTTTCCAGGTTTTCCATGGTGATCTAGCTTTAATTAACTCATGATTTCAACTATTGACATTACTGCAATCTCCACAAAAACGTTTCTGATATGAATTAACATATGCTTATCAGTGACTGGCTTCAAGAACTATTTCCTGGAGTTCTAGTGAGAAGCAGTGATCAGTGGATTTCAACCAGGTCTGTTGTGAGTTAATAACTCACTGATGACAATGGTGGATGTGTGGCTCAATTTCGTGGATTAGTTGAAGTTTGACATAATTAATTTAGCTGATCATAAACTGAAAAAAATTTATTAAAATGAATATCAGAAGTGTTTATTATGGGAAATGTTTAGAACATTTTGTTTAAATATTCATATAACTTTTATAAATGACTACATCTATAGTAAAAGTATCAATGAAAACTATAAGTGGAGATATGAAAGCATCATTAAAATGTTTGTATCATATGAAATGTTCCTGTTTTCTTTATATTCAAAGTAATTAGTAAGATAAAACAATTCACTTTAAATAAATGTTTCCCAGTAATTAATTCTTTTGATAAATATTTTTGTTGTTGTTGAGAAGACCCAGAAAACGCTTGAAAATTTCTTATCTATTCAGTATTCATTATAAGTTTCTCAGAAACATATAGAAAGTGAAAAGTCACATATCGCATTTCTGATTGGATGATTACTTTTCCTGTTACTATGTTTAGAATGGTTCTAGAACTATCCAGAAGCTCATGGTGATCTGAAATACTATAAATACTCTTGATTTTCTGCATATGAGCTAACCTTGAAGTAAAGTGTTCTTTCCCTATTTCTCGCTTTTTCTCTCATGTTCAAGTTGACATGTAGATTTAGCTTGCAGTTTAGTAGAAGATGAAGTTAATGTATTTCATCATTTCATTTCCTTGAAATCTTCATCTTCATCAATCATCAACATCCCCCACAGTTACTTTACTATTATTATTATTTTGTTGATAATTACAAATAATTTTATCAATAAAACTTTGAACATGATTCTTGTATTCAACTAAGTCTCGGTCTCTTTCTCTTATTTAATTCATTCATTTATAAGCTGAAGTTACATAAACGCTGAAAGTAATTATAATTCTTTTACACTAGTGAACATTTGTAGAACATTCTATTAATTTATAGAAATCAGTTCGTTTATGGAATAATATGAGAAAATACATAGTCTTTAACTAATAATATGTGATGAAGTTACTAAATGATAGTACTGTAGTGTAGCAAATATTGATCACTGATTTAGAGTTACATTGTAAAGGTTGATATTTAGTTATAGTTTGATCTATCTGACAAGTGATAAATAGACAGGGACAAAGCACTTGGATTTTATTATTAAAAGTTCTTTAAACTACAAATTTATTGATTCACTAGGAAATATTCATGTACCAAGAGATAACAGTATAATAAAAAATATTACAAAATGTCTTATTAAAATTAAAGTTGATAGTCATTCACTGATTAAAAGGAATAGACTAAACAACCATTAAGTACATAGTTTCAGTAAAAATTCACTTTTACTAACAACTGTAATTGTAACTTTTATGATTTACATATGTTTTCACGTTCAAAAAGCAAGTAATTAGTTAAAATGATTTAAGTATTTATAGATAATGTATATATATTAGATTATAATATCTAACAGTCGAATTCATCAGTCAGTTAATGCTAGACCACCATGGAAAACCTGGAAGAACTGGAGGACCGTTTCGTTCTACTATCGGACTTCTCAGCAATCGTCACCGACGATCCCGCACGAAGGACTCGAACTTAATAACTTTGGTCTTGCGCGCGAGCGCTTAACTTCTAGACCACTGAGCCGGTATTCATCAGTGTTAATATCTAACTTTGACCAATCCACGATATTGAGCCACCATTGTCTTCAGTGAGTAACTGCCTTCCATTCTAAGACGTCCAACGCTTTTAGATTTTGCATTGTGGTCTGCCTTTAATTGACACATGAATTCAATTATTAAATTACGGCGATCTACACAAACCCATCATACTAATAATAATTATGTTTTTGTTGTTAATTATATTCACACGAAGATCAGGATTCAGAGCAGTTTTTTGATACGAACTAAAATCATTTTTTTGAAACCTTCAAAATTATTGATATAAACAAGCAACTGGATCATGATATTTTGTGGATAGTAACCAGTAATATCTTTAAGAAAATAGCTATATACTGAACAAAATTAACTTCGCCACGTGTAAAATAAACTGTACATTTATAAAACTATAAGAGAAACTCGATTATAAACAGATCACTCCAGGAAATAGTATTCTATGTATTTGAATAAGAAGAGTAATTGATAAAAAATGAAAGCAGTAAAACTACTCACATGATACTTTCCTGAAAACATTTTAATATTTGGATGATGATGATCGGTGTTAAACCGAGAAGATATTACTATTTGTTGTGTGAGTGTATGGGCTGATAGTTCACTAAAAACATATACTTTGTTTTCTTTTGATAGAATGTTTAAAATCCATGAGATCTTTAAGATCAGCAACTCCATTGAGTAGTACACCAACAGCAGCTTGTCGATGTGAAGAAGTTGAAGTGCTACTTGAGCCATATGAATATATAGGCTATGGATTTACATTGATTGCTCCAATATCAAATCAGTTTTCTTTAGAACTGACCAGTTTTCCCTTGATCGATCAAGTGGACCCACGTGGACCAGCATTTAAGTAAGTAGATGTTTAAATGATAACAAATAGCTAATGTTTTTAATTTTTCACTTCAATCGTTTAACAATAAATCGATAGATTAGTTATTTTTTAGTCAAAGTTTAATTTTCACAAATATATATAGCCCTTAAATGCCCAGGTACGGCCGAGAGTGGGATAGTTAGCTCTCCCTCTCAAATGCTCTTAAATGGACACGTACATACAACCACTGACAAGGAATTCCTACTCACTTCCTTGTCGCGACATTAATGTTGTTTACAAAATCGGGAGGACGAAAAGCGAATTTTCGGTGCTTCGACTGGGTTGGTGGACATGGAGGCTCCACCTAAGTGAGTTGGAAAACCCTTATTCCAAACCAATGGTGGACATGGGCCCCAGTATCTCGAAGGAACAAATGGCGTATGGACCTACTATTGGTCACCGCCTACCATGGAACTCCATCTCCTTAGGTTACTCCACTGCCTTGTGGATCAGGCATTTAGGTCAAAGGCTCCGGTTGTGACCCCCTAAGAAAACCATCTGCTTCGGTTTGGGCATACGGGAAGTATCTTGGCCGTCAGACAAATAGAATGATTTATGTGGCGCATATTTATTTGGTGCTTCCTTGTACTAATGTTTATGTGTTTAAATGAATAATAAACAAGATGATATATAGTGTATTTTTGTAAAATAATCTACTTTGGTAGGCAGTTTATTATTAGTGAAAAAACTACACATACGAAAAAGTCTTTAAATTTCAGTTCATGTGTCACAGCAACGATATGGGTTTCAGTGATCTTGGTGAATGACGACCGAGCAGCAGTACAAATTGTTCAAAGATGAAGATCGTGATATTTTAATTCTAGCTCAGTGAATTCTGTTGTCGATAAATCGTCTTTTTCAATAATGCCAAAGAATTTAGTGCACTCTATTGTGAAATGTATTTTTAACCTACTATTATCTCATAATGTTGAAGTAATTGTCTTGAGTTTTAGAATTCGAGTGTTTTAATTGTAACCACAGGCGATAATTTTGAATATAAACTAATGATTAACTTACAAAGACGTATTGTTACTGTAGAGTAAGTTATTTTATATTGTGGTGCATTTGTTTAACATCAATCAGTTAGAAACAATGAATAGAAGACCTTAAACTAAACTTCGTGCTAGTTGATACTTTTTAGCAAATTGTGTCTGGAATTAAAAGGAGCCTAAAGTTATCCTTCAAATCTGAGCTTAGAGGTATAATCAATTATGTTCTAGCTGAGCTGTTTCAACTACAAGCCACATTTATCTTATAATAAATGACTGATTAATATGAAAATCTCTCTCTACCATAGTAGCTTTGCGAGAACATCTCTAACTGTATGACTTATTTTGAATACTATACGAAACGTTATCCAGTTTAAAATTTCAGATTCCTCATGTTAATTTGTAAAAATTCAAACTCTTAAGAAACTAATCTATAAATAATCAATCATACATTTATTAATATCAGATGGGTTTTGTGGAGATTGTAGTAATTTCAATGGTTAAGATCATGAGTCAGTTTGAGCTAGACCACCATGGAAAACCTGGAAGCACTGGACGGCCATTTCGTCCTATTGTGGGACTCCTCAGCTGTGCGCATCCGCGACCTCGCCTTCTGCGAGATTTATTACCCAACCATAATATTTCACTCTTTATAAGAGTTGTAATACAGATTGTTCATACTAATTGAATTCCATAACTATGTTGTATCTACCATTACTTATTGATCATAACTTAGTTCATAATGTTTGTCAATGTTGAATTGTTTTTTTCTATTTATTCTACCTATTAGAATATTTGTTAGAAACTAATTTTTCCGTTTACAAGTAGCTTTATAGAAGAAAAAGAGAAAAAAAACAACAATCATTCATAGTAACATTTACAAATTAATAATTAATCATAATACAAATCAATGAAAATTATAAAATTGTATCTAAGTGTATACAATTTCGAAAAAAAAAAAAGATTTTGATCTCTTCTCCTCATATATCCGCTATAACGATCATAATTAACAAATTTTCAAATGATTTGCATTTGGTTTATTTGTTGTTTTCTTTTTCTTTCTGAAAACTAATCTTGATCTATGAATTAATGACAATTACAGATTAAAGATAGTGAAAGAAACAATAAAATTGAATTATAAATACTGGTAATTACTCACTTCCGATGAATAAATAATAATTACTATTTGAATGAATGAATGAATGAATGGATAATACTGTTTTTTTCATTATTATTTTAATTATAGTGTCAATATATTCCGAAGGTATTAAATGCGATTAGCATAACTTCAGTTTTTTACTAGTGAATCATTGGAATATTTAAAATTACATAATAATTGTGAAGTATGTTTCTATAAATAAAACTAACATGATGGAGAAGATTTGTAGCTCAGGTGGATAATCTTGATAGAGTTTTGTTCTCTGAGCTGGATGGTAAATGTTAGGTAGAAGTCTAGCTAAAGTTTTTGTTGATGATATCGTTCAGAAGAACGATGAAATCTCTATGACCAAACCATCCAACTCAGAGAACAAAACTCCATCAAAATAAATAAAGCTTCTAACTATTTGAGATATGTGAATATTTAAATATCACCTCAGTAATTCGTAGATCAGGCCCTCCACCATGAGGGCTCAATGTATTAAATTTAATATTTGGTGGAATCCTGGTTTCATACTATTGAAGAGTTCTACACTAGAACATTTAATGCTTTCTCGTTATTTATCGTTACTTAACTAACGTCGTTCTGTAATGTAAAACTACAATATTTCATCACCCTAGTTAGCTATTTCAAATTATTGTATGGTAATGAATCGTTTTGAATACTGTTGACTTTATACTGATAAATAGATCTATTTGAATATAAGATCATTGTTTCGTAAAACCAAACTCTAAAGAGAATGAAATTCAAACTTTCATTTGTTTTCTCATTATTTTGTTTTAACTGACTACTTGATGATTCATCTTATATCTTTAATAAACAAAATAAAAAATTTTATCATGCATAAAAATTGGTTATTTTTATGTTATAGAATTCCTTTTGTCTCAAATATTTCTGTAAGTCATATCTATAAGTAGAAACAAGTAATATTTACATATTCCAAACGATTATATAAAAAAAGTAGGAAAAGAGGTGTACACAATTACACGCATATATATATATATATATATATATATATATATATATATAGAAATTTGTGGATTGATTGAAGTTAGACATTAACATCGTTGGATGACGGCCCAGTGGTTCGATGGTTAAGCGTTCATTTGCGAGACTGATAGATCCTGGGTTTAAATCTCGTGAGGCGGGACCGTGGATGCGCAATGGTGAAGAGTTTCACAATGGGATGAAACGGCCGTCCAGTACTTCCAGGTTTTCCATAGTGGTCTAGCTTCAATTGACTCATGAATTCAACTATTAAAATGCTTATTTACCTAATAATAATGGCTAAAACTTATATATATATATATATATATATATAATATATATATATACATAACACCAATTTAGATAATTACTAAGTTTATTAAGGAGACATTATTATATAAGATTGATATTTATTAATTTAATTAAATATTTGGTAATTAAGAGTAATTAATTAATTAAAACAAAATAATTAAATTGATTTTATTATTTAAATAAATTTATTTTATAGTGAATATTATTTTTTTTTCTTGAATACTCTTTAATTGATGTTATTCTTATTATTGACATTATCTTTTGAATACATTTCAATAATTATACTGAAGGTATATAGGATGATAATCATTATTGAATCATAATAATTTATTAATTAGATTTTTCAAAAGTAATCGATAGAAAAAGAAAGAAAGAAAAAGATTGTTTTATTAATGCCTAGTGATTATCGGGGAAATATTTTGTGGATTAGTTGAAGTTAGACATTAACATTGTTAGATACCAGTTCAATGATTTAGAGGTTAAGTGTTCGCAAGCGTAACCGAAGGTCCTAGTTCGAATCCCTCGGATGAGATCATGGATATACACTGCTGAGTAGTCACATAGTAGTTTTTCCACACTTTCTATGGTGGTCGACTCATGAATTTAACTATTAAATATTAAAATGTTTAGCGTATTTCTTTATCAATATTAAACTTGCTTTTTAAAATAAATACCTTTGTATTTGTAAACGATTATACAAACATCTATTTGATGGAATTCAATTATGCTTAACAAGAATATTTAACTTATCCGTAACCATCGATGATGTGTGTTTATACTTAATTTATTACATTTGTATATGGTATATTGCTTAACAAGGAATATATTCTTTGTTAATAATCAGTATTATGTAAAAATTAGTGATCTATTCAAAATATATAATAGTGTATTATCTTTTGTGTAGATTACTGTAGACAGTAATACAACAAGCTATTTGCTTGGTTTTATTCTCCATGAAATTGAAACGATTAAATGTATTTTATTAATCTTCCTTGATATTTAAAACAGAAAAACTTGAAGCTATTCGTATATAACTTTATATTCATTTAATAGGCTGGTGACTGTACGGATTCAGTAGCTTCCTTGTATGATACATTGAAGTTTGAAATGAAAGGTACTGAGTTCAAGACTCAATGTGAACATTAGCACTGTTGGTCATAATTTAACAATATTAGTTAACTAGGTTATCGAGACATGAATTCATTATGCTATTTTTGATTTTAATTGCATTATTTTGTAGTCTTATAACTGTATAGACTTGAATGTATGTTGGTGATAATTCAATTTTAACATTCCATTCAACATTTCACCTCAGTGGTGAAACATAGATCAACGTGAATTTCTACACAGTTTCGTATTCACATTAAGTTACCGTATTCGAGGGGATAAATATTAGACTGGTTTACAGATATATCTATGCTTGTCACTAAAGAGAACGTACAAATTCAGTTTTGCTGTTTTATAGACAATGAACATTAGTCAGTATACTACTCAACAGCTCTCAATATTATATTTTATGGCCGTAATGTAGTCCCTGACGGCCAGAAACATGTATACATTTTGTTGTTTGATCACAAATGTCTTCAAAGTATGATTTGTTCGTAGAAATGTGCACAGAATGATTAGTGCTGTGATTAAATGTGGGATATCAAGTCGAAATGAAAAGTCAAGTGACATCTTCGTCAATAATCATTTGTTGAAGTAGTACAATTATATATTTCGCGTATGTAACATCCATGAGTCTCAATGTGCTATCTTAGCTAGAATATGAATAGATTTGTTAATGACCACGAAAGTGACTAGCTCAATAAAGCATAAATACAAGAAATCTTTGATACCTGATTTCTGATAGAAGAATTTGCTTAATATTTGATATAAATAAACAAGCTAATTAAAATTTGTGACATTATTTGAAATTAATAGCTGTACTGTAGGCATATTCATTTTTTGTATTTTTTCCAAGATTGAGATTTCACTATTAATTCATACATATCATTTTGTGATTTCAAGTTGAATTCTGATTCTAATGTTAACATTTCCTTAACCTTTATTATTCCACTATAACATCTATCGTACCGATCATTTTCTCACTCTCTTTACTAATAGTAAACTGTAGTAAATTAAACCTATTCACCTTAAAATATCAGATCTCATTTTAGTTAAATTCACGAGTCTAATAAAGCTAGACCACACTGAAAACCTAAAAGCACTTGACAGCCGTTTCGTCTTAGTATGAAAGGCAATTGCTAACTGAATACAATGATGGACAGTGGCGTAATATCATGGATTGGTTTAAGTTAGACATTAACACATTCCAGCTCAGTGGTCTAAAAGTTAAGTGCTCACTCGCGAAACCGAAGGTATTAGATTCTAGTCCTTCGTACTGTGTCGTGGATGACAATTGCGGAGAAGTTCTATAGTAGAACGAAACAATCCTTTTCTATGGTGATCTACCTTTTAATTAAATCATGAATTCAATTATTAGATGATTGACTAATAAACTCTTCATTTGGTTTTCCTTCTAAATTCAATGTTAATATCTTCCTATTTTTCAACAGATTAAATTCATTTTGTTATTTATCGGTTAACTGATTTAAATTCTATGGAAAATTCAAAATACAAATATATTTATTACTTATTTGATTGATGATTTTCTTTTCTTTCTTCTTCTTTTTTCCACTTCCCTCTTTTCTTTTTCTTATTTAATCCAACTTATCATCTTTATTCTAGAGATATTTATTGCCAAATGAGAAAAAAAATAAACAAACAAACAGATTTTAAGTTGTTGTTGTTGACGATAAAATGTTTGTTTATTTTTTTTGTTTGTTTTCGTTTTTAATGAATTATGATTATTACTCAATAAATAGGGAAAAATATATTTTATTGATTTTTTTTTCTTTAATTGTTTGTTTGTTTGTGTTTTGGAACTTGATATACGATTTAATACAATTCAGTGTAATTTTAATT
This sequence comes from Schistosoma mattheei, assembly GCA_944470405.2. Classification (NCBI taxonomy): domain Eukaryota; kingdom Metazoa; phylum Platyhelminthes; class Trematoda; order Strigeidida; family Schistosomatidae; genus Schistosoma; species Schistosoma mattheei. The sequence continues at coordinate 23,219,923 of OX103947.1, read as the reverse complement.
TAAGTACAATATATGAATAGGGATAAATAAATGTATTTTGATTTGTTTGTTTATTTTGTAAATTTCAATGGTTGAAATCATGAGTCAATTGAAGTTAGACCATCATGGAAAACTTGGAAGCATATGACGGCCATTTCGTCCTATTGTGGGACACTATAGCGATTCACGTGCAATTGAGTTTATTCTCATTTAATTCAGTTAAAGCTCTTTTGCTAACTTATTTAGCGGACAAAGTCATCCGCACTATAACAATTTATTGTACCCTTATTATTTTGTGCTTGTATGAAATACGTATGCTTGAATATTGCTTACTGCCTACGCATTTATTCACTCTGCTAGTCTTACTACTAACCGCTTATTTGATTCGATGACTCATTCATTTCACTAGGTATATATATGTCCATGTTATTCATATTCATTACACTCTCGTCTCGTTCTTGTTTTGGCTCTCGCTCTCACTGGCTTGATTGTACTCGCTTACTCATATTCGCTCACTCGCTCGATCGCTTGCTTGCCTTTCGACACAACTCTTCTATGCTCATTTAACGCATCTGTACATTTGGATGTATGTGTGTGGTCTCGTAATAAACGTAATCAACGCTTCGTATCCGCCTTCTGATTAATATACCGTTGGGGCGTTATATAGAACGGTAAACAAGACGAGCTGTATACGAAGTTTAAGGATTATATTGAATACCGACCACCACAACTCCTCAGCAGTGGTCTCAAGTTATGACAACAGTTGGGTTGGTTGATGTTAGACATTAACCCCATTGGATGCCAGCTCAGTGGTCCAGTAGGTTAAGCGTTTGTGTGCGAGACTGATAGGTCCTGGTTTCGAATTCCGTGGGCGGGATCGTGGATGCTCACTGCTGAGGAGTCCCACAATGGAATGAAACGGCCGTCCAGTGCTTCCAGGTTTTCGATGGTGGTTTAGCATCAATGGACTCCTGATCTCAATCAAAAATTGGAATTATCGTTAACTTTTTCCCATATATCAACAACATTTAAGAAATATCAAAAGATTGATCGATGCTTATTGAAGATCACAGATTAATTTTAGTTAAGTAATCATTGAAAAAAAAACCCAAAGAATTTCGTTCCAGTGTGGAATGTTTGGTAGTATGATTTTGAGACTTAGTTTTAATTTATATGAACTATATTTGAACGACTGAATCCCAATATGATAGTTCACAGTTCGAATCAGGTGTTTATTTTATATCTAGGTAGTTGAACAGTAATACAGTATCAACGGAAAAAGACAACAGATAGTTCATACTGATTTACTTAAATAATCTGTAATCACAATTGATTGATCACTGGGTGGTGATCAATGCCATGCTTGTCTAGTCCTTATTAGTGCAGATCGAATGCTATCGATCATGTTGCAATGTGGCCACCAGTCTATGTGACTCGACACCACCCAGTGATCAATCAATTGTGATTACATCTCAGTACTACAGGAGGTTAGTCACGGCTCGGATAGCTCAGTGGTAACGTCTCTGACTGTGAAGCTGGGTGACACGAGATTGAATCCGCCAGGAAGCACCAGTTCCCTCAAGATTACAGGTACACCTTGCTGACGAGTGCCAAGTAGCACGAAATCCGGGTCCAGGGTTTCCTGTTGACTACCTCCAACCACCATCTAAATTTTAAATAATCTGTCTTCTTCCACTTGAATTCTTTGAGTTGTTTTTTTTCATAGTCAACCCATTTATTCTTATCTTTAAGGAGAAAATTTACTCCATAACAGTTCTCATACATCATACTAAGAATTACTATATTTTAACGATGAAATGACAGAAAAATACTAGAAGTACCAATAGCTCTGATATTTATATATATATATATATATATATATATATATATATATATATATATATATATGAGAGTGGAAAAATTAAACTTTGTAAGTAATCTTTTACGTCATTTCAATAAGGGGTAGTCATGGATTATTTTCTTAGCATTTTGAAACATTATTTAATTTCTATTTCGATAGATCAAAATGAAACGATTCACTGAAAAATTCCACGTTTCCTAATTAAAATCACGTAAAAAATATATATATTTCTTTCCCTTTCTATTTGACTTACTAAGACATACATAATGTACATATTGTCCAGTAAATAAATTACTTACTTACTTACTTACGCCTGTTACTCCCAATGGAGCATAGGCTGCCGACCAGCATTCTCCAACCCACTCTGTCCTGGGCCTTCTTTTCTAGTTCCATCCAATTCTTGTTCATTTTTCTCCTGTCTATTTCCATTTCTCGGCGTAATGTGTTCTTTGGTCTTCCTCTTTTCCTTTGGCCTTGAGGATTCCATGTAAGGGCTTGTCTTGTGACGCAGAGTAAATAAATTAGTAACATTATATCTATACAGTTTGATTTCAAGGAGATTAATCAGATTTACGTCCATAAGTGTATATGTAGGTGGGAAAAAGCATGTAACCACATAAATAAATATACAACTATAAGTATGAAAAACGGAAAATTTTAGCATTCTAAACATTGATGTCCGATTCCTTTTTTACTGTTATTTATCAGGAAACTAATAGTTTCAATCAAGTGTTTATTTATTATTAATCACCATTGATTGTTTAAAACAATTTAAACTGTCAAACGAATCTAATTTTTCAATAGGGTTTCTTTTAAGGTAAACGAATTAAATGTGTCTTAAGATTGCCTAATTTATAAATCTTCCAACATTGATTATTTGATTCTTCAATGAGTAATCGTACAAATTTTCTAACTACCAATCAATATTATTATAAAAATCGAATATTGTTTAGAGATGGAATGTAAGATATGTATATCATCTTACATGAGACTCAGCATGTTGATATACTTGGATCTTATTGTTGATATTCCCTAAAAGACTAGAGTCTAGTATCTTTTTTTAGAAGCATCAATGTACTATCGACTGATCTCCTGGGTCTGGGCAACTACTAGACTGTGCGCTGCATAATATAAGTCAGATATTGTTTCAAACTGATGATGCGAAATTAGTGTAATTCTAATAAATTAGTGAAAAAACGTATTTGTTGTATCATTAAGACTAGAAGCTTTATTTTGAAAGTTAACAAGAACCTCTTCATTGTGTACGAATTTAAAATTTTTAGTTTAGCTTTTTCTGAATTGATTGTTTGGATTTCCACATAGATGTTTAGGACTGTGATTGGCCAGTCTCTTTTTGGCATATATGGATCCTGTGCAGATTACCTTCGAGTCCCGGAGTGAACATCAACTCTGGGATACAGGTACATCTAGTTGAGGAGTCCCAAATAGGTCGAAACGTTCGTTCTGGATTCCATTACTGACCACCATTTATCTGTGTTTAGAATTTAACTTTAATTTATGTTTTTCTTTTTCTAACCAAGATGATGTTATACATTTACAACTAGTCTGGTTAATGTTTTTTGTCATCCTACTTTTTTAATGTCAAGTTAATTCTCATTCTCAGTTTATCTTAGATCATAGAATTTAGTATTTCTGTGTTTCTATGATAATGATAATTACTGTTAAGCATCTTACATCAGGTTCCATTCAATACGTAAATATAAGGTTCTGTATGATGACAGTGTAAGTAAATATACTTCAGTTTGTTTTATATCACTAGCTCATTTTGATAATTTGTAAGTTAAACAGATATCTATGTTTGAATTGATATGAGTATAGATTAATTTTTGGTGGAATAATATCGACCATTGATATGCTAATACATTTATCTCTCAAAGGACGAATAAAGTCAAATATATTTCTTGTCCATTCTACTGTCAATTATTTCCAGATGGAACCTATCCTATTACATAAAATGAAGGTTCTCCGTATATTGTTTTAATTGAGATTATATATATATAAACTTTTAGTGCTTTTGATGTTAAGAATATACTTTTGTATAAATTTTCTCCTGTGGAAAGGGAAAGAGACCAATAGAAAATGTGGTATGTTCTTTAATCGTATCAGGTCACTTTTACATTCACTAATCATAGACTTTAGGATTTCTTAATTTACTGTTGCTAACTCTTATTGAAACAATTCATTGTTAAAAATTCACATCATATAATTAATAATATTACTCAAAAATCAAAAGTGTTGATTATCCTCTCTAAGGTGACAGGGATATCACTCGAAAAGGTTGCAATATTTCAAAACTTATGTTTAAGGATATCTAGCCACTGGAACAAAATGTCTACTATACAAAACATAATTTAGTCGGATAATGTATATATAATATTAGAAATTGTTTGATTAGACTGAAATTTAAATAAACAGTGTCATACTATAATCATTTCTCAGAATCAGTATAATTTTGGTAAGAAATAATGTTTCCTTTATTTTTGTTTGTTTTGAATTCATCCATACTTTATGAAAGAAACTAAACAGACAAATAAATTGATTTTATAAAAAAACAAAAAAAAACAAACTTGAACTAATATAGTTACAGATAGTTTTATCAGATAAAAAGAAATTCATTTCTGGTTTCTTTTGAAATTGACCACATATTCTCAAAAATATGAATTGTATATTCTATTTTTTTGCTACTATTATTTACCATTATCTTTTGCCTAAAATAAATAACTTTAATAGCTGAGATCATGAGTCAATTAAAGCTAGACCACCATAGAAAACCTCTGACTCCTCGGTAGTGCGCGTTCACGATCCCGCCTCGCGAGATTCGAACCTAAGACCTAGCAGTTTTGTGAGCACGCGCGCGCTTAACCATTAGATTACTGAGCCGGCATTCAACGGCGTTAGTGTCTAATTTCAACTAATCCACGAGATTGAGCTACACATCCACTATTGTCATCAGTGAGTTACTAACTCACAACATATCTGGTTGAAATCCATTGGTCACTGCTTCTCACTAGAAATCCAGGAAATATCTCTTGGAGACCGTCACTAGTGAGAATATGTTGATTAATATCAGAAGGAATTTTGTGGATATTATAGTAATTTTAATGGTTGATAAAATAAATAATTCGAATCACTTAGAATTAGTTTAGTCGATTTGTTTTTTGTATTAGTGAAGTGAGGAACTCAAGTTTTTTTTACTATGAGTTTCTTATAGAAAGTATTATTAGCTTATTTTGTGAATGAAGATTCAAGTGGAGAAAGCTAATGGTAATGTTTAATATAAAAGTAAAAAACATCTTGATGAAATAATTAGAGACATATATTAAATACTCCATTTGCAAATCTTCCATCACTTATCCTTCACATTCTACATGATTCTTCACATTTATAGTTCTTTTCTATTTCCATTTTTGTTTTCTTCAACCTTTTAAGCCTTCTACTGCTATGCATCCAACTTCTGATTTATGTTACATACTTATTTATTTACTTGGTTACTTGCGCTTGTTACTCCTTGTGGAGGAGCATAGGCCGCTCACCAACATTCTCCATCAAACCCTGTCCTGGGCAGTCCTTTCCAACTACTTCCAACTGTTATTCATCCTTTTTCATATCTGCTTCTATTTCCCGAAGTAATGTGTTCTTTGGCCTCTATCTTTTCTGCTTCCCTTCAGGTTTCCAAATTAGGGCTTGCCTCGTGATGAGGTTTGATGATTTGCGTAATGTCCTATCCACTTCCAACGTCTTTTCCTAATTTCTTCCTCAGCTGAGAGTTGGTTTGTTCTCTCCCACAAAATCTGTTGCTGATGGTATCCGGCCAATGGATGTTGAGTATCTTGCGTAGACAACCATTTATAAATACTTGTATCTTCTTGATGGTGGTTGTTGTAGTTCTCCAAATTTCAGCTCCGTACTGTAGAAATGACGAATTGAAGATTCCGACTTCGATATTGGTTGAAAGTTGTTTTGAGTTCTATATGTTGTTCAATTGTAGGAATGCGGCCCTTGCTTTGCCAATTCTATGTTATATACTACTTATATCAAAAGATATAATTAGTATGCATAACACTTATAATGATGTCATTTCGGTATGTAAATACTTATAATGTCACTCGTTAAATTGTCTAAGTTTCTTCGTCTTATCTCATTGATAATAAAATTTAATTTGACTAAAATGTTAAGAAAATAAAATTAAGCCAACTTCATTATCTACTTTTTTCATTTTTGCTATTGATTTATGCAAAAACCCAGTTATGCCTAATATGGAAATAGATGAAATATTCCTATTGATAATATGTCTGTGAGAATTTGAACTGAATATGTCCAATATAAAAATGAATATGATAATGAACTTGATGAAATGATTCGAAAGAAAATAAAGAATATCTTGATTGAATTTGCTTATATTGAATATATAGTTGTAAAGCTTCATGTATCAGAATATATAGGATATTGTCCTGGATATGGTCAACACTGACATATCTCATTTTGTTATTGTAATGTGAAAAATAGATCAGAAGAGATGTTATAAGTTTGTTAAATCCGGGATATGATGTCAATCTATAAAGCTATTGACTGACGAAACTAAACAAGTTAGGAGGTACAGACTACCTGGTTGGATTTACCGCTAAAATGTTTAGGTAATACAATAATGTCAGTCTTAATGGTGAAGTTGTATTCATTTACAAGATCAATGAGTCTTAACATAATTTTCACTCTTAACTAATTTGAATGACACAGAAAAGTCATTGTGATCTATAGATATATATTTTTATAACTTCACTAATAATGGGGAAGATGTTTTAAACATTATAATGTTACCTATCTGACATTCTCATACCCTTGTGATCATATTTTTGAAGTAATTGCGTTTAGTCACAGTATACATTTATGTTGTTATGACTTGACAAAATGCTAATACTATTATTAGTACAGCTGGCTGATATGATTAAGGAATAATTGCACACAGTAAAATCATTAATCCAGATGCTTGGAGAAAGGTCTTCGCGATATCAATGTATGAGAATCTAATAATTTTATCACAAAGGCAGGTATTGTCAACAGAGACTGTAGACGTTCACAGTTACAATCGCTTACAGAGAACCATTTATCTGCAGCTAGAAAGAGAATTCATGGAGGTTAACTAATGTTGTACTGGCTTTGAGTCCCAAAGTGAACACCAACTCTGGGATGCAAGTATATCCAGATGTCGAGTCCCGGGTAGGATGAAATGCGCATCCTGGATTCTACTGTTAGCCACATCGTCTCTGCTTATAATCCTCGTGATTGAAAGAGAATCGAGGCAATCAGAACAAGATGCATATATGCCAATAAAAGACTGATCAATTGCAGTCCTAAACATCTATGGGAAGATTCAAACAACCAATGCAAAAATGAACCAAACTTAATCATGGCTATAACTGAAAATAAATACATTCTGTTTTAGGTGAAATGTATATTTTGTTGCAAATAATGGCTTAATATTTTGAGTTTATTAACGTCAATTCATGGTGTTTAGTGAACACGAACAATGCATCCGTGAAGTAACTTAATTTTTGTTATTTTGGTTCATTTGCTTAACCGAAGGTTAACAAAATCTGTTGAACTAAGATTGTGGTAATGTTGAAAATAAAGGGCAAACACTATCAAAGCAAATTTCAATCATTTTTATACACAATGTACTTTGTTTGGTGTTTGGTTCATTTGTGTGTTAATTTTCATTTGCAATAGTGCTTTACATAACTAGTTGCTCAATGAAACTAGATCGATTGGTTTATCATATTCACTAGTGTAGATTAACCTTGATTTATGTTAGCTAAATCTGTCTATTGAAACCTTCGTTTTTTTGTATTACCCAAACTGATTGCTTTTATCCCTTTTGTTAATCGTAAGCGAACATGTCTCTTAGTCAGAATATATCAGCAGACTGAACAAATTAAAATAGATTGTATTAGTAGTTGTTGCTGAATATTTCCTCGATATTAATGAAATTTCACTGCTCACTTATTTAAAACTTTTTGTTTCAATCTTAAATACACTAAGTTATTTTCACTTGACGTTGTTTTACTTGTATCTACTCATTGTTATTTAGGACTGCAATTGATCAGTCTCTTGTTGGCATATGTGCATCCTATGCGGTTTGCCTCGATATAGCCTTAAGTCACTAATCTATTTAAAGCGATTAGTCCCTTTAGTAAATTTCGATTCAACAATGAAAAGACGGAGTTGATCTGAAAAATGTGATGTATTTGCGCTATACGTGTGTGACCAGATTATTCGAAATGTATAGTGCAAATACATCACATTTTTCAGATCACACTCCGTCTTCTCATTGTTCAATCGAGACACTAATTTATTGTTTATCCTAAAACATTTGACTAAAATATTTTTCACATTCATGTACATTGCAACCGATCTCAATTAATTATTCTGCATTACTACATTTTACAGATGAAATTACTTACGCTAAACGTAACAATTAATTGATTGAAACATAAGTAATACATTACGCTTCATATCACAATCAATTCGAGATATTGTAACATAATCATAAATTGCTATTGATTTTATAAAACAGCTTTCACAATTGATTGATCGCTGGGTGGTGATCAATTTCATATGTGTCAAGTCCTTCTTAGTGCAGGTCGAATGCTATCGATTAAGTTACAATGTGGCCACTAGTCTAGGTGACTCGATACTGCATGCACTACGTTGAGATTAGATGGTAGTTGGAGGTAGTCGACAGGAAACCTTGGACCCAGTGTCGAGTCACCTAGACTAGTGGCCACATTGCAACTTGGTCGATAGCATTCAATCTGAACTAAGAAGGACTCGACACACATGACATTGATCACCACCCAGTGATCAATCAATTGTGATTACATCGTAGTTCTACAGGAGGTTGGTCGCAGCCCGGACAGCTCAGTGGTAACGTCTCTGATTGTGAGGCTGGGTGACACGAACCGAATCCGTTGGGGAGCACCAGTTCCCTCAAGATTACTGATACACCTTGCTGACGAGTGCCAAGTAGCACGAAATCCGGGTCCAGGGTTTCCTGTTGACTACCTCCAACCACCATCTAATGTAAAACAGATTTCCATTGTTTTCTAGTTTTCAATTAATTATTAAACTCAAATAAGTCCGTGATGCAAAAGATCAACCTCAACAATCAATATAGAGCTACATCACAACAAATAATCTTGATAACTATAGTTATTGAAATCTAGTAAAAAGGAACTGAGAGTTTTTATTAATTTCACAAGTTAGTCAAAGCCAGTATTGAATTAAATATGTAATAACGTCAATAAATAATAATTAAATGTCAGAAACATGTATGTTTGATGGACAGGGTCACTGTTTATATTCAGGTTTATTAATTAATTCCAAGACGTTTGAGCATTCAATTAAGCGGCCCAATTATGATTGTTAATTTTATTAGTATATCAATTATATATTACGATTAGTAAGTATTCAAGCAAGAATTATTGTTTTCTAAAAGAACATTTATTTGATTGGATTTTATATTGTGTTTATAGATCTGGTGTTATTCAAGAAGGTGATAGAGTAATATGTATTAATGGTCAATCTACATTAAATAGAACTATTGATGAATTAATTCAAAGATACTTGGAACCAACTGATTTTGAAAAGAAATACTTTCGTGTTCAATCATTAACACTTTTGATACAGTATACTGTAGCAGATTCAGTGGTTCCTGCAACGGGCATTTTTGATGTCAAATTAATAAGAAGATCGGCTAGTTTAGGTATTAATCTTCAAGGTGAGCTGAAACAATTCTTCGTCAGTTACATTATATCCTATTTGAATAGGTACTATTTTGCTTTGCTTTAAATGACTATTTTATGTTCTGAATCACTAATAATAAGAGTTTAAGCAGATCAGTCTTTGTTGGTATATGTGTAAATTCTGAACAAATGGCCTCAATATAATCATTTTGCAAGTTTAATGGAACACACAGATTATGTTGAGCACTGGAATCCAGGATGCACATTTAATCCTTATTTACAGTTGATCAACTGACTTTGTCTGCGTCCCAGTGTTACAGTTTAGAATATAATTGGAAATCAGCATTATCTTATCTTTTGTTTAAATGTTTTAATAAAACTCCATTGAATGAATGATTTTAATGAGAAATACTAGTTTTGTATATCACATTTCATATTCGTCATAGACTCATGATGATTAACAATACTGCAAAAGAAGTTGAGAATTGCTGAGTACCTATCATCGATCAGATGTCGATAAACAATCTCTCTCTCATACAAGTTCGTGAGTTTAAGAAGGCAAAAGGGTAACAGTTTTCAACATCAAAATAAAGATCTTCTACTGAGAGCTTTATAGTCACAATTTTAACATTATAAAACATAATGTGTTTGTGGGATAATTCGTATTAAATACTGATGAAGTGTATTTCCTTTACTCGATACATTTTATTGAATGTTTTGGCGGCATTCAATACAACATAGTTTCTATCAGTGTAAGTTTAAGATTAATCAAATTTGTATGTTCACGAGATGACTGAAAACATTTGTGAATTATTAGTGATCAACACTAAATTTTACTACAACAGTCGGATGTTTAAATATATACCACTGACAGATTTTATTCTTTGGTAGAATGGGCATTTAACACTTAACAAATGAAATAATATTTGAAGGGGTTTTGTGGATATTATTGTAATTTTAATAGTTGAGATCATGAGTCAATTGAAGCTAGACCACCATGGAAAGCCTGGAAGCACTGGACGACCGTTTCGTTCTATTGTGGGACTCCTTAGCAGACTTATAGGTCCTGGGTTCGAATCTCGCAGGAGGTGAGGTCGTGGAGGCGCAGTGCTGAGGAGTCCCATAATAGGGCGAAACGGTCGTCCAGGGCTTCCAGGTTTTCCATGGTGATCTAGCTTCAACTGACTCATGATCTCAACTATTAAGTGAAATAATATCTCATTTGATAGAAAACAGACAACCTCAAAAATAATTAAAATAAATCTGGATTGTATGCGTCTACTGTATACCTATCTCCGGTGTTTTAAAGATTACGATAGAGCACCACCTTTAAACACTTAATTATATTGTCGTTTATTGTCGTTGAATATTAATAATAATAATTAATAATAATAAACTGGTTGAAGCTAGACAATAACGTCGTTGAATGCCGGCTCAATGGTCTAGGGGGTGGGCGTTCGAGTGCTAGCCTCAAGAAATTGGGTTCAAACTCCGGGTGCGGGGTCGTGGATGTGCGCTGCTAAGGAGTCCCTTACTAGGATGAAATGGCCGTCAAGTTCTCCTAGGTTTTCAATAGTGGCCTAAGTTTGGTCGATTCGTGTTCTCAAACAAAATAATAAAATATTGTTTTCTATTATATTTTCATTTATTTTTTACTATTTTTTTAATAGCGTCAATCAATAAAACATCTGGACAACCTTTATTAATTAGTAAAGTGATTCCTGGTAGTGTTGCAAGTCGTAGTGGTTCTATCAATCCAGGTGATATACTATTAGCTGTGAATGGTATTCATCTTTCATCATGTAGTCTTTCTGAGGCGATACAACTTTTACAATCACCAGATGATGATATAATAATATTGAGAATACAAAAAATGGATACTTATTCATCAAAAGCAGAATTAGAAATAAAATATGGTTCTGATAGTTCGGTTGTACATGATTATCTCTACGACAGACAACAACAACAACTCCAACATCAACATCAAAGAAAACAGTTGTATCGAAAAAGTTTTGATGAAAATTTAATGAATAAGTGTTTAAAACCAGAAACACAGTTTAGAACACCTCAAAATGAAGATACTAACAGTAGAGATAATTCAAATGAGGATACAAAGAAATTATCAGACAATAATACTTCATCTGCATCATCATTTTCTCAAAATCAATCAGCACGCAAATCATATCAACATCATCACCACCATCATCAACCACAACAGCATTCTCTTGTAGTGCAACAGTGTCCAATTGAAAATTATTTCCCAGTGATCTAGGAGATTCTGAGAAATTATATAGATATCCAACTGGTACCAGTAATAGTCCAATAGTGCAAGATCATACACACCGATTTCATCAATTTCAAAATGTCAAGAGTCAAAGAACTAACCAAGATGAACTAAATCAAAATCAGTTCGATAATCAGCCTAAACAATTCCTGAATTCTAAATCAGATTATTCATTGGGTAAGTGAGTATTAATTGACACTGTTATAACTAAGAAAATTATCTCCTTCATAAAATTCTAGTAGTAAACATCAAGAATAATAAGGAAGAGGATGGTCCCTTCATACATCCTAACATTATAGCTAGGTACGGTGAACAACATGGAGTTATATTGTAACATCTCATAGAAAATAAATTGTCATAGTATTAAGATTTAAGATGTGGCATGGAAAAAAGTGAGAGGAATGTTCATAATTTAAAGAGCTGGTATTTAGTAATGAACAACAAACATAACATTTCTTTGTTATGCTCATGAACCTAAACCCCTAATAAACCAATAATATTATCCATTCGTTTAATATTTCCTTATTTACTAATTTGATAGATCATCATTATAAGCCATTCACTATTCTGCCTTTAACCAATACAAAATAGGCAGTGATTGGTAAATATGCAACACGTATCATAATCAGTGGTGTTATAACAGTTATTTCGATTTTCCATTTATTTATTACAATGTTTTTATTCGTAGCGTAATTTGAACTGCGCTAACCACCAAATGAACATCATTTGTAATTTCGAATCAATCAAATTTATACTCATTTAATGGTAGAACAAAATAAGATATTGAAATTCGGGTCAAGGTTAGTACTAAGCATTGTTAAGATGAGTTGGATAAATCGTAGAAATTTATAGATGCGTGAGGCAGATTTGTTTTTAGATTTAAATAAGATTTAAACAAAAATAATCCCATTCTTAGGTCACTCTCAGGCTATAATTTATATATATAACCACTGCCACGAAAGTCCTACTTACTGCATTCTCGTGGTGGGGGTGTCGTTTACGAAATTAATAGGGCGAAAAGCGAATGCCGGGTGCTTTAACCGGGTTAATGGATATCGAGGATTCATTTAGGGGAGTTGGAAAACCTTGATTTCAAACCAATGGTGCACATGTGGTCTAGGACTTGTATGGCGCATATGTACTCAATGCCCGTTTGTACCAATATATATATATATATATATATATATATACTTACTTACTCCTGTTACTCCTCGTGAAGGAGCATAGGCCACTCACCAGCATTCTCCATCCAACCCTGTCCTGGGCAATCCTTTCTAGCTCCGTCCAGTTGTAATTCATCCTTTTCATATCTGCTTCTATAATCCGACGCAATGTGTTCTTTGGCCTTCCTCTTTTTCGCTTCCCTTCAGGGTTCCAAGTTAGGGCTTGCCTCGTGATGCAGTTTGACGATTTGCGTAATGTATGTCCTATCCATTTCCATCGTCTTTTCCTAATTTCTTCTTCAGCTGGAAGTTGGTTTGTTCTCTCCCACAGAAGGCTATTGCTGATGGTATCCGGCCAATGGATGTTGAGTATCTTGCGTAGGCAGCTATTTATAAATACTTGTACTTTCTTGATGGTGGTTGTTGTAGTTCTCCAAGTTTCAGCTCCATACAGTAGAACTGCCTTGACGTTCGTATTGAAGATTCTCACTTTGATATTGGTTGAAAGTTGTTTTGAGTTCCATATGTTCTTCAATTGTAGGAATGCGACCCTTGCTTTGCCGATCCTCGCCTTTACGTCTGCATCTGAACCTCCTTGTTCATCGATGATGCTTCCTAGGTATGTGAAGGACTCTACATCTTCCAGAGTTTCGCCATCAAGAGTGATTGGATTGCTGTTCTGCGTGTTGAATTTGAGGACCTTGGTTTTCCCTTTGTGTATGCTGAGGCCTACTGATGCAGAGACTGCTGCTACACTGGCTGTCTTCATCTGCATCTGTTCGTGTGTACGTGATAGGAGGGCTAGGTCGTCTGCGAAGTCCAAATCGTCTAATTGATTCTGAGTTGTCCATTGTATTCCGTGTTTTCCTTCAGATATTGAGGTCTTCATAATCCAGTCGACCACCAGAAGAAAGAGGAAGGGAGAGAGTAAACAGCCTTGTCTGACTCCAGTCCTTACTTGGAATGCATCTGTCAGCTGTCCTCCATGCACTACTTTGCACTGTAGTCCGTCGTATGAGTTCCGGATAATGTTGACAATCTTCTCAGGAACTCCGTAGTGTCGAAGAAGTTTCCATAATGTCCTCCTATCTACACTGTCGAATGCCTTTTCATAATCAATGAAGTTGATGTATAGTGATGAGTTCCACTCCACTGATTGTTCGACGATGATCCGTAGTGTTGCAATTTGGTCTGTGCACGACCGATCCTTACGGAATCCAGCTTGTTGATCTCGAAGTTGGGCGTCTACTGCATCCTTCATCCGGTTCAGCAACACTCTGTTGAAGACTTTCCCTGGTATTGACAGTAGTGTAATGCCTCTGTAGTTTTCACATTTGCTCAGATCTCCTTTCTTTGGAATCTTGACGAGGTGTCCTTCTTTCCAGTCCATCGGCACTTGTTCCTCCTCCCAAATCTTTTTGAATAGAAGGTACAGCATGCTTGTGGTTGCTTCGATGTCTGATTTCAGTGCTTCAGCTGGTATGTTGTCGGGTCCTGCTGCTTTCCCGTTCTTGATTTGTCTGACGGCCATTCTAATTTCTTCCGTCGTTGGTGGGTTGACATCTATAGGAAGATCTATGTGTGCTGCTTCGATGTCCGGTGGATTCATTGGAGCCGGCCTATTCAGGAGTTCCTCGAAGTATTCCACCCATCTGTTACGCTGATGTTGAATTTCGGTGATTGGCTTGCCTTCTTTGTCTTTGACCGGCCTCTCTGGTTTACTGTATTTCCCTGCTAGTTTCTTCGTTGTATCGTAAAGCTGTTTCATATTTCCTTCTCTAGCAGCTTTTTCTGCCGTCGTTGCTAGTTCTTCCACGTATTTCTTCTTGTCGGCTCTAATGCTCCTCTTCACTTGTTTGTTTGCTTCTATGTATTCAGCTTGTGCTTGAACTTTCTCTGCTCGTGTTCGGCTGTTGTTAATTGCTGCCTTCTTGTTCTTCCTTTCTTTGATCTTGTCCAGTGTTTCTATAGAGATCCATTCCTTATGATGGTGTTTCTTTAGGCCCAGAACCTCTTGACACGTTGAAGTTAATGCTTCCTTGATGCCTTTCCAGTTGTCCTCCATACTAGTTTCTTCTTCTTTCAGTAGATCTTGTAAGGCTTGGAACCTGTTGTTGAGAGCTATCTTGAATTCATTGAGTTTGTCAGTATCTCGAAGGAAGGCTGTATTGAACCTTTGTAGTGCTGTTTGTCCACTTGTCCAGTTCTTTTTTAGCTTCAGTTTTAAATTGGCTACAACTAGGTGGTGATCTGAAGCTACGTCAGCACCTCTCCTGGTTCTCACATCTTCCATTGTCCTTCGGAATTTTTTGTTGATGCAAATATGATCTATTTGGTTCTCTGTAGTGTGGTCCGGTGAGATCCATGTAGCCTTGTGTATACGCTTGTGTGGAAATATTGTGCCTCCTATGACCAATTTGTTGAATGCACATAGATTTGCAAATCTTTCTCCATTTTCGTTTCTCTGTCCCAGTCCATGTCGTCCCATGATATCTTCATATCCGGTGTTGTCTATTCCGACTTTGGCATTTAGATCTCCCATCAGAATAGTTAGGTCCTTTCTTGGCATTTCTCAATGATTGACTGTAGCCGCTCGTAGAACTGATCTTTAATGTCGTCGTTGCTATCATTGGTGGGTGCATAACATTGGATAATATTCATTAAGATCCCCTCCTTCTTTGTTTTGAATGATGCTTTGATGATTCTGGATCCGTGAGACTCCCATCCTACAAGTGCATTTCGTGCTACTTTGGACAGCATAAGAGCGACTCCCTGAGTGTGTGGAGCATTGTCCTCCTCGTGACCGGAGTATAGCAGCATCTCTCCCGTAGCTAGCCTTTTCTGTCCAGCTTGGGTCCAGTGGGTTTCGCTGATTCCCAGTACTGCTAAGTTGTATCTCCTCATTTCCATTGCTATTTGACTGGTCTTCCCGGTTTCCCACATTGTTCGAACGTTCCATGTACCTATAAAAATTTTTGCTCTGGTTGTTAGAAGGGGCATCGGCCTCGTGGCTTCCGAAGGAACTCGGCTTTCACCATGAAGCGTCATAATTCTTCTAACTGAAGACCTTCTAACTCCCAGGGCAGAGTTTAAATGGTTTGAATAATTTTTTCTGGTAAGCGTTTTTTTAGCGAGTTAGTTTTCTACGGGATGGGGACGCTAACCCCATGCCCAACCCTCCTCCTTTACCCGGGCTTGGGACCGGCAGTAACCCTATTAGAGCTACAGGCGGAGTTATATATATATATATATGTACGTACAATATTGCATTTTGATGAATAAATGTCTCCAAAAATTACTTGTCAAAATTATTCAACATTTGTTTGTTCCATGCATAGCGTTTTTATCAATCCGTCATTTGAACATCTGGACCTTTTATAAGTCGTCTGTGATAATTTTAATAGAGTTTAAGATAATTCACTTTGTATTCCTTGTTTGGGTCTTCCTATCGATTGGTCTCTTATTGGCATAATTTCATCCTGTTCGAATTGCCTCGATATCGCCTTAAGTCACGGAGTGAAGATCAAATATGGGATGCAAATACACCCAGCTGACGAGTCCCAAACAGGACGAAACGTGCGTCCTGGTTCTCACAGGTAGCCACCAACAACCTTTGCCTATAGAGTTTAAGATAGTTTTAATTTAAAAGTTTTTACAAAAATACCGTAGTCACGTAAGTAGTGTGGAGAAATTATCTTTTTTAAAAAAGATTACTCATTTTTATGAATTACAAGATTCGAAAACGTTTCTGGTCGTATAAGAAAAGCTGAGCTTACAGTTCGACTAATTGACTGTTGTAAATTGTTAGAAAGAAATATAATCTTCCAACTGCAATCAGTTGAACGTGTAAGACATTAAAACTTTTCAATTTTGTCGCTGGATGTTCTAACAAATGGAATGTTATTTTCAATTGATTGATCATTGTATGTGGTAATCAATACCATGTATGTCAGGTCCTTCTTAGTGCAAATCTAATCCTATCGACTAAGTTGCAATGTGGCCACTAATCTAGGTGAATCGACATTGTGTGCACTGTGTTGAGATAAGACAGTGGTTAAAGGTAGTCAACAAGAAAACCTGGACCTAGGTTCCGTGCTACTTGTCAATCCTCAGCATGGTGTACCTGTAATCTTGAGGAAACTGGTGCTCCCTGACGGATTCGATCCCGTGTCACCCATCTTCACAGTCGGAAACCTTTTCACTGAGCAATCCGGGCCGCGATTGACCTTCTCTAGAACCAAAATGTTACGACAAAACTAAAAAGTTATCTTCTGTGATTTCGGAGTTATTAAGTAATCGGATATACTTTATAATAAGACATTATAATGGTTAAAACTATATTTTATCATTACTAATAAATTATACGTATGAAGTTTATATAGTTTCAAAATCAGTTAATGTCAGTGTGAGAAATATATTCATTTATTATATGAAAAATATCATCAATTTCAAAATAAAACAGTTTTCAATTGCACTTCTTCACTGAGTTAACTGTTAAATGTAAAGAAAATTATCATAGAAAGTAGGCATTAACTAACGAAACATTGGTACTATTGAGTATTGAACAGATCTTTCATTGTTGTACCTAAAGTCCTTGAGTATTACTCAGTACATGATGATGGTTGTAGGTTGCTGGAAATTCTCAAACCCAGAAGAAACAGGTGTTTAGTAGTCTATTGGTTTCTATGTTTATTATATGATGTCAGTTTAAGACGTAAATATTTTTTCAAGAGACAAAAAGTTCGTAGAAGAGAAAGTTGTGAGAAAATTAGAGATTAGCAAACCGTGACATAATACCAATTTATGGAATCGTTGACTATCTGAGCTCTATTGGTAGGTATAAGTATCTGGTTGAGGTCCGCGCGATAGTCACAATCAGTGGGTAGAGATTTTGAGTGACACCGATCAGATCAGACATAATGACATAGATATATTCCCTCTTCATCGTATTCTAGATTCTCGGCTCCAGTATTCTATTATGCAACCCTTTTCTTCTCGAAACATTTGAAATGTTTAAATATTTTCGTTATTATTGTTACTAGGTTGTTTTGATTCCTTTCTCATTCAACACATTAATTTCAACTTGTCATAAAGATTTGAATTGGAAATTAGAGCTAACTCACATTTGTACGTCGATAACAACTGTCTGACTAATGTACATAAGAGTTCTTATTCATTTGAACAAAAGCTTCAGTGTATTTATTAAAATTAACGTGGAGATGATGAATGAGTCTCCATTGTTACGTCATTTAGTTAGGAAGCGATTACAGTGGAAAAAAACTGTTATTCCATTTTTCATTCAGATATAAATAGATAAATGACATCTAAACGCATATTAATCCTGATAATGATGAAAATTATAATTGTACATTGTGTAATGTTTATATTTATAAAAGTATTAATCCAGGTGAAGGTTAAACTGTAAAACATTCACACTTTCCTTATTCTGTTTTTCTTAAAAATAAATGAAATTAAATAAAGAACACATAACTATTTGATATTTGAACTGGATTAGTGATTTCTGCAAGTAAATACATTTGAAAACCTTTTTTTTGACATTTACATGACCATTTTTCTTTGAAAAATAAGTTATAACTTTGTTACTACCAAATTAAAGATAATTCCAAGTCATGCTTAAGTAATGAAATGGAACATTTCAGTACTATTATGATTGCTTAATTGAATTTGATTAGTATTACTAAACATTGTATTATACTGATGTCTATTTATCTAACAATATAAAATAAGTGCAAATTAACAGTCAAAATTGGTTTCTTGTTAAAAGAAAATGTTTTCATGCTATGTTCAAATGGTTCTCCAGGGTGCTTGGTATCTATGTGGTTGAGCCATAGGATTGAGTTGTACTATTCAGATTGTAGCGTTAAAGCTTATACGATGTCTGGTTCTCCTGTTAAACGGGATTGAACTGTACTATTTGGGTTGTCATATGAAAGTCTGGATGATGTCTGGTCCTCCTGAAAACCAATGAAAAATTACCCTGGCCCACAAGGGTAATATTATATAGCTATACCATGTTTGAAGCGATGAAGAGTTCACCTAATTCGAGAATGGAAGGAAGAATTTATGACACAATGACAAAAAGCTACATATTCTGACGCATCTCGACATGATATTTACAGATTATTAAATTCACTTGGTATTGTTTGTTTGAATCTTCATATTGATTTTTAGGACTGCAATTGATCAGGACTCAGTAGCTAAGTAGATAAGGCAATGACGTTTGAAGGGTTCGATTTCAGAGTGAATATCAACTCTGGCATGCGGGTACATCCAGTTGATGAGTCCTAAATAAAACGAAATGCGAGTCCTGGATTCCACTGCTAGTCACTATCCATCTTTGCATAGAATTTACAGATAATGTTTCGTATAAAATTTCTCTTCATATGATATCCATTACAACATACAATCAAAGTGAAACTTTTATTAAAAAAATAAATCAAAACTACAAAGCAGAATAATTACCTTGCCTTTCCTAATATTTTTTTCTATTTAGCGTAACGTTATCGGTAGGAAAATTACAGTCACATTTTATAGGTACTTGAACAAATATTCACTTATTAAGGTTGGAGTAATAACTTCCTGAAATCACAACAAACTGGTCATACATAAGAATTTAATAACAACTGTAAATAGCAAGTTTAGAAACTGTTATAATTGTGAAAAATGATGCTGATTAAGAGGACAGCGAATTATTGATCGGACCAAAGACGCGCAAGCACGTAGGACGACCTAGGGTTCTGATTGGTCCCGCTTCCCTGTCCAGCCCAGTCAGTTGAGTCCAGAACGCAAGTCACAGCCTCTGAGTTCTGAATCATTATATTTCAAACATACTTTGTTTATATACCAGTCAAGCAGACCACAACGTACCATAAAATAGAAAATAATATTGTACAATATTGGCCAACAGGAAAATAACACGTTAAATAAATATTGACCAATAAGATGATACCATTTCATGTCCAAGGATAGCATTAGGCTTAACAGGATAATTTTTGGGATATTTTCCTGAATATCCCAACAGAAACCGTCACAAATGAATCTGTTAACGTTTAATGTTAGTTATATATATATAATACAGAACCATTAGGTTAGAATCATCTTGTTAAATATCAACCAAGATCTGCTTGGTAAATCAATGTTATTTTATATTATGAAAATATTTTAGGTGACTTACTAGTGAAGATATTTTACGATTCATATATAAGTCAAATCAACAAATAACTATTAAATAAGCTTAAATAAGATGATCATTATTCTTGATAAAATTTCCTATTCTCTTGAAATTCATTCATTAATTAACAATGGAAAAGAAATTCTAACTTTAATACTCATATTAATCATCATTGTCGATGTATTCAATTTAGTGTTTGATAATGGAAAGTATGCGTGAAAGAATAGTTGAAAGTTGTAGTCTAATTCAAACCATAGAACGTGTTGACAAAATCGAATATGCTTAGTTTACGGTCATTTCAATAAATCAATATGGTATAAACGTCATTGTTTTCAACGCTTTTTTTCCAATTACGGAAAAATCACTAATGATCAGCGTAATAGTTGACTAGAATCCATCTCGATAATCAATGGTTTTCAATAAAGTGGATTTCATTCATTATTTTTCTTACCATTGGAAAAATTCATGTATCGAGTAAAACAATAACATAGTTAGCTTTGATTAGATTATGTTTACTGGCTTTTATTGTATTAAAATCCACTTTTGAACATAGAACTAGTGATTTTTTTCAAGATAAAAATGGACTGAAAATAAATCAAAGAAGAACATCACATCTGAGATGCAGGTACATCCAGCTGATGAGTCCCAAATAAGACGAAACGCGTGTCCTGGATTCCAATGTTAGCCAATATTAATCTTATTTGTTTTTGTTTTTTTGTTTCAAGTGAAATTGAACTACACCAAAACATAATGTCCATTTTAAACTATCAATATTTCTTTTATGAGTTGAATTTGTTGAAGATGAGTGAAAAAAGAACATCTTACTACATGTTATTTTATAATTGTACAATTTTATCCATATTATCATTTGAAAAACTTGACCGTAATCGTATTTCTAATTATTTATTACTTTAGAACCTGATATAAATGTTGTTCAAGTAATATTACGACGTAAATCATCTAATTGTCCATGGGGTATTACTATTTGTGGAACAGATGATGCACCAGATATACCAGTATTAATTGATTCATTAAATCCTGGTGATCCTGGAGCTGAATGTGGTTTAATACATCCTGGTGATAGAATATTAGCTATAAATGGTATTACATTACATAATGGTCATACATTAACACAAGCAATGCGTATGTTACAACATTATCCAGATAAAGTTATATTACATATTGCACGTAAATCGAATTCATTTATTACAACTTCTATTGCTAACACTACTACAACATCTATTAGTATTGGTACAATGCATAATAATACAATTAATGGACAGAAACAACCCATAAATCATTTTCCTTTATCTAGAAAATGTACACTTGTAAAGGTAAGAATTAAAAAAATAGCTCAATTCAATGATTTAATATTCTATATCATTTAAATTTGTTTATAACGTTCATTCATTTTAAATATAAACTTTATTTAATAAAGAAATGAAACGTCCTTTTTTTCGTTAGATTGTAGTTTAATTTATAACGGTGATTTCTTGTAATAAACCAACATTCCTACAGTATATTGTTTAAATTGTTATATACTTGTACATATTCTGTTTTGGAAGAGTCGACTTAATAGATCAATCAATCAGTCAGTCAATCAATAAATCAATCAGTTAGTCAGTCAACTACGACACCAACTGATTTACCATCATTCCTTAGTATCTAACTTCACTAATATACTTACTCAAAGATCTCAGCAGATGCGAAGTTGTGTATATCTTATTTATTTCGAATAAAATAAGAATAATAAATCATTAAAATATCGAAATTCAAAATATAGCTAACTAAAAAATTTTTACAATGAATCATAAGAGTTTTGAAATAATAAAAAGTAAAAAAAGATTGACACAATTTTTAATTAAATGAAATCGCTATTCAGTTTATAAATGAGGGGGGGAGGAAGAGGAACAAATCTAATAGATTAAGATGTTCATAAATGTATCTAAGTGAAAAATCTTATCAATTAATTGATAATAACTTCACAGATATTGAAGAATCCATTCATGAAACTATTAATAAGTACGTAAAATAATTAATTTTATTTACTTGATGTAGTTGTTTTAATGTAGTTATATGGTGGATATTATGGATATTGACAGATATAAGTAGTATATATCATCAATCATAAGTGAAATATCTGGCGGTAGAAAGTTGAAAAGATCGAAGAGAAGAAAACGAGAACAGAAAGTAATTGGTACGTAAATGAAGGAATAATCAAGTCTGAAATAATTGATGGACATTTTATAAATCAAGTATTTACTGTATAGTTCTCAGATTTAACTAAGAGATTCTGTAATTGTGTATGTAAGTACATTTGGTTGTACTCATATGTGTATTCTCGTTCACTATGGCTCCAAATTCATCAGAACATTCCTTTTGTATACAAAGTATGAGATTCAAGATTTAGATAACAATGGAGGTTAACATACAAACACTTGTTGACTATATTTATTAATAATCTTTTTTCCTTATATATATATAGATTTTGTAGAGCATATTCACAGAATCATATATCAGCCCTTCTTTTACATTTATTTATATAATTTTATTCCAGGACAATCTCAAAAAAAGTATTAAATCTGTTCAGTTGAATTATAGCATTGTTCTGTTTTGTCTTTTTAATTCTAAACATAATTGAGTCGAAATACCCTTGTGAATAGATTAGGGTATAGAGATTATAAAATTCTAATAAAATAAACTAATAGTTATTATAAAAAGAAGCGGTAAATTCAAATAACTTAAATGAATTTTTATAAATACATTTTTTTACTACTTCCATCCATTGAACATATTGATATGGTGTATACTATGTCACTAAGACTACTAATCACATAGTCACTTGATGAATAAGATGAGATCGATACTAAAAGAATAGACAAACATGATATTGGACACCATTCACGTAATCAATTAGTTCTAAGTAAATCTCAGTCTTGTAGGCAGTCAGTCTTGATCTGAATAGTTCCATTGTATTTTCTAACAATGTGAAGCTAAATGATGTGGGTTTAAATTCATTCATTAATGTTAGATCCTTTAAGATTACATATACACCGAAAAGTGGCAAATATTATGAAACCTAAGTTGAGAAGGGTTTCTTATTGGTTACTCCTGATCATTTAACAAGTAATTAAATGTTCTTACAATATAGAATTATATTTAGTTACTTGAAAAATGGATTGTTTTGAATATAACACAATTTAATTGATGATGACACAAAACTAAAACAAACAAACAAAAAACAATAGAAACGAGAATAATGAAAAATAACAAATAATAATTCGATTATTATCAGATGACAAAAAATATTTTAGGCATTATGAATGAACTGAATTGAAAGAGCAGTAAAAGTAAAGCAAATAAGAGATTAGATTGAGAGAGTAAATAGTTGAAACGATGTATCAATAAGAGATTACATAATAGATTGATACGCTTCATTGATACCAAATAATAATAATAATACTGTAGTGAACAAAAACACGAGTGGGATCAATCGAATGTATTTAACACAAAGTTACAGGACTTGTTAATAAAATCTAACAATCATAAAGTAAATGCTTAATTTGCAAAATGTCCATTGATTGTCTCAAAATGACTCAGACTTCATTGTTCATGCATTTTCATACAAATTGCATTTTGTTTCCATTCTTTACTGTTCGATCCTCTTGTCTCTCTGCTGCCAGACCTTCTGTTCACGACCAACATCACATACTACTTATGTCAATATAAGTAGCACACGCCACACTACTACTAATAATAATAATAGTAATCCTGACAATAAAAGTAATTATAACTTACGAGATAAATTTTGCTTAACTTCTTTTGAAATACTCATTTGATTCTATTTATACATAATGTTATTATGATAAAGTAATATATTACATACACACAAAGATATATCTTTATCACAGATTTAGTTTAGGTAGAAGAATTATTGGTTACAGTGTATAGGACAGATGTGTTACGACATAGTTTGAAATTCTTGAGTAGTATATGATTCATGCTTTATTTTTAATACAAAACTGGAATAATGAATTGTAAGTATTACAAGCAAAGATGGATAGTGGCTAGCAATGAAATCTAGGACGCGCGTTTCGTCCTATGTATGCAAATATTGATTTTACAATGAATATTAGATACTGTTCATTTACTGTACTGAACGAGAATACAAGTGGGGACGACTAAAGGTATTGAAATACAAAACTATGGAGTTCTCTCGTAAAATGTAACAACTATATGTTCAATACTTCATTTGAAAATACTCCATAAATTGTCTCGAACTTCATTGTTTGTTCATTCCCATAATAATTACCCTCTGTTCCCATTCTCTTTGACTTTATCTTCTTAACCTTCTGCTTCCAGGCATTCCATTTCTGACTGGTATTATATACTACATATGTAGTATACACTGCATTACTAACGTACCCAAATATCATGAACACTAGGTTGAACTATGATTTTCAAATGATTCTGAAACACTAAAAGTCGTGTTGAAACTTAATTTAGAAGAATTCAATTAATTGGTTGATGAAATTTATTTCATATTTCTTAAATTAATGTACATTTAGTAGAGAAGCTTGTCTATATGAATCTAATCCTGTTATTTTCTTGATTTTTGATACTAACTGTAAATAAACATTTAAAAAGACAACAGATTATTTATGTGTACAAATTAAATTGTGTCATCCTAGTGTCGCTGATGCACAGCTATGGGACAGTCATAAACAAACGTTTCTGAATATGTGTAAACTGTAGGGACATATATTACTTCGTGCACTAGCTAACTTTGAATGATCAAAAATAGAAGTATTCCCTCTTATTCTACACTTATTCACACGATATCACTTTGATTCAACGATAGTATAGTTTATCAGACGATCAAATTTAGAGGCAGCTCTACTCTGCAACATGCTTATTAGGTAGTATAATATATATATTCACCGGGAAAATCAGTGAATACCTTACATGATTGCTGTAAACTAGGTATTGATAATTGATTATTCATATATTAATACTACTTACTGAAATTTACATACTTGGCAATGAAAACTTAAATATGTTAACTTATTTCCACAGCATTCCCTTTATAAATGATGGTGGTGTGATTTATGTAAGGTTATTTATTAGTGTTGCATACACGTAAGCGATTTGTTGAAAGAATTAATGAGTTATTTGTCCATAATTGGAAGGAATAAAAGATTTTCTTCATTTAAGACTTTCAACAAAGCTATATGCAAAATGGATTCTGTTAAAAGGTATTGGTCATAGTTGTAAAATAGTCATATCAAAGGTAAAAAGATTAAACATGAGTCAACATTTTTACAAGCTTAACAAAGTAAATTAATTCTATAAGACATTAAACGATAATGAAATATGTAAGACTTCATATTTGTTAGTAAATAGACAATTAACTTCAATTTTTTTTATTATTAAAGGCTGTAGCTACAAGCAATTTCAGTAGATCCTTTGATTCAATATCAAATAGTCTCAGTTCAAATTCTGTATCGAATAATAATATTGTTGAGGGACAACTTTTAACTGGACTTACACCACAGAATAATGATAATAATAATAAGTATAACAATAATATACGACTACAGAATCATAGTGATGATTCAAAAATATCTGTACAAAAGTCTAAAACGTTATATGATCCTAACCAATGTGCACAAGTTACGGATACGTCATGGGCAATTTCAAGCAGTTATCCAGATAGAAGTGTTGGTAAGTATTTTTTTGTTCAATGATAAAAACATACAACAGTTTTATCAAATTGACATTTTTAATCAATCATTTACACTGTTCATGTTTGGATGGTTGATTTAGACTTGCAATTCTATAAATGTTTTAAAACATTGTTTTTTTTTCATGCTTCATTAACGTTACACATTTTGCATATAAAAATACTATTTAACTAGTACAAAAAATTTGTGCCAGTTGATTATTCTTCAAAATGGATCCCTTCCCTTTTTTTGTAGTGTCTAGTCCCATGTCAAGTCCACATGAGTTATTCTGGCTTCCAGATAGACCAGTTTATTCATTCTTTTGATGTCACATTTTAACCTTGTTAATTATTCGTTTATTAACCTTGAATGTCTTTATACGAAGATGTATGTGCATTATTTATCCTACTCATCATATATCTGTAGCTTATTTTTGGTTTGACTATAAATACTGAGTCACACTTGGTCAAAGCGGGTTGGTTCATTCGCCTTCTAAGCTCTGCTTCACTTTCCTTTTCTTATTCTGAGTGTCTGTTCGGATCAACAAGTGTACGAAATATACCTATTCAAAACTTATTCTCATATTCGACTTATTTTATTTCGTTATTTACTAAAGCGATTTAAGTCGATAATTATATAAAAGAGTAACTATGATGTATATTTTGATAACGTCATCGTCCAATCTAATATGCGTCAAATTAAAAGACTATGGTTTTGTGTTGTTTCCTGTTGTTTTCCATTTGGGACTCGTCAGCCAGATGTACCTTGATCCAAGAGTTAATGTTAATTCCGAATTCGAACGCAGTGCCATTAGCTTCAAACACTATCTCTTTATCCTCGTAGCCACTAAATTCAGATTCCAATCAAGACTGATCAAATTACAGTCAAAAATATCAATAACGAGATAATGTAAACTATTTCAGATTATATGAAATGAAGTTACTTTAGAACCGACTAATATGAGGTAAAACACTGAAGGAGTAGAACGTTTTTATTTGAAGATGACTTTATGTAGCCAATGTTGTAGTCGTTTTTGAATCTTTGTTATTAAAATGTAGATTACAAGACGTTTGTTTACAAAATTTTATATTTTGTTTAATGAATCCTGACAAAATGTCATAGAGATTAATGAGGACAAGGAGTTAGAAAGATGTTACATTTTACCAGTAAACAATCAAGGAAATGTATTCACACTAGAAAAGTAAAACTACAATTTTAAACAAAATGTTCCATGGTCAATAATGAATGATGCACAAGCTGTATATGATTTAAAAGATAGGAAAGCTGATACAATTAATCTAAATATTAAATGTATTCAACGAATTCTATGACCTATCAATTGGAAAAACGAATGGAAGACAATAGACCTATCTTCATACTTAAGTAAAAAAAGCAAGGCCAATATTTGTATTGAAGGATATTTAAACAATCATTGTTAACCGTTTGCTAAAAATTTCATTAACATAGAATTACCTATTTTAGTAATTGTATTGTAAAGGTGTATGAAAGAAATGGATTAACTACGGATAGTATATGGTATGAGGTTGGCCACTACTTACTCAGTGATTAGAAAACTTATTCTAAGTATAATTCTTTCTACATGAACAATGACCAAAAATCGTTCTTAGTCGATGGTTACCAAAATGTTAGTAGTTAAAATCTTCGATCTTCAGTAGTTTGTTTATTGCTTCCTTATGTATGGCCTGTTGAACATACTTGATATAACTTTCGGACAGTTATATTTTGATTAATTATAAAGTTTTTTTTGACATGCTGCAACAAATGGGTATATTTGAGTATTACCTGTTTTGAACAAAGAAGCATTCCTACATACGAAATGATGAACAGTGGATAACACTTGGGAATAGCAATAAAATAATATCATTGAGAATGAAACGGATACTATAAATGTAGTAAATAATTACACGTCTTTGTGTTAACATTTTCAGAACATTTATGATGCGAAAAAGCTAACTTATATACTGTACTCCAATCTACCATTTGATAAATTTATGTGAATAAACGTTAACTTAGATAAGATACCAAGAAGAAGAGTAAATTCCGAAGGTACATTCATTCATATTGTGTAACAAAAGTTCGTTTTTAAAAGATCATAAAACAGAATTGAAGCGGAAAAAATTTAGACTAACCAACCATTATTTTCTATTTACTTAGTTAGTGAATCAAATACACTGAATCGTTCAGTTCCAAAATCCTCTACAACTATTTTGAGTTCAGGACCTGGAGCTATGTATATTCATCAAGGAATATCACCTAAAAATACACCTAGTGAGAATTTAAATTTAAAAGTACCATCAAATAAATCTCGTACAAAAACAATAAAATCTCGTCATCGTTGTTCATCATCTTCATCAAAACGTCGAACACATTTACCATCTACTGATGAGCATCAAATTAATGAATTAGAAAAATCAAAGTATTCACAATTATTTATTCAACAATATTCAGATACTACAACAAGTGAATTAAATGATGATGAAAATATTCAAGAACAACAAAATAATTCTAATCATCCATTTATACATCAACATCATCAACTATCATATAATTATTTGGATCATCCATATATACAATCGAATAAAGATTATTTACAAATGGATTTAAATTTTATTCAATGTTCAGGTTGTCGTAAAGCAGTTGAAAAAGAAATTAAATATTATTTATTAAAACAACAAAAATCTTTTGAAACTACACGACGAGCTTCATCATCAAATAGAAAAGAGTAAGTTCTTAATCATGATTATTACTTCATTTATTTCTATATGCATAAATGATGCAATCAAATTATTTTTTTTGTTTAAACAAAATATTTAATCAGTTATTATCTATATTTTGAATATAATACTCGTCAAGGAGTGACATGACCAGAAAACTATTGGAAGTCTGGAAGTTTGAGGGTGGCCTGTTTGGAAATCTAGGCTATCTGTTCCTCCTATCTGGATATTTTAACAAGTTATCTGTTTTCTTGTTTGTTTTAACACATCATTATGCTCATTAGTTGCATAACCTATTCAAGAGCGTTTTTCACTAGTTTATGACGTTTCGCTGTACAATTTACAGAAGGGCCCAATCACAGATATCATGTTGGCAATATGCATCGGAAAGAATGTACATTATTCAAATGTCAATTCCTGAACTGCTAACAGTTAACTGGGGACCATGTGGCAAGCCCACTTGGCTACTGTATCATTTGTCTATTCATTGTAACTACGACTCTTAATTCACTATGTTAATTCGGTGTGTATGATCGAATGCATGTCTGTACATTAACCCTTAAGCTATCCTCCTATTGGTTGCAATGTGCAGATAATCGATAATTTATCCACGCCCGATTAACTCTGAAAAATATATATTGATTTTTAACACACACACTCACTCACTCTGTTTCATCGTGTGCTTGCTCACCGTACGCTTGTGGATTTTTATTAATCATTAACAATAAATTATCTCTATAACTGATGTTCAGGCTTCTCAATAATCTCGAGTAAATCCGCAATTCTACTAGGAGATTAAGCCTACCTTAAATACTCAGTTTACGGGATATTATTTATTGGAGTCAGATATTGAGGAAATTTGCCTCAACATATTGGTTAGCCGCCGTTTCAACACCACTCAATATTTATCGCAAGGATCAATCAAGAAATAAGAAAAGGAAACTTGTTGAAATATTTTATGCTGAGAATTCTATACTGTACCAAAAATATAATATTGAATAAAGCAAATAATAATTAGATACATGTCTCAGTTCAGAGTGACTACTCAAGAGTCCGCAACTTTGATAAACACACTTAGCTAAATTTATTACTTTTGTATACAAAAAAAAATAGACGGTAATTACATTAAACCTATGAGTTGAATTCTTAATTAATTAGAATCTCAACATTCGTCAGTTCGTTAATATAGTATGAAAATAACCCAACATTTTCAGTTTTATATATTTCTGTCTCAATAAGGTCATATTTCACTAGTTATTAATTCACTATACCTTTAGGAGTCTAACCTGGAACTCAACAAAATGTATACCTATACGAACTATTCAATGGAAAAAAACCTTTCTCACACAACCATTATCTTTATTTCATTTTCTGTTCTACACATTAAAGCGCTACTATTCAGTTAGATCCATTTGTTATATATAAGGACATCCTTAAAACAACATTTCAATTAACTGAATACATTCTATTCGTTGACTTAATTCATATTATTTCTGGTAAATGCTTTAGTTTATTCTTTCTGCATTATATTCAAACCACAATTTCTAGATAGTACAAGTTAATAAAGAATATTTTTCAAGCTTTTCACTGAGATATCTTTATAATGACTTAATTGAATTGTCTAAAATAAAGTGAATGTTTTGATAAAAAGATAAATAATTTATCATGAATTTAAAAGAAGTTGAAGAAGCAAAAAACACACATGGTTTCTTCGTTTTCAACTTAGTAGTTTAAAAGTATCATTTTTACCTTAGAGACTAAAAACATTTTTTAATAAGATTGAATGTTCAATCGACACTGTTCAAATAACATTCACAAGTAGAAACAGAATAGCTGTTCTGTGATGTCTGAGCAGTAGAAATGTTCTTATATATGTGTTAGGGACGTTATATCCCCAAAACTCATATTTTGTAATTTCATCTTTGTGGAGCTTGTATGCAGATGTATGCTTTGGGAATTTCTTACCACCCACGCACATAGTCGATTGAAAAACTTATCGATTCAATGTCTAAAAACTTCCATGATAATATCGATGATATAAATTTTTTTTAATAAATAAGCTTGATTGCGTGCTTGATGGACCTGGTATATTCTGGTTGTCTGTAGAATACACTTTCTACATCTTACCAAAACTTCTGGATCGAGTTAGCTGAGTTGGGGATAACGGACCAGTATAGCCTATCGAGTCTCTGAATCCTTGATTCTTCGTTTCGTTCCGAGTAAGACGAATCAATAGTAGCATTCAAGTTTAACGAACATAACAATATGGTTATATTTTTATTATAAAACATGTAGCTTAATAAATAATTCATAACCAACATTGTTTAAAATAAGAGTAGTTCTCTTAAAAACAAATTGAAATGTTAACTATTGACAAAGTACAACACAAGGAATTTGTCAAATCACCAATCATCAAGTGTTGAATAAATTTCATTAGACTACATAGTTACTTAGCTTGTTGATGATGTTTATGAAACCTTGATAAATCTCCAAATCTAAGATTATTTTTGAATGATAAAAGTATTATGTATATAGTCCGAAATTTTAAATAGGAGTTTAGATATAAGCATACGTTATATACTATGAACTACATCTACTTTTACATTATTATCTATTTATTCCTTCAAGTTTATTTATGTCAATAAAATTTGAACTAGTTTGTT
Organism: Schistosoma mattheei; assembly: GCA_944470405.2. Classification (NCBI taxonomy): domain Eukaryota; kingdom Metazoa; phylum Platyhelminthes; class Trematoda; order Strigeidida; family Schistosomatidae; genus Schistosoma; species Schistosoma mattheei. The sequence continues at coordinate 23,188,563 of OX103947.1, read as the reverse complement.
AGTTCATTAATGAAACTGATATTTCAAAAAACGTTACCTTTAGAAGATATTAGTAATGTTTGCATTTTGATCAGTAAGAAATAACCGATTATTATTATTTTTCATCATAGTTAAATGATTTTAATAAATTACTTTTATCAGTATAGGTTTGTGGGGATTATAAGGTTATCGATTCGTGGGTTGGTTGAGGTTAGACACTAAGACCGTTGAATGGAGGCTCAGTAATCAAGTCGGTTATGCGTTCGCACATGAGACTGAAGGCTCTGGATTCGAATCCCGTGAGCGGGATTACGGATGCGCACTGCTGAGGAGCCCCACAATAGGACGAAACGGACATCCAGTGCTTCCAGATTTTCAATTGTGGTCTAACATCAATCGGTTCAAGATCTTAACTAATAATTTTCTTTTAATCAATGAATTACGGGTTCGAAATCTTTTATTATTCATTTAAGTGTGACTATTTGAATAATGTCTCCTGTTTTTTACAACTAGAATAATTGAGAACTTATACTTATATTTCAAATGGACACTTCAATATAAGTTATTATTTATGAAGGTTTTATTTCGAGTACGTTTTAATTTTTTCATCCTTTAACTTGACTGTGTATGGTATCACTAAAGTTTATATCCCATAAATAGTTCTATCCACTTGCTAACAATATTTTATGTTATTATTATTATTATTATTGAATTCATAGTTGTATTCGCTTTAATGATCGTTTAAAATTTATAACTTGGATCCATGTTTCATACCACCATGTTTGGTTTGTTTGTTTGTTTGTTTTTCTCTACTTTCAATGATTTATTACTTCATTGCATGGTAAAATAATAAGTTGACGAGTAAAATAAAAAAACAAAAATCATATGAAAAGATTAAATAGTTGTAGATAAAACTTTTCTCTTTTTTTTAGTTAAAAAATTCTTGGAAAGTTTTGTTTCTGTGTAGCGAAACTATCAAATGGTTTTTTTAGAAGAAAGTTATACTGAGTATTGATTTCATCTTTTGTACACAATCAATCCTATTGTGAAACGTTTTAGTGGCTTGAAATCTGACTCCAGTTAGATTGTTTCTGATTATTATTTAAATATACATGTCATCAATCCTCGTGTATTATTATTGACTTAACTCGCTTAATAATAGAACGGAGTTAAATAAGTCAAATACGAGAATGAAGTTTGAATGAGTCTATTTCATTAACAATCAGAAACTATTTAACTGAAGTCAGATTTCGGGCCCGACTTAGTCGTATGGTCGAAAACTGCGTTTGTTTCATCAATTGAGCTTGTTCCTCTTCGTTCTTTTGATTGTCTGTCTGGTTTAATGATTGTACAAAATATACGTATCCGAAATTCATTTTCGTACTTGACTGATTTTAATTCCTCTATTCACTAACGTGAGTTAAGTCTATTATTATATACGAGGGTAGCCAGGATATGTATAACTCGATAACTCGATAACAATCATGATGCGATACAAATGGAATCAGATCTTGGGACACTAAAACGTTTGTTAGTTATGATCAATGACCTTTGGACTAGCCACTGATAATCACATAATTATTACATATTCAAGTTAGACATTAACACCGTTGGATGCCGGCTCAGTGGTCTAATGGTTAAGTGCTCGCGCTCGAAGCCAGTAGGTCCTGGGTTCGAGCCCCGCGTGGTGTGGGATCGTGGATGCGCACTGCTGAGGAGTCCCATACCAGGACGAAACGGCCGTCCAGTGCTTCCAGGTTTTCAATGGTGGTCTAGCTTCAACTGACTCATGATTTCAACCTGTGTAATTTCTAAAAAAAACTCGCCACAAAACCCATTCTGATATTACATATTCATTAGAGTTAAGTGTTGTAACGTGAGATGCTGCAAATTGGAGGTTAGCGAATTATCGATCGGTCCAAAGACGCATAAGACACGTAAGAACGATCTAGGGCTCTGATTGGTCCGCTTCTTTGTTTAGCCCAGCCAGTTGAGTCAAGAACGCAAGTCTCAGCCTCAGCGATATGAATCATTATATTTCAGACATACTCTGTTTATATACCAATCAAACAGACCACATCGTACCATAGAATAGAAAACAATATTTGTACAATATTTGACAAGTGAAATAAACATTGACCAATAGGAAATGTCCATTTAAAGTCCAAGGACACCATTAGACTTAACAGGATAATTATTAGGATATTTTTCTGAATATCCCAACATTAAGAATATGAATCTTTTTAGTTTAATGATAAGTGCTCATTTTGAAATCAAGTCTTGAGTTGAACAACATTTCAACGTATAATGTTAAACACCAGACATGAAAACAACCATAGAAGTTTTCTGTTTATCAGTGCTGATATCGTTTTACTATGAATATGATAAAGAAATATCCGAGGGGAAAATATGGTTTACTCAACGCTTTACTTAACAATGATACTGTTGTTTTACATATAATTTCTAAATTCCCTTCTATGTGTTAGTAAACGACGAAATAAGATTCATACAAATAGATATTGATTAAAAAAGAACTACTTTATTTACACTATGGACGACATATATATATGAATACTTAAAACGTATTCCTACATTCCATTAAACCAATATATACACACCATCTAACGAAATCTATATCATGTCTTATTGTCTGTTTGTTGACCCGTTACTATATTTACCTCAGCATCACTTTTTTCTCACGTTTATGTAAAATCTATAGTGAAAATATTGTCGCTTGTAAAGAAGATCTTGTTTAATGATCATGATGCAAAAAGAACTAAAAATCACTTACTAAACGAGTATTTTAATCTAATCTATGCCAGTAGGATATTTGCATACATCATAGAAATAGTTTTTTTTTTTAATTTTTACATTACATTTTTAAATAAATGTTTAAAGAGTAATGTGATAGAATTTTTTTTCTTTCTCCGACGAGTAATATAAACTAACTTGACATTTATGTCTACTCTTTGTGTATGCATTCATATATTCAGTTACTTAAGTGTTATTTATATCTACAAGAATACACCTAGTTAACATGCAATGGGTTAGTGTAGTTCATCAAAGAATGTATGATATATGTGTCACTGAATAAAACAAACATAAAACTATAATGAAAGTTAGTGCATTTTTGAAAGATCAAACTATTTTAAGTTGTGATCTCATTCGTTACTTCATTTCTGTTGTTAACATTCTTTAATTTTTTTTTTTGAATAACTAAATAACAAGAAAGTAACATCTACATAGAAATAGACAGTAATAATGGTGATTTATAATTAAGGGTATTTGAGTATGTTCATGAATTCAATGCTAACAGTTTAATCATAGAAGATACAAAATATTCATTCTTATCCTATATCTAAACATTAAATTGGAATAGATTTAACGTGAAATCGATCTTTATATTGACCATAAATTGTCAGAGAAGAATTGCCAAGTTTAACTATTTAGAAATTTAGGTATATTTCTATGCATGCAACGAAAAATTGTACCATTTTTTTAAACCTAACATAGTAACTACAGATTTTTTTTCAGTCTTCGATGTCGTTAATGATATGAATAATTTAGTCATCGTTTTTTTGAAACTAGTGATCGATCGATTGATTATATATCTCACAGAAACAGTACAAGTTGTTAATTTGTACTACTCTACATCACAAAATTCTCATTAAACCTGGTTGTCATATGACATTTATTGGCATTTATCAGAGGGTTAGCTTTCATGAAAGTTAAACTCTTGTATATTTATTTTACGAAATCACTTATGAATGTGAATAAATACTAAAGAGATTAAATTTTCATGAAACCAAATGATTGCTATTATTATTACTGTTATTGTTATTATTAATACTGTCTACTATGAAGCATGTTTTAAACATCAAGTTAGCTCAAACCAACAACTTTTTATTTGGAATAACGGATGTAAGCGAACATTATTGTTCAGATAATTGTCAATCTTAATTTTAGGTGATGTATTTATAACTCTGTCATACAGATATGCATTCGACAACTAACTAGTCACCCCAAGTTAAAGACTATTTTCAAACCGAATTTATATTTATAAATCAATCAGCTAAATACCGCGGTGTTCCAGTCACGAGAAGTTAATAAAGCTTTATTCGGAGAGACCGACCGGTTTATTTGGATTAGAATCCGCTTTCTAAGGTTCATGAACTCGCCGCATGGGCGAGGTTTCGTGGGAAAATCGTTGGGACTATCTGGTCTTGGCACGTGGGTGTCGCACCAGGGACAAGTCTGCTTTACATGAACATCGGTAATACATATGTATTCATTCATGCATCCCAAGGAATACAGATAAATATATTCACTCCTTGAGGGGGTATGTGGTCACGGATCCGTTCATTAGTATTTGCTACTACTGACTGTCTCTTACACACTACATGCATACCACTGGCACATGCACTTCATGGCATACACATAAGTGTAAGCACTCTCAGTGAGAGTTGATGGTCACCTCTTGCAAGTATTTGATACGTAATTCTTTTAACCTGTTGGATTAAGCTGCTGATTTCATAAGACATTGGACAGACATCTCAAATTTCTTTCCTTTTTCAACCTCAGCATGTATCTTTTGCATGAAATTACACGCGCAAATGTACAAGTCAGAAGGCATGCAAATCATATACATAAACATATACAAAGGGTAGCTCGTTACGATTTTCAAACCTTGAAGAGTGAACTCCAAGTATTCCAAATCCATCAGTAGTGATGGAGTAGTCCAATTACTGCTGACTGCTGAAGTTATTTAGCAGGGCTACTCCCACTACTCAGCATCACCACGAGGAAGCCTTGATTCGGATTTTGTTGCCAGCTAAACAGTAATCACTCGGTCACCATTGAATAACTTGGAAGTGCATTTCCCCTACTTCTAGTGAGAAATCAAATCTAATTTAGTTCAATCATGAGGCAACACCTCTCCGATTACATTAGATAATCGTTACATTATATGATGTATTCATTGAAACTGAAAATTCAGATTACTGTATTCTGACTCAACAGTTTAAACGTATGGTGCTCATTACGTAACATAAAATGTGTAGATTTGATTTGATGAGTATAGATGTATAAACTAAATGTAAAGTTACATTTAACCTTATCGTTCATTGTAGAACACGAACTGTTTGTTTGTTAATTAACGCATTTATTTGTAAGCTAAAGTTTGTTTATTCAGCTTTATTTAGCTATTTCTCATATACATTTTAATCTCCTTAAATGAATGGAAAAATTATTCAATGGGGGTAATTAGTAGAAAATAAAATAGATTTTCATTAGCATTTTATATTATTGCTAAAAATTATGTAGATTCTTTTCCTCTTCTACATAATTGAAATTGAAATGGAACTATTAGCTATTATGAGATAGGTATTTTCAAATAGTTGCTAATAGTTAATAAGAAAGTTGAACAATGTAAATAAAGCTAGAATTTTACCTTGATTTAATTGCCTTTGATTATTGTATTGGAATAATTTATCAAGAAAATATAATTCATTAGTTACATCTTTTCTTTTTGATGTAGTTTTGTTCTCTGAGCTGGATGGTTTGGTCGTGGGGCTTTCATCGTTCTTCTGAACCGCATCATCAGCACAAACTTCAGATGGAAGTCCATCTGAAGTTTGTGCTGATGATGCGGTTCAGAAGAACGATGAAAGCCCCACGACCAAACCATCCAGCTCAGAGAACAAAACTCCATCGAAATCATCCACCTGAGCTACAAATCTTCTCCAACATCTTTTCTTCTACGGATTATGATCATTTCTGTTTATTTAAAGCTTGAAATGTTAATGTAAAGTTTGAACACAATTTAATTGACATTAGACAAAAGTCACTGACTTATCACTGATATTCGTTAACTTTACATTTAAATGATTACCTTATTCCAATCTTTACCATGATATTTGTGCTAAAATAGAAATACAAAATGATACCGAAAAGTATGCCTGTATCATGGAAATGATAAAAGTAAGCATTAATTCAGATGTATCCATTCACTAGTGTAATAATTAGTAGATTGGTTTATTTGATTGTGAAACTATTATCATTTTGGATTAGATCAACGGTACTAACCTTAAATACAAGTTACTAGTTTTGAATTATTCAACTTGAGGAATGATTTATTGAACAAAATATTACAAAAGTATGGTCTCAATCAAGTCTGATCACAGTGAAAGAACTAATAATGAATTGGTAGTATGTTTTATATTACGTGTTTTATATATACGACTTATTTTTAAAGAAAAAAATAAACCCGATAGATCCTGGGTTCGAACCTCGTGAGGCGGAATCGTGAATGCGCACTACTATAGAGTCTCGCACTGGGACGAAACAGCCTTCCAGTGATCCAATTAACTCATGATCTCCATTGTTTAAAAAAGTCATATTTTAAATGACTTAAAAAATAACAAGCAGACTCATGTTAATTTCATTTTAATTTTCTAAATTCTCATTATTTGCTTCCGATTTACAAGGACGGAATTTACCGACTAAAACAGTAAAAGATTTTAATGGATGTTTTATAAAAGTAGATACAAATCCCAGAGTAACACTGATTTAACCTATAAAAGTGATTGAATAATTTCTTTCCTGGTTAGCATTGTTTTAGCGAGTTAGTTTCCTACTGGGTCGGGTCGCTAACCCCATGCCCAACGTCCCTCCTTTATCCGAACTTGGGACCGGCAATATCCCCAGAGGGACTCCAGGAGGAGTTCTATAAAACTGATAACTGAGATTATTTGATCTTTAATTAAGAAATTAGTTTTAATGATTTTCTCAAGCTTACAAAACTCAATGAATAGAAAACATATCTCATAAGAGCAAAATTATTTCTCAAAATGTTCCTTCTAAAAAAATAACTTCAACAACACATCTTTTTAATTTCATCAGTTCAAATTGGATAGTAATATACCATTTATCATGTTGATCATAAAAAATTTTGCCAATTCACTATTTTACGTTTTATACAGAAATGAATAATTTATGAGACAAAAAAAGATTCATACCATTTAGCTTTATTTGTCATCAAATGTGTAAAACAAAATTGCTGAATATTTTGTTAATGAGTTAGAAACAATGTGACTGTTATGTAGTTGTAGGTAGTCGGTGGGAACCTCTGAATTATTGCTTAATGTTAGTTGGAGCTCGACAGGAGGATGTTCTCTTTTAGATTCAATTCCACATCACTCAGTCAAGATAGATTATTATTGAGCTATTAAGTATACAAGTAGAAGTGAGATATTTATGTTGATTGATCACTGATTAGTAACTAATAATATGTTTGTCTAACCCTTATTATTTATCATCAAACTATGTAATTTCTGCAAAATAACTTCCTTTAAATATATCGAGGCAATAACCTATGAAATAATTCAACTAATTGGTTAAAATAAATAATCTTAATTAGAAAATTAGAAAACAGTCGAACAGTTACATTACACAGGTGTACTTTAGCCATCCGAAAGTACGTCTACAATGACATGATGACTTTTATGTAATAGACATGATTTTAATTTAATGACTTTCTGTTCACTTAACAAATAGCTTCTTTGTCATTTAAGCAAACTATAGAATTTTGATGTAAAATGTAGAAACAATATTGTTAAAATATGATTTTGTCTCACGAAATATGAAGCAATATGTAAAACTTTATCTTCAGAGACACTCCTCGTTATCATTGTTGATTAAGATTGTTATATTATCCAGTTCATGTGCATGCATATAAGACGTTGAGGATGATACTGTGGATCCGTGACCTTTTTGTACTGAGATAGGGAACTGTGCAATTCACACAAATAAGCATACAATTAATCGAACTGACTTATACTACGATAAAAATATACATCACTTTGCAACTGACTCGAACTGCCATATGTCATTTCCAACTGCGTGTTGAACACTTTTAATCCAACTCTGTCATCTCTCTAGTTCTATCGTAAAAAAGCAACAGTGAGAAAAATGGTAAAAAACACGGTATGTTTTCATTTATCAAAGACTTGTACACATTTGTACTTTTAGAACATCAACTGAACTTGATAGATTGACTAGATAATTGGCTGATCGATTCAACTTTACAACAATTTTAAAATACATTATCACCAATAAAATCATATATATATTTGGGGACGGCACCCAGTGAGCTCTAAGAAACTCTGAAACAGTTGGAGACATTCCATCCAACCATCGTTTGGAAGAACTTTCCAGAATCTCGACGCGTAGCTTTCACCGCATACAGACTAGATAATTGTAATGATGATTTCGTTTTTACTAAAAACTATAAATACCATATTTAACACTGTTTAGAAAAAGATTCCATCCCATTCATCTTCTGTCTTCTAATTTGCAACTTGAAGGGTTCAAGCTTTCGAAAGCTAAAGTTGTACGCGGTTCGAGTCCTAGATGTAACGCTATATATTAATATATATTTTTAAGTTTTCAATGGTGGTCTAGCTTATATCGACTTGTGAAAATACTATAATCTCCATAAATCCCCATACTGAGATATACATATATCTACCTTAAAGTTCATTTGAGAAATATTATTGGTTAAATCATTATCATGAAGTGAGAAAAAAGGTAAATAAAGATTTTCCTTTTCTTATATTTAGTAACAAGTATAATAAAAGTACATATTTAAAATGTATATGAATGTAGTACATTTCTATTACAAGAATAAACAATTTTCTTTTCGATGAAATAACAAGTTCATAATTATTCATATGAACATATCCACATCCACATCCACATACACACACACAGACACATACACACACATGGAAACAAAAACACCAAATATTTAAAAAAAGTGTAGTTTACATTTTACATTTATTAAATAATTAATTTATCTATGTATACTGATGTGACAATTATTAACAGTTGTTCACTATTATCAAATTTACAAATCATTTCATAGTTGCAAAAGGAGAAAAAAGAGAAAAGAAAAACAACAACGACAACAACAACATTCTAATCATCCTTTCTTTCTTTCTTAATCTAACGTTTATCTATTTTATAACAATTTCTATGCGTGTAATAATTAGTTTTGATGGGTGCTTTGTGGATAGATTCTGTATAATATACATATGAATAATGTTCACTATAGATGAACATTATTAAAAATTGTGATGAATTAGGTAATTATTACTTTATGTATATATACACTGATAAGGTTGGTATAACAACGTAAGTATACGTTTTGATTAAGATCATGAATTGATTGATATCAGACCACCATTAAAAATCTGGAAGCACTGGCCGGCCATTTCGTCCTTGTATAGGATTCCTCAGTAATGCGCATCCACCATCTTACTCACGGGATTTTAGCCTAGGACCTTTAATCTCGCGCGTCAACTCTTAATCGATTCATGATCTTAATCAAAAACTTAACAATTTCCACAGTCACATACTGAAAATATACTTGTTCACTTGTTAATTTCTCTTCAGTGAATTCACCTTCTTTATAGTATTTACTTCTAAGTTAAAAATAATTTTATATTTTAAAAAACATTACCTGATATTCTATAAAATGGTTTACAAATTTAAATAGATTCATTATATTTAACCTACATTTTAGTACTCGTGGTCATACTGTAAGCCTTTATGAATAAGTTGATGATTAATGATTGCATTCATTCTGCCTTTTCTAATCGTATATATGAACCTTAGATACCTCAATGACTTATTCACTCCAATTTTTTCAGGTGGCTTAGTGACTAGAGCATTCAACTTTAAACCACTCAACCACAAGTTTATTTCTTAAATGATCAACTTTGGTTCAAGTAACTGGCTAGTATCACTAACCTATACGATCGAATTATGGCTCATATTTAAGTGCTTGAATATATACTTGGTAAATGAGTTAATATAGTGAAAATTCCCATTTTGCCATTTGGTAAATAAAGAAAGAACGAATTGGGCGTTCAATTCGGAAAGTCCGTCATCGCATTACTGAACATCATCTGTCGTGATTTAACAAAGGACAGGTAAAAGTGATTAAAAGTTCTATTCTCTCTCACTTGGTTGACACAGGTCATCAAGTCGAATTGAATAAATCTTTTAAGGTTATCGACAATATCCCATCAAATTTGCCAAATGGTTTACGAGTGCACCTCTTGCACATTGCGGAAGCCATTGCAGTCCATGTTCACAAACCTGACTTTGCATTCAAAAGAGATTCGTACAACCACTTTCTCTGCCCTGGCCATCAGTTTAAGATTTCCTTCAAAAGAACTATTTTTCATACTTCTTCCACTTGTTTTGTTTTTAACTTTGTAATTTGGTTTCTGTTGCTTTTGAACTTAATAACTTCTCAACATTCATCTCTGATTCTTACGTAACTATCATCCTATTGACCATCCGTTAAAATTCTGTTCCTTCTTTGTTTCTTACATTACTCAACGTAGCAACTTCTTGATCACTTTAATTATTAACAATCCTCTTTCTTTCAATTAATCAGTGTTAATTTAAATGTCATTATGTAATTATTACGTAACATATCTATTCGATGAGTATTATATTATTTTACAGATTGAAATCATGAGTCAGTTGAAGCTAGACTACCATTGAAAACCTGGAAGCTTCAACTAACTTCAACTAGCTTCAACTGACTCATGATTTCAATCTGCGAAATTTCTAAAATCTCCACAAAACCCATTCTGATAATAATCAACTGCTCACTAGTGACTGACTTCAGGAAAAACTCCCGAAGTTCTAGTGAGAAGCCGTTACCAGTGGAGTTCAACCAGGTCTGTTGTGAGATATCAGCTCACTGAAGACAATGGTGTACGGTGACGCAACTTCGTGGATTGGTTGAAGTTAGACATTAACATCGTTGGATGCCGGCTCAGTGGTCTAGTGGTTAAGTGCTCACGCGCGAAGGCCAGTAGGTCCTGGGTTCGAGCCCCGCGTGGTGCGGGATCGTGGATGCGCACTGCCGAGAAGTCCCATACTAGGACGAAACGACCGTCCAGTGCTTCCAGGTTTTCTATGGTGGTCTAGCTTCAACTGACTCATGATTTCAATCTGTGAAATTTCTAAAATCTCCACAAAACCCATTCTAATACCATTATATTATTATTGTAAAACGTATATATATTACTGTATAGCCATGATGAAAAACTAAATGAGTTAATAAATGACAGTTTTAAAAAGTATATTTGAATTATTCAACTGCCAGTTTAGGGATTATTATTATAGTTTTGCTACATTCCTAAAATTAAGTAATAAGTTGCCAACTTGTATATTCCCCAAACATTATAAGGATTCTTCATTGCTTTTTCAACAGCCTAATCGAAATATTTTCCTTGGAATAACTAAATAACACACATAAGTTAATCGTTGATTTTTACTTGATAATGATGTTGTTTAATGTATAAAAAAGATGCAACTAACCGGAATAAACACACGTAGACATACACACAAAACATTGTTCATATAAATGTGTTGATTTATTCTCATAGATTATGTTATAATATGATGACGCCTCCTGGCAATGAATTTTATATGAATACGTTTTTTATTCAATATATACATAGAAGCTAATTGTCATTTATGTATGTCAAGGTTAGTTGAGTGACATAACAAGTGAATGGTGCATAAACAAAGAGGATATATGGCTTATTTGTTTACAAATCCGCTTTTTTTTTGTTATCATTTTTTCCTTTGTTTTCGACTTAATGCTGAAAACAATAATAATAAAATAAAAGATTTTAAAATAAATATAAATGACATAATATGATAAACAAGTGTAGTAAAGAAACAATTTTCTTCAGAGCTCACTTGTCTTCAAGAAGGGTTACAATTAGTTTGAATAAGTAACTCATTTCTTGAAACATATTTTATTGACTATTTGATGACAGGAAATATGTCATCTAAGACCTAATATCGTCACTCATTGATGAATGACATAGGAAACATTTGGCTGAAAACCGGGAGAGCTTTAAATATATCATGATATCAATCTACTCAACTGGCTCATTTTGGAGTGTTCAAACTTATAGGTTGGAGTGTGGTAGGATCGAATTAGAATCAGTGTGTCTACTTGCTATCAGGGTAAACGAATAAATACTGATATACAAAAAACTACCAATCAATTGAGCAAACTGTCATGACATAAGTAAGTAAGAACAAGCATTCTTAACTACCCATCTATAAAATTAAATAGTTTATTTTAACAGTTAGTTACTTATAAAAAAAGGAACGTTTATGTGATTAGGAAAAGTAATGATAGAAAGAAATTTATTGGTAAGTTGATGATTTGCAGCCAGTAATTTAACTATGAGCTTCCTTTCTAAGGATTGTGTCTCTTTTTTACTATGAATAAGCACAAAATATTTTAGTGAAAAAAAGTTAGTAAAATCCTTTGAAAGATGATGAATCTTTTTATAGGTTTGATAACATAGTTCTAGATTGCTATGAAAGCTAAATGAGTAGTAAATGAATAATATCAATTATTTACTAGAATTAATCTATCTCAATATTTTTATAGATGTGGAGTGGATGGTTCTGTTCAAAGAAAATCAGATGACATGGTAATAATATTAATAATATGCATAAATTGCAACATAACAATATTGCCCAGATTTTACAGTTCACTAAGCACACAACACTAATAATATGGCGAAATTCACTAGCTAAAACCATAAAATTCAGTCATCTCTACTACTTAATAGAGTGTTTCAGCTATTACTCACAGCCTTTTCCTATCCACATGATAATAATTATAGCAATCTTACCATATCTTTATTCACACAAATACTATACTGTTTCGAAGGTCTGTAACACATTTTCAAATTGACTTTCATCAGAAGTAGACATTGAGAAACTGGGAAGTAATGAAAAAGAGGATGTATATACTTCAATAAATCAGAAATAAATTTTTATTGTAACAGTCTAGTCTTACGATATTTATAAATTGTGTTTATACTAAGTATCGGGATTACCGCCAATTAGAGAACAGTGAATTATCGACCGAACCAATCATGCATAAAACTCGTACAATCTAGAGTCTTTATCTGTCCTGCTTCCTGCCTAGCTCTACCTATTGAGTCCACAACACCAATCTCAGCCTCTGAGATATGAATCATGTATTTCGGATATACTGGGTTTATATACAAACTAAATAGATCACGTCACACCATGAAATAGAGAATAACATTTGTACAAGATTTAGCTAAATGTGGCTGTAAATATGGGAGGTAGTAATTAATAGACTGGGCATAACTCAAGAACAGTAAATCGCATAATAATAGTTTATAGGTCAAAATAAAGCTTATAATAAGAGGAACACGAATATGAATAGTCTACTTACTTAACAATTATACAATAAAAATATATGTATAGTATTAGTCCAGAAATATATTCCAACACCTACTACTCATTATTCTCATTGGATATAACAAATAGATGCTGTAAATAAAACACTTTACTGATGCATATTTCGAATATCTATTTCCGATGCCAAGTATTTTCCCTTTCTCCTTACAGTGTGTCTTATTAATTTGAAGGCGTAATCATGAACACAATTTTGGTCTTCATCAGCGATCTGTTGGATTATCTGATGAACTTTCTATCAATGCTATCAAATTCTGACAAATCAAGTATCCCTACTAGTAAACCTAAATAAGTTATTTGTATAAAGGGAGAGTAAAATCATTAAGTTAATGAATATATCTTCATCATTACAGAAATAAACTAAATATGAAATGAAGAACAAGCTAATATAACAATAAAACATGTTAAAATCGTTAACTTCTATAGGAAATTATTCTTTCACTTTAGTGGAAAGTATAATTACACGTATCTTTTACTCATTTATCCCAAAACGTTTATTTGTTACCTTTGATTTGAGAATTTGTTATAGAGAGTAGGTATTTTGATGCACTCTAATGAAGATACACACATTAGGTTTGATAAGACAAATAAATATAATACTTATAATAAATGATATGTAGTGATGCAGTGTGGTCAAGTGATAATCGATAACAAAAATTGAATTACTGACATAAAGCATCCAAAAAAGAATAATATGAACTATACAACTATGATAAGAAGCTTACTGAAAGAAAATTAAATTGGTAATTGCATCATTTGTTCACTGATCAAATCAATTTGAATGTTACTCTATTTTTTAATTGATTCTTATACCTCAGAAGATCGGTGAAAAATTAAGGTGAAGTCTTTTAAAATATGGGCTCCATTATCCTGAGGGAACAATGACATATGATCGAATTGTTGGTCACCGGCTACCATGGGACTGCATCTCTTGACGTTATTCCACTGCCTTGTGGATTAGGCCATTAAGTCGAAAGCTCCGGATGTAGCCCCTTAAGAAAACCACCTACTTCGATTTGGTACTCAGGTAGTATCATAGCCCACACACAAAACAAATGACATGTGTGGCGCACATGTATTCGGTGACCCTTTGTGCCAATATTTATGCGTTCAAATAAATAAATAATCTATCTCTAGTTATATGAAAAAGTGTTATCATTAGTATTCTTTTTTAAATATTACAGATTATTTGTTTATAAAGGAATGAATAAACTAGTTGTTGTTTCAAATCTCTTTGGTTAAATTATACGTCTAGAAGATCTATTTTGTTCCTAAAGATAAGGCAGGTGTTTTTTTAACTTAATAAACTTTCTTTCGAATATACTTTTCGGAAACGCTATCTTCACTCGTTGACGACTTGATAAGTTAGTAGATAACCAGCTAGCAAGTAGCTGATATCATTGTTGAGAAATCTTCATTCTAGAAAATAAGTGAAATGAAGACAAATGAGATCATAAATGATTAGTCAGTTATTTAGAAAATGTAATCATATCACCTTGAACATTTCTATATGATAAGAAGAATAGATATAGCTCAACGAATTCGGTGTCTTTTAAAAGCTTCGGAATTTGTGCAATACATTTTGTTGAACTTTTCTGGAAAGTTTCCAGTAACTCATCTGAAGTGGTAAACTCCTTTAATTTAATTCCTTTTCTTAAAGTAAGTGTATGTTCTTTTTTTGATCCCAGTAAACTTCGTTTATCTACTTTGAACAAATCATACAATATAATCATTTATTACTTAATTACGTCCTTTATTTCCGGTCTGAAACCTATTTGGTATGATTATCTATATACATATTTTATTCACAAGTTTTAACTCACTTCGCTCCTACAAATTTAATTTATTAAACGCGCACACAAACAAATGAATGTACTATAAGTATGACTACCCCATCAGCTGTGATGGAATCATTCTTAAGATAACTCCTTAGGTTGAAGTCTTTGTTATGGTGACTTTGTGAAAGAGAAGGAAGTTAGCTGAAAGAAGTATGAGAGTCGAATTAAGTTGTCAATCATCATCAAGTATTCGCCAAACTTTACAATGTGAAGGGATCAGTAAAGAATACTTCAGAAAATAAAAATTTATTGGTGTTAGATTGTAAAACATAACATCAGGAAGAGTGTTTACTTATTGTGAGAAGTAAATAAGTATTTTGAGAATACATTTATATAGCCTTCAACTTTCCATTTGCATCTTTCGGTGTGTTCTTCAGTCTGAACTGTCTTCTCGTCCAGTCTCCATGTGTTTTGTTAACACCTTGTTTTCGATGTACTGAAACTCTTCATTCTGTTTGACAACTGTTGCAACTTCAACGTCACCTTCTGCTACATACCACTTACAAACAATTCACTAAAATAATTTCATTTCTGAGAAAGCGTGACTTAAAACCATAAAACAGTGGTTCAGTACTCAAAGTTTTGGGGGTATTTGAGAAAAAGTCAGTTAAGTTGAAAATATAGACCGTCCTATTGAGACTTAGTGATCTGTAACTATTCTACTTATAACAAGAAAAAACAGTTCTAGGTTTAATGTCGCTAAGAATTTTTGGAGCCTTTAAATGCTGAACCTCAGACTTCAGTTCAGCAAGCCTTCAATATTTGCATACGTTCAACTAATATGTATCTGGAAACCTATTTTGATAAAAAAACAACTTATACAAAATCGTAAGCAGTGATAGATGGATGGTAGCTAACAAAGGAACAACAGATACAAATGAATTATACAAAACTGTCACTAAAATCAGTTAACTTCAGTAGCAGATTTTACCAACCATGGTTAAATGTAAAAGAAATAATAACCTACAGTATCCAATACTCTAGTCTATAATGTCTGTTTATTTGATAATCTACCTGTCATAAATGAAAATATTCGGTATTAGGAAACTTATACATTCACTAAATAATGTACAAATTAGCTAAGAATAATGCATTCCAATCATTCTTTATAGTATGAACAGTCTTTAAGCATATGTGTTGCTTATTATGATGAACATAAGAAATGCTGATTATCTTGTTTTTAAACCCTGTAATGTATAACATTAATAGTTTTCACATTCATATGTGTATTAAGAACAAACGTTTGTAAATTCATTTGATATTGTTTGCTTGTAACTTTCTATTGTTGTTTAGGACTGTAATTGATCAGTCTCTTGTTGGCAAATGTGCATCCTATGCCGATTGTCTAGATACTGCCTTAATTCACAAGCTTTATAAAAAAAGATGAATGGTGACTAAGAGTGAAATCCAGGATGCGCGTTTCATCCCAGTTAAAACTCGTCAGCTAGATGTGACTGATTTTGTATAAAATTTTGATGATTGAATGTTTTGAATTGAACAAATAATCATGAGAATCTTGAATAATGTCAACAGTTTTATTTCAAACCAACATTGTGATAAGAAAAATAAATATGAAAATGTCTTGTAAAGAAACCTTACTGTTAAAGGTTAAAAAAGAGTTTACTGAATCTATAAAACAATCATTCATGTTTTTGTGAAATTCTTAATGTAAACTTAAACTTACATTGAACAATGATCAAAAGTCTTTTTAAAATAGAATAAAAATAACAGTAAATTAGGATTGATTGTTGTTGGGGGAAACTGAGATCTATACAATGAGGGGAAGATTTTATCCAGCTTCCATAATAAAACACGATAACATATTTACTAGGTACACTCATTTATTAAGAGATTTTATTGGTATTTAATGATTAGTCAGTGAATATCAAACATAACTGAAATATCATGCAATTAGTTCTCTTTATGAATTATTAATAAGGCCAGAACAAATATGGATATAGAATAATATGAATTCATTATATTTCGTGGTTTCTCATCAGCTGCTCACAACCAAATATGTATTAGAATTTTACATAGAGATAAGAAATAGTATGGAACGATTGACATAAGTGAATGTAAAAGATTGGAATGACAAAGGTTTACAATAATAACTATATATATATATGTAAGAACAGGTCAGAGGTTAATTGGTGTTAGAATCAAGGTGGTGGAGTTCAGAGGCAGATAAGATAAATTGTGTGATAATTTTCTTAGTAGCTCCAACTACATTTACCGATTTACATGTATGTGCCAAAGCATATACGTTGGAAGAACCGAAAGAAGAGTTTATGTTTGTATTTCTGAGCATGTTCCAAAGAAATTGAGGCTGCGAGGGACTAGGGCTCCCAACAGTGCAATAGCTCGGCATTTACTTGACAGCGGGAGTACCATTGACATCTCTCATGTTTTTGAAATTATTAGCAGGCAAAGAAGTACGGCTGCTCTTCGTTTTGCTGAAGTGATCGCGATAAAAAAACTTAAACCGGATCTATGTATTTAAAAAGACAGTAATAAACTTATTACTACTCTGGTAATCCGATTTTTTGTGTGTTTATTGTTTTTTGTTTGTGGTTATTAGTTTAGTTTTGTTAATATTTAGTTTGTGTTATATTCCACTCCCACAACCACCCTTTCACTCATACATTTTCACTCACTTGATTCTCTTAAATTATGTGAACTCTTCAAATTCTATTCAATTATTACGTAACCCATCTTATCAGTTTTTAATTCCGTGAATCCTTTATTACCTCACAATTTATTTTATCTGTCTCTGAACTCCACCACCTTGATTCGAACACCCAATAACCTCTGACATATTCTTGCACATGTATCCTTTTCATTCACTTATGTCAATTGTTCTATACTATTTCTTATCTCTATGTAAAATTCTAATACATATTTGGTTGTAAGCAGCTGATGAGAAACCACGAAATATATGGAATTCGTATTATCCTGCATCCATATTTATTCTAGCTTTATTTATAATTGAAATAATGAGAATAACTCAGTAAATTCTTCACTGCGATAATATAAAATGAATACAGATTGAATATCATGGATATTATCCTGAATAAATACCTCAGGGGATTCAAACATATTCTCCCTTTTTCATCTTGTCCTTACACAGTAATATAACTATAATGATATCTATCTATTTCAGTTTCTACCACAATATCTTACTATGAAATTTTGACACTAGGAATTACTATTAAAAATCATCTAGATCTAGTCATTATATCATCAAAGTAGAAAAAAACGATTCATTTCTTTATATTATAATTTCACTTATTTCTCTTATTTATGTTCTTTTTTTTCATTTAAACATTTGATAGTTCAACAAGATCTACTTCTGAAGCATTCCTGGCATCAAATTATTTTGAACCAGAATTCAATAGTATACAATTACATCGACAATATCCACAAAATGTATTATTAGATGATAAAAACCGATCAATTTGGTATTTAAGTAAAGATGAAGATTCATTACCTACTAATACATTATATGAATCATCTAATTCACGTTATCATCAACAAGAAAATTTAAAACAAACAAAAGAAAATCAACAGATGAATAAAAATAAAATAACAAAATCACAGTTACTAACTGATCAACATTCAAAATCTGATAGTCGTTTAGATTTAATTCGATCGATTGATTTAAGTAATGATAGTTCTGATATTGATAAAAGGAATAGTTTAAGTGTAACTGAATCGATAGTAAAACCAAATGAATTATCATCTCAAATGTATAAACCTCAAAAAATTCACAATTATCAATCATCTATTGTGTAAGTGATGTATTTAATACTTATCTTATTAGTTCGATTATGTAATTATATATGAATGAGATAGACAAAAAAATTGATGTTGTACCAAGTATTTGTAGTGAACTTGATAATGATTTAAGATATATAAACTTTTTTCTTTATAATATTTAGACTGTGAAGCTGGGTGACACGGGATCAAATACGCCAGGGAACACCAGTTTCCTCGAGATTACAGATACACCTTGCTGACGAGTGTCAAGTAGCACGAAACCCAGGTCCAGGGTTTCCTGTCGACTACTTCCAACCACCATCTAATCTCATTGTATAGTGTATGCAGTGTCAAGTCACCTAGACTGGTGGCCACATTGCAACATGGTCGATAGCATTCGATCTGCACTAAATAAGGACTCGACACACATGACATTGGTCACCACCCAGTGATCAATCAATCGAGAGTTCTTAACCAACTATTCAATGTATCTTCTCCTGCCTTACACACATTATAATAGTTACTAAGTTTATGAAATACTTGCGAAATGAGCATTTCTTTGAAATTTTGTCTATCTGTTAAGATAAATAGTATAAAACATAATACAGTCCAATAGATTATTCTCTAATAAATCTTGAAAAGACTATGAAGGTAATATTCTTTAGTTCATTTCTATTATCCATTGATAAACAGTAGATGTCAATGGCCCGAACTGATTTTGATTTCATATGTAATATTTATATTATAAACAATAAAACAATATAATCGTAATATCCAAATAAGTAGAATAATTAAATTTTCTGACATTTCGTGACTTAGTGTAATCCATTTCTTTAGAGAATAAATAACCAAATCAATTGATACAAATAGATCAGTTCTATAATAGGATAATTACGATTTGAATAGCTCATTGGTAATATCTCTGATTTTTGCACACTAATTGAATCATAAAAATCATAAATTCCCTTAAGACGGAACATATAATCATTTGAGATACTTATTGAAGAGCTCTGTCTTTAGATTTTGCTCCTGAAATACATCTTTAAAACCATAGAAATTCGTATTACATCAAAGATTCTGTTATAACTTATGGCTTTGTGCCCAAACAATATATATATATATATATATATATATATATATATATATATATAACGTAATGATACCACCAATTAGAGAACAGTGAATAATCGACTTCATCAATGAAGCATGAAACTTGTACGGGCAATCTAGAGTCTTTATCTGTCCTGCTTCCTGCCTAGCTCTACCTATTGAGTCCACAACACCAATCTCAGCCTCTGAGATATGAATCATGTATTTCGGATATACTGGGTTTATATACAAACTAAATAGATCACGTCACACCATGAAATAGAGAATAACATTTGTACAAGATTTAGCTAAATGTGGCTGTAAATATGGGAGGTAGTAATTAATAGACTGGGCATAACTCAAGAACAGTAAATCGCATAATAATAGTTTATAGGTCAAAGTAAAGCTTTTAATAAGGGGAATATAGATATACATAATCTAGCTACCAAATAATTATACATTAAGAATATACGTATAATATTTGTCCATAAATAGTTCCCAAAAGTTACCATTCATAATTCTTGCCGGGATATAACAAATTTATATACTCCTCATTCACAACCCTCTAAGAAAATTAATCACTGTTCTACACAATTTGCAAAATGTACTGTATGAGACAAAATAAAGTTCTGAATGCCAAATTATCTTATAAGTAATATAGTTCTATTTAATCATTTAATATAATCAAGCAACTGAGTGACATAACTTCAGTTATTTGTAAGTGATTACTCTTATTGGTTATGTGTACAGGAAGCAAACTCTTATTCATACGTATCATTATTATATGTAACTTAATTTCAATATGTATCTATTTTTCTTTTAGAAATCCAATTGAACATAAATCTATTTCACGTATTAAATCAAACACATTAGGATCACCTATGAATATTAAAACAATCAATTCACATTTATATGATAATATACAAAGATCGCATAATAAAAAGACTAAATCTAAAAAAGTATCTACATCTAAACATAATAAACATGAACAACAATTTACTGAATTAAATACTTGGTGTACATGGATTCGTTTAAAAAAGACATCAACAACGGATTCTTATGGAATAGGTGTATCTGAAGGTTTATCTACTATGGGTATATTTGTTAGTGCAATTCGTCCTAATTCACCAGCTGATTTATCTGGTAAACTATATCTATATGATCGTATTTTAATGGTAAGTTACAATGAATAAATAAACCTAATCACTTTCTAACATGAATTAATGTTCATAATATATAGAGTAAGGTCGGGAAGAAGAGAATGAATAATTTGTACTGTTGTATCTTTCAAAAACAGAACAAAAGAATGAAAAGAAAAGGAAAAAAATAAAGGGAACATTACCAATAGACTTTAATTATACGTTTAATGAATTATTATTATTCTTATTGAGACATGATTTAGCTTTACATTACTATAGTATTTATCAGTATTGGGCTGTAGAGATTATCAGGTTTTTGATTAAGATCATGAATCGATTGATGTTAGACCATCATTTAAAACATGAAAGCATTGGACGGCCATTTCGCCCTATTGTGGGACTCTTTAGAAGTGCACATCCACGATCCCGCTCGAGGGATTTATTTATCCGTTTTTTTAACAAAACAACAATCTTCTTTAAAACGTTTGGTATATTCTGTAAAAGTAGTTGAAGATGCCACAGATATTTGGAATTTGACAACGCTCTAACCACTAACACCTTCTATTATGAACCGTGCTCATCCAATGATATCAAAAGTCAGAAGCGAGTAGGTTCGAAGATATATTTGATTGGTGATCAATATATTGAGAAGCAACTGATATAAATTGGCTAACGATTGCAGGAGAAGTTGAGCACAGAGTTCCCACTCGTGATCTAGTGCGGATGCTTGACCGAGAGTCTTTAGCTAGGTGATTCCATTAAAACTAATGTGCTCAGCATCCGATATCGAAGACTTACAGAGTTATTGATTTTCGGGATTTATTTACCGCTATACAGTAACCTCATATAAACGGATTAGACTTTTTATTTCATACAAAATGATCAGTTGTTGTTATTGTTGACAGTATTTGTAAATAAAAATGTTTATTTCATTATATTTTTAGTAAGTTTCCATTTTGTATTTTCAATGTAGCGACTGCCTATTAACTAACTTCTTTTATGTAGCCTGATTACCTTATAGTCTTAAGTTAGTTGAAATCAATATAGAAATCAAATATTTTTATATTAAATTGTTGTAAGCAGTATTTCGTTTGACTGATCTATAATGTACTTCTTTTATTTTAATGTGGTTTTTCTTAGGATTAGTTCAGTTTAACTATTCTTTTCATAACAGTTTGATATCAACTATCAGGATCAAAGAACAATAAATAGCTGTCTCACCTTGAGAATCTTCAGCAGTGTACATCCTCTACCTTATACAGGATCTAACCTTGGAATTTATTACTTTCAGACTATTGAGTTGAGATCCAATGATCCAAATTTATCTACCGATGAAACAACAAATATCTTCAAATTAGATTGTTTAAATTAATATCTTCGAATATATGAAGTTTAAGGGATTGAAATTTCATGACTGGTTGTATAATCCTCAAAAATATGATTTACTAAGGTGTTTTTTAGACCGTTTTGCATCATTAAGAGACTACTAAGTCCTAGGATTTAAACTATTTATAACTATGACTGTAGGGAAATTTACAGGATGATCATTTTTTATCCATGTAATAACTTGTGAACCTGTGTGCCCTGTTTATTGTATAACGCAACGATACTGTCAATCAGAGAGCAGCGAATTATCGATCGAACCAGTGAGGCATAAAACACGTGCGAGCAGCCTAGAGTCGTGATTGGTCTCGCTTCCTTTCTAGCCCAGCCAGTTAAGTCCAGAACACCAATATCAGCCTCTGCAATATGAATCATTTATTTCAAACATACTCGGTTTATATATCAACCAGACAAACCGCAACGTACCATAAACTATGAAACAACATTTGTACAAGAATTAGCCAAATGTGGCTGTGAACGAGGGAGATAGTAATTAATAGACAGGCCATAACTCATGAATGGTAAATCGTATAATAATAGTCTATGGGTCAAATTAAAACGACATGAATATGAACAGTTTAGTTACATAATAATTATACGATAGAAATATACTCATAGTATTGGTCCATGGATGGATCTCAGAAGTTACCATTTATTACCCTTATCGGGATATAACAATGCACTTGTATAGATGTTAATAAATACTGTATATGTAACTAAAACTTCCTTTAAGACAAATCTTCTTGTAAATGTTTTTAAATTATAAAGAAATATAGTACAGATAATTATTGGACTCTATTTACTATTTAATTTGGAGGTGTAATAATTACTAAACAATATTGATCATTCATTCATTGAATTTCTATCTCTCAGAAAACAGATCTACAACTATTCTCACTTAATTAATCAAAATGTGAAAACGTCATCAATTTAAATGAGGTTTTCTTCAGGAAATGATATCAACGAAACAACCATTAAATTTATGAAGGACTAGGAATCTATTTCATCTTAGTTTGGGGTTCTAACTTCGTGCACAATTACTACCTCGTTCGGAATCGGACCCAGGACCTTAAGGTTCTAATTAGAGCAAAATACATGTATATTTCTTCCATTATTTACTTGTTATTCATTAGTTCAAATGTTTACTTTTTAAGTAATTTCAGATTACTTTATTTGTTTTTTATTTATTTCAGGTCAACGATACACCAGTAGATAATTTAACCTGTAGTGAGTGGTAAATCTTATTAGTCGTTCAGAAAAACGATTAGATTTACTAGTACAACGTCGTATCACAAAACATACACAACGAAGTAAACATTCAAATCAGAATGATTCAAATGATCTACCAAATAACTCTTTATTTACTGGATTACCAGGAGGGGTCAAATTAGGTGTGACATGCACACCTACAATGGATAATGAACATATTAACATTACAGCTCTTTAAATATATATATATATATATATATATATATATATATATATATATATATATATATATATATATATATATATATATATAGTACAATGTATCATTCCTCCTTCTGATATATTTGAAAATCTTCCTAAGAAATTTTACTTATTTAAGATATATGAGATAACTATGACTGAAGAAAGTTTAACCCGATGTAATTGTATTTTATTCTTATAATTGTATGTATATACTACTACTACTACTACTACTACTACTATACTACTAAATACTTGTTACTGTTATGATTTCTGTGAAACATCTTGTGATTGGTTTTTCTGAATATCACGATTTCTGCATACAATTCAAACTTATTTCATGTAGATGAAATATTTTAATTCAATGTAACTTCAACTTTGAAACGAATCATAGTTTGTTTAGTGTTTTCTTTTTTGTTTTTGTTTTTAGACTTATAATTTACGTTAAAAGAGTATGGCAATAACTTTGTTTGTTTTATTTTTAAATTAGAAATTCCTGTAACTTCATTTATTTTTCATTGTTATTGAATTAGTAAATTATCTATCTATTCATTAGAAAGTTGAAACATTAAACACAAATGCTTGTTGTACAAAAATCATCAATTAGATTTCTTTTAATCTGTTGTATTACATTAATTTACCTAAATACATTTACGTCCAGTAAAAGATAGATCATTTATGCATATATATATATATATATGAATACTTCATGCAGAATAAACAATAAAAAAAACTGGTTACCTAACTTATCCAAAAGCTTAGATATTTAGAAATAACTCATTGTTTTTTTCATTCTTTATGTTTTCTGCGAGCGTTTCCGTTTTTCTTTTCTTTTCTTTTTCATTTTGTCTCTGTCAATAATACACTTTGTCATTTGTTTTTATTCATTTCTGAGTT
Organism: Schistosoma mattheei; assembly: GCA_944470405.2. Lineage (NCBI taxonomy): Eukaryota > Metazoa > Platyhelminthes > Trematoda > Strigeidida > Schistosomatidae > Schistosoma > Schistosoma mattheei. Next base: position 23,163,692 of record OX103947.1, on the reverse strand, counting down.
TGAAACCCAGTGATCCCTTTTTTTTAAGTGATTAGCTATGCCTTATCAACAATTAGTCATTTTTCTCTTCGAAAGTATGTTTATAGTCGTTCTTCTCATTACCCTCTATACATTATTGTATAGTATTGACATATTTACAATAACGAAAGTTCAAACGTAGTTTTTAGTGAGAAGCAAGTTTTTCTTATCATTTATGTGATTAATGTTAATGTTGTGAACAATTGATCCGAATGTAGGAAGCGTAATGTTTTACGCATATGTGTAATTGTTTTCTGTTATATGGGCTTTCTTAATTAGGAAACAGATTTCCATTTATAGGGTTTCGGTTCTTTACATTGTCCATATTTATAACCTGAGAGGATTACTAAGATATTATCATACAGTCACAATTTTTTATTCAGTTGGGAAGTGACTAGAAGTAGAATCTGAAATGCACGTTTCTTCCTATTTTCGACTGATCAGCTGGACGGAACCGAATTCAAAGTTTGATGTTCACATGTGGCTTGCAATCATGGTATTTCGTTCCAAACTTACAAACCGTTATTCATTGAGCCACCCGGGTTTAGATAGTGCGTCGAACATCGGAAGCAAAATATACTTGGTTCCTGTCCAGGTGTACACATGAAAACTGGAATTCTGTTACTTTCACTGAATGAGTCCTAAATAAGACAAAACGCTAGTTCTGGATCCCACTGCTAGCGACTACTCAACTTTACTAATATGCAAATTGTTTAGGGCTGAAAAATAATTACGACTGAATTTTGCTAACAAATAAAGATGTTAAGTCAAAATAATATTAAAAATACTAGGTCGCATGGTTGATATATATTCGGCTCGGAGGCAAAGTAGTCAGTCTTTTAAAAGCCTGTAAAACTAGCACACCAAAGGTGACCAGGAGGAGGAGATGCTGATTTGAAAGAAAGTTGTAATTGTTTGAAAGCAGGGTAGCGTTATGTCGCACTTCTATACTGGATAGTTAGGGCATGTAAAGCATTCTACATCAGGTCAATGAAAATATCTGACAGCATATTAGAATAACTGAAAAATTATTTCTTTTAGAGAAATATTTATTACCACAGCTTACCCCTATTTCTATAAGGGTTGCAAGAATCCTTACATCTAACAAGGTAGGATTATTAACAAAAAAAGGCTGGTCTTTGACAAACACGCTTTAAACAGACAGTTTCGTTGCCAGAATCTGAGCATTTGTCATATGATAAATCATAAATAAAAACTAGAAATAAATGAATTCTTCTGTTCCTTCCCACTATTCTCTACTTTTTGGTATCAGCCTGAAAAATAAAGAGGAAAAATGTCGCATTTCAAAAAGGTTTGTAATTAAGGAGGAGTGTTTCAGCTTCAAAAACCGTGCTAAAATACATGTAGGTACAAACATATATACATATGACAGAGATATTAATTGGTGTCAGATATCCACTATACGCACAAACGATTTTTAAAAATATATATCAGCTTGTTTAAAGTACTTATCTTTGTTTTTTTGGTCCATTTTTGTACACAATAAATATAGAAATGTAAGAAATATGTTGTAGAACATTAAAAACAGAGGGAAAATGAAGAAAAGGAACGAAATCGTCTTACGTGCAGTAATTATTTAGGCATTCTAGGAATCTGACGGCTTCGCTATATCTTGCTGAACTTGTCTTCTTTTTAAAAACCGGTTATGTCCTCTTGCGCTGGCTTTTCTTAATATTTCACTATGATTTCTTTGTTGGTTTTCCGTGTTGCAATGGGACGTACTAGAGTTACCCGAAATTTCCATTTGAAACTGGTTCCTATAGCTGAATAAACCAATACTAGTCTTGTTTCTTCAAATAAAAGTCCCTAAAGGAACATAAAGGGCCAATGGAACTGTGTGATGAACGACGTACAGTTATACAAACTGGTACTTAATTTTCTGTAATATGACAAACAAAATACAAGTCCACTTTGATGTAACTACTAAACTACTACACACAAACGTTTATGCATGCATTGTAGCAAGCGAACAACTAGGTAGCTAAAATCAGGCCCGGAACTCAAATAATAACAAGTAGGCGTTCATACAATCAGCCCAGAAAAACCAACATATCTCACAGGCATAAACGGTATACGACCAAATTAAGTTATAATACAGCATCTAAGATGGAGCTCCATCATATTATCTTTTGACCGATTTGTTGGAGTAAACGATGAAGGCTATTTCTTGGCATATATAGTCTATACCTCACTAACTTGATGAGCCAACACATCTTGGAAACGTTGGCGCTTTTTTTCTTCAATCGAAATCCAGTGTGTGGCGTTTTTTCGTGAGTTTTTTTCTGATGTTCGTTGGCTAGCAGTATTTGCAAACGAGTATAAAATGATTATAGTATGTAATACAGGGGCTCAAATAACCCTGGACTATTAAAGACTTCAGTAAGTAAGTCATTCTCAGCGAACGCTTCTTTGCATGTTAGCTTTAAAGTAATATGTGGTGTCATCAGTTCATCGGACAGTATCTGGTACACACATGCTGATCTTCCGTTTGATGAAAACGTAATTAAATTTACCTGCGTCTTTTACTCGTACCAATATTTGTTTTTACTAACATAAGGCAATAACAATCTGGAATTCAGATCTTATCACAACGTTATACCTACATCTATCAATCCCAGTGATCAATTTAATAACAGTGATCACAGCAGTATCGTATATATATTGTAATAACTATTAAGTAAAAGTAATCTGATGGCAGATAACGAAAAAAGTAAGTGATAAGTTGATTTGAAGATATCATGAGACGACATCAGCTGGGAGAGAGAAACGAAAATGGGGGACGATTTGCAAACCTATGTGCAGTATTCCCACACAAAGGCGTACACAAAGTTACGTGGGTTTCACCGGATCACACCACATAGAACTAGATAGATCATCTTTGAATCAATAAAAAATTCAGAAGGACAGTGGAAGATGTGAGAACCAGGAGAGGAGCTGACATTGCTTCAGATCACCACCTGATTGTGGCCAACATGAAACTGAAACTAAAGAAACACTGAACAACTGAGGAAACAGCATTACGAAGGTTCGATACAGCCTTCCTTCTATATACCAACAAACTCAAGGAATTCAAGACAGCTTTCAACAACAAGTTTCAAGCCTTACAGGATCTATTCAGTGAAGAAGAAACTACCATGGAGGTCCACTGGAAAGGGATCGAAGAAACATTAACGTTGTAGGTCCAGCGAAATGTCACTGGCCCTAGTAAAATCTTCCGGAATTCGGGTCAGTGAATATCGAACAGATCATGGGTCCACGTCAAGGTCATGGACTGGTACATGTGGTGGTAGTCTCGCTATCTTCCCTGTACTCATTTTAATAATATATTTCCGTAGTGACGCCCTTGTGTTAAATGGTCTTCGGAGTAGCCATAGTACTTTGATACGTCGAAGGGGTAATCCACATGAGATGCTAACTGAGAGGTATGACTTCGAAATTAATTGGTTCGTCACATCATTCCTGTCCAACTCGAATAGGCCTCCAATCATTCGATATATATCATCTACGTTGGTGATCTACAACGTCAAGTGTTAGGAGGTGCTGGGCGGCAACAGGCATCAGGATAAAGAATAGAGCTCTATAGAAACCCTGAACGAGATTCAAGAAAAAAAACAAAAAGGCAGCAATTGACAACAGCCGAATAAGTGCAGAGAAAGTCAAGGCACAAGGTGAACACGTAGCAGCAAACAAGCAATGAAGAAGAGCATTAGAGCCGGAAGCAGAAATACATGGAAGAGCAAGCAGTGACAGCGGAAAAAGCGGCAACAGAGGGAAGTATGCGACAGCTATATGACGCAATGAAAAAACTAGCAGGGAAATATAGTAAACCAGAGATACCGGTCAAGGACAAGGAGGGCAAGAAAATCTCCGGGCTTCAAGAACAGAGGAATAGGTGAGTAAAATACTTCGAGGAACTCTTGAATAAACCAGCTCCATTGGATCCACCGGACATCGAAGCAGCACTCACGAACCTTCCCACAGATGTCACTTTACCAACGATTGAAGAAATCAGGATGGCCATCAGACAAATCAAAAATTGGAAAGCAGCAGGACCTCACAATGTACCAGCTGAAGCTCTGAAGTAAGGCATAGAATTAATCGCAAACATGCTCCACACTCTAGTCAGGAAGATTTGGAAGGAAGAGCAAATGCTGATGGATTGAAAAGAAGGATACCTCAACACGATACCAAAGAAAAGACATCTGAGCAAATTTGTGAACTACATAAGCATTAACCTACTGTTAGTTTTGAAAGATGTTTTCAACAGTGTTCCTCAACCGGATGAAGGACTGAGGAGACGCCCAACATTGAGATTAACAGGCCGGATTCCATAAATCGGTCGTGAGCAGACCAAACCACGAAACTAAGGATCTTCGTTGAACAATCAGTTGAATGGAAATCGTCAGTATACATCAACTTCATAGACCATGAAAGATCGTTTGACTGTGTGGATAGGAGTACATTAAGAAAACTGACTCGACACTATGGAGTACCTGAGAAAATCGTCAACATTATACGGAATTCCTACTACGGATTTCGGTGCAGAGTCGTGCATGGAGGACAGCCTGCAGGAGCATTTCGGGTGAGGACCGGAGTCAGATAAGGGTTCTGAGTCTCTCCATTTCCCTTTCTTCTGGTGATCGACTGGATGATGAACACCTCTACAATTGAGATGAAACATGGAATACAATGGGCAGTCCTACTGTACGGAACTGAAACTTGGAGAGCAACCACAACCATCATACAGAGTATAAAAGTATTTATAGAGAGTTGTCTACGCAGATACTCAATATCCGTTAGCCGGATACCATCAGGGAGAGGACAAGACAACTACCAGCTGAAGATATTAGGGGAAGACGTTGGTAGTGGATAGCACATACATTTTGGAGTCACTGCAATTTCTGTGCAGAAACTTCTCATTATGACATTCATAATTCCTTGTCTCTAGTGAAACAAGCTTATTCTAAGTCATCTCTCTATATGAATTACTTTACCTGTGAATTTTCCAGACTCTGGAATAACCCACCACAATCTATCCGTACGTTAGAATCACTCCCATTAATTGTTCGTTGCATCGATGCATACTGCTCTTCTGAAAATGCATTGAATGTTCTAGCACTTGTAAGTGTATCTCATTCCATAAGTGATATTATAGGAACTTTGAATTTTTAGCCATTTTTATTAGTGCATTCCCTAAGTAAAACCACCCACTTGCTGTCACTTTATGTTGACACAGACCCTAGCAACTTTAACTAATTTGAATGATATATATCATCAACAGTATATCACTGTGTCACGTGACACATGCATTTCGGTAGACCTGATTGACATATTTTGTAAATCACTGCTTTGCTGTTCCGTGCTCCCTGTTTTCGTTTTGATTTCTCTAGTTGTAAATAATTATAATTAATACGATCTGACACAGGAAATGACCTTAATTACACCGTTCATAAATCAACAGGCTGTCCATTTAAGAAAAATTAAAAGTTCCCGGCTGATGCGTCGGATCGCGGTAATACATGTACTACCGAAACAATTACTGAACTAGTATACTTAAAACTTTCTTCTATCACATGATTGTTCTATTCATCTCATGTTATTATTTATATCAAATTGATCATGCCTGTAAGTGGCGTGAATTCTGTAATTATTATTTTCATAATTTATAAATTATTACACAATGGGTCAATATATGGATATATCACTACTATATTACGTGTAACGTATTAATGAAATGAATTAGTGATATGTTAAGGCTAGGGGGAAGATAATAAGTGTGATATATCAATATAACATCGTTATGATTCTTACTGTTATGCACAAATTCTAAGCTCACAAGTTCATCTTCCTGAAGCTATAAGCATCCTACTGCATAAACAATTTTACACTGATCGTTTTCTAGTTGTAACGCTTAAGTATGCTAAGGGGAATGAGTGGGCAGCCCTGCTTACTAAACTGATCTGCTTCATTACATGCTTCGCGCACTATACTTAAGTATATTATAATTCTATCGACTAAACTTAGTTATACGATAACCAAGAATACTAAACTAATTATGTGTCGTAATAATTGTTTCATTTTCACAGAAATGTTACTCAAAGTAGTTAGGTGTACATAATTAAGTCTATGAACCCAAAACACGAACTATAGGCCAGAAAGGATTACCTAAAATAAGATAAACGATATTGTTTTGAAACTGAAGACAACAGTCACTAGCTCAGAAAACAAAACAGACCTTCCTCAGGTAACGTTACTCATTGTTGGTCTACTTGAAAGAAATCAACGATGTTATAAAACTTACTATGACTTAGGATATTATTCCAGCATAAAACGCACGTCCGTTATAACGCAATCGAACGTGGCAGATAAAAATTACAACCAAAGCAAAATTCACAGCATAATCTAGTTCTTTAATAAAAAATACATCATAATATGACAAATTCTATGACTACATGAACGTAAACATGACCGTTATTACACTTGGCGATATGATAGGTTTACGTAAAAACGTTGCGTTTTAATCCACCATATCGTACTCAATACATGTCTGAAACTCATTTCGGTCTGACGATAAATATTGGGTCACACTTGATCAAATCGAGTTGACGCATTCGCCTTTTCCACTTTGCTTCGCCTTCCCTCTTCTTATTTTGAATGTCTATCTGTAATAACGAATGTTTGATATAAATCCATCCGACGCAACACATTTGGCTTCTTGTTACAACTGTCACACGAACGGGCTTATTGTAGGTAATATACTGGGTTAAATGGAAGATATGTGCTCATAGAATATTCGTTAGATTAATCAGGAGTCAGATACATGGGCTAGTCAAGGGTGTTCAAAAAATGTGACTGAACAAACTCTTATCTACATCCCACTTTTTCACCTACCTTGTCGTTCATCTTGGCAGCAAACCGCAAGACATGATAAATACTCGGCTGACATCTAAGAGAGCGTAGAATCTGTAACAAAATGTGTTGCGCGACCAGCAGACCAAAAGTATGAAAACTATCAATAAAGCTTGCGTTGTCAGTGTAACCTTGGCCCCTTCAATAAATTGACTTATGAGCAAACTAAGCAATCTTTTTTATACGTGTTTACCACTATCTTCCAGTCAAACGACTGGATAAAGGGAAGAATAAAATGAATCAAAGCATTCATCAACTTCTCTTTTACTATGATATACATAGTAATTTTTCAGAATACCAACTCCCATGTACTCCACATAAACTAGTCCTTTTACAACCCTTTTTTATATTTTCACTTTTCAATAAAACTAACCAGGCTTCTTCTTTATAACATGATAGACTCAGAAAAAACTAGCGTAACCAGAATCATAGTACTTTCTTTCAACCTGTTGAACTCACCAGTATTGTTGTTATCGTCAGCTGACTAAATTTAAGAGAATCTGCTCAAAATTTGTAATGTTTCGATGACATCGAGATGTGAATTTTGGACTATAACTCTACTTGGATGTGTGAGATATGTTGCAGAACATTGTAAAGAGGTATGTATAGACAGACATTTGACTAAAAGTTGTTGTGCAACTGTTGGTCTACTGTTTCTGTAATATTGGGAGTGGAGAAATGATTTGGGACGAGCTAGTGGTTGACGTGTTTTAGTGTATGCTGTAACCATCCCCTATAGTGACCTCAAAGGCATTAGTTCAAATACGCGTTTTATCTACTTTTATAATTCAAGTGATGTGATTATTGTTTATAGGCTGGAAATAGCATAAAATGGTTGGCAAATTTATTTTACCGAATAACCACTACCATATTAAGAAACCCTCGAAATCTAAACTCAATGCTAAGGAATATACACAACCTAACTTTATGCTACCTGTTTTCGACTATGAGCGACACCAGCCCTCATGGAGAAGTGAAATCCCACATTTTTCAGTTAACACCAAAAATGGTTTGCAGGGAGAACCACAACTCGATGTTTTGGAGGAGATCAGCAAAAGTATTTATTTCACTTTGCAATTGTCTAAAATGTTTATTAAATCTTTAGAAGACAAAAGAAAAAGGAAGAAGGATATGTTTGAGCCTACTGAAGCAAACGTTAAGCGAAAGGCTGGTGAAAGCTTTCGCCTGGGACTTGTAGATTTGATAACGTATGTTTTTGTTTACTTGCCTAATGTAGTTAAATAAGTCGTGGTGAAGATGCAGCTGTTGATACATGTGGTGAGCTAAAAACGATCTTCAGTAAAAAGTCAATGTTGTCCACGCCTGATGTCTGCCCAGTTAAAAGTATCGCTGATAAAGAAAAGAAAATTTTGGTAAGTTACTGATCTAAGTCGTGTCTAAATATTGTAGAGGTATTATTACTACATCTATAATGGCATTAATACTGACGACGTGGCTCCAATGAATGGTGAATGGATGCAGCGTGTTGTTTCTTCAATTAAGGCGGATTTTAATGTATGCATTTTCGTTTTTTAAATGTATATACATATGTTAATGTGCTTCCCTACCATTTGAGAATGTTGGAGCAAAATCTCAGGAGTTATTGTGGCTTTATTCTTAACTGACCGCAGAAGGCATCGATTTCCTTATGCTTTGAATTTTTGAAATTCTCGGATTAAGCACTATAGAGACAAGGAGAAAAGTACTTGTGTTATTCATTCCTAGCATTTTACTTTATAAATCCACTCTTCCCTTGAATGAGTGAACCAAGGGATCAAAACATCATTCCTTTCAGCCGTGAATCACAGGGTTTCATTACATGATAGTGAAAACATTTGAACCATGGTTAGTTCCTAGTTTCTAAATCTCTAGCTTCATCTGAGTTGTTCTAACCTTGTTGGGAATATCTTACACGTCCCTGCCTTGATCTGATAGAATATTACTTAAGTAATGATAAACTGAATAAGCTCTTTGAAGTCTCGAGGCTACGTCCTCACATCAATTAAAAACCGAACAAACAAGAATGAACTTATGGTCTATGCTGTGACAGATTTTAAATCGCAATACCGGGTTATTTCAATTCGCGATCCCTAAAATCCTAGCCTCATGTGAAAATTAAGGGAAGAAATCTATAAATTCTCAACAGTTTTATTCAAACTTCACGCTAAACATATCTCCAGGGATATTTTTAAAAATATATTTATATTGCAAGTTAGCGGACAATATAAGTAAGTAAAAGATCATTGGAGAACAAATGAGATGCTTCTGTTTGGTCATTGAATTCAATACTCCTTGAATTACTAATAAGTTCTCAAAACAAATCGGGACGTTCAAAGTTAAGGTTATTTAAAAGTTGTAAGTGACAGTGACAGATGATCCCTCGATGTTTTGTGAAAAAAATTACCTTTCAGTCTTTTATAAACGTTAGTATGACGTTTTACATTATCTTAAAGCACTCATAAACCATCCCCATTATTTTGCTTTGGAAACTTTCAGTGATTTTGTATACGGTGCCCTTTAAAAGGTAGACTTGACTTGATCTCTTGTCAGTGGATCCCAGCGTTTTATTCGAAGTTGTAGATGGACATGTTTACCCTAAGCATTTACTTGGAATTCGCACTTACATAAGAGTGCAAGATTTTATCACATTTGTGTGCCAATTCGTTCTATTCCTGTTTTGTTTGTTCAACCAGCATCCATAATTTTTGTGCGGCAACCTGCAACAACGCCAATTTGTGTAAACTCTTAATAACAATCACGTTTAAAGTGTCTACTGACATAGCTAAGTGGAGTAATGCATACTTGAGTCCTACTTGACATCAGAATAAGAATGTTTTAGACAATAAACCCGAAAAAGCATGTTTTTTACACTTTTCTGACGTAGCTGCCATCCTGTCACTCTTGTTTACTATCATAAAGTTTGCAATCCTAGCTTAACAAGATAGTGATTACTACACATTATTATTTTGTAGACTATTGTTTTGATACACATGAGGCCAACAAACATTAATTTGAATACTCCATACAATCGTTTGTTCGAGCCCCACAACTTGGTTGATACTGAATTACACCGCTTTATAAATGATCACTTGTTCTATCGATCTTACCTACTTCAGCTTGGAAACATTTATCTTGAAAGACTTGGCCTAGGCAAAACACGAACATTTTCAGTCCATTTATATTAGAAATTTCTATCTCTTTTAGCCTTATTTTTACTGTCAGTATGAAACAATCACTGAAAAATGAGAACTAGTTTATAAGGTTGAAGAAATTTGTAAAAGAGAAATTAATAGTTTCCAGTAATTCCATCAATTTTTTTCCAGAAATCTACCAACATGGCCTTACTAGAAGAGCTGGAGGATGAAATACGCAAGGATTATTTACTTAGTGTAAAGAAAGCCATTGTAAACTTTGTTTTCGATGATTCGTCAGATAAAAAACAAGCTTCATATGGGTCAGACATAATTTCTGACAAAAATGCCGAAGAACACAGCGTGTCAGAGTATCGTAAAGAATTAGATACTGTACCAAAACCATGGCATCCAACGTTCTTGTCAGCGTATAAATACTGTCAAAGAAATTTATTTATAACAAACATCTGTATTCATCAATTATTGAATTTATGGTACACTAAATTTGCGTAAGTCAGTTTCTTGTAAATCCTATATATTTGCTCTTATGGTGAAAAATATATTTATAGTATACTATATTTCCGGTGTCTCAACACAGTATAGTTTTGTGTAAACATTGCATGGACTAAACCCTCGAGATCAGTTGCTTAGTTTCTGATTCTCATTTACATCGTACCAAGAATTCAAGATTTTAATCAGTAATGTGTTCAGGTGCTACGATTTTACATACTTGTATCGCCTACAAATTTAGTAAATTATGATGTCTGATCGGCTAGTAAATGTAAGATGTTCATTTTTTAATTTTGGTATAAACTAGAAGTAGGTTTTCATTACCATATCAATTTTAGGCAGGTTAACTTTTAAACTCACAGTAATCAAATTTGGTTTTCATACCCTAATTAATTTTCTAATAACCGCAAAACTTTTTTTATCCTAGCGACTTAAGACTAATCGATATTCAAGAAGTGTACTCAAAACCATCAGCTTTAGAACTATCCGCATTTCAACAAATTTGCGTGAAGCACATTGAAATGACAAAAGAGAAACTGACAAAAAAGTAGGTATAATTAAATGCTTTTCTATTTTAAACGCTAGTATATTTAATCGTGGTAATGTATGCTTTAGGAGGGAGTTTTGTTTAGCTATAAATTCAATGTCAGTGCCTTTTTATTAGCATATATTTTTTCATGGATGTCAGGTTTTTGACGTTCGTATTGCTAAAGAATGATTTAAAGAGGATGAGAGATAAGCCTGTTTACCAGTGAAATTCGTTAAACTTATAACAGCATTTGCGGCACTTTTTTATTTTCTCAAAAGTCCTCTCAAAATAAACATTAAAGAGGTAGTATGGAAAAGTAAATTAAGATCGTTGGGATACTAGGTATATACAATGAACCTAATTGTGGTAATGGGAGACAAAGACTTAAAATATGGTAATTTCCTAATCGACTAAGCGCGATGATGATAGTTAACTGATGACTATTTTCAGCTCTTACTAGTCAAATATCAGGAGAGTTAAAAACCACTGTTTATTTCGTCATTTGGCTATATAAACAGTTTTTATTACCAAATGTGAGTCATAAAATATTTATCAATGAAATTCGATTTATCTGGGGTTGGTTTCCAAAACCTTTCCAGATCTTTAACTAACCAGCAGTTTAAACATATGAATGCGTCGTGTGTTACACACCAAAACGTTTACATAGACTGGTTATGTTGTTTTTGAAAATGATTCGATTCAAAGCTAGATTTCATAACTGGGTGATATCAAGAAGAGTAAACAAGCCTATGTTTACCTTTAGGTGATCCGAACGGATCGAACAGTGTATTTAAGTAAAAAGAAAAAGAAAGTGATAATGGATTAAATTTGCTATATGAAAGAAGCATCACTAATGACACTGGATGATTTTCGTTTGATATCAAAGATCAGCTGGTGTTGGGAGTAAAGACCTCAGAATTTCAACACTGATTGGAACTCCATGTTAATTATCACTAAATAATTGAAGATTACCAGAGTAATTAGGTTTTAAACTTTTACCAGTAGATCTAAGTGTAAGTGATTGAGCTGATGATCACGAAGATTATTAAGAATTTTGACACAATACATCCACATAATTATATCAAGAATACTGACCCGTTTTGGGATCTAGAACGAATATTACATCACCTAGAATTTTGCACGAAAATCGATATTCTCACTGGGACTTCAACTTATCGTTTGCATCTACAACTGCCGGAGGTTTATCTGCTATACTGCTTGTTAGGATAGTCGGAAAAATATACCAATAACTATCGTGTTAAGTCTATGGTGGCCTTGGACCTTAAATGTACATTTCTTATTGGTCGATGTTTATTTCACTTGTTAAATATTTTGTAAATGTTGTTTCCTATTTTATGGTACGATGTGGTGTGCTTGATTGGTATATAAACAAAGTATGTTTGAAATATAATGATTCATAACTCAGAGGCTGTGACTTGCGTTCTTGACTCAACTGGCTAGGACAGACAGCGAAGCAGGGCCAATCAGGGCATTAGGTCGTCCGTACGTGTTTTCCCTGTTACTGTGATCGATCGATCAATAAAACACTGCTTATCAAAACCTGCAGTCTCACACACGTTACAACACTGCTGAGTCATAACAGCCAGATATTGTTCGACAGATAGGACTTACTATAGATTACTAGGGTTTGGGTTCTCTTGTTATCATTGTTCAGGAGTGAAATTATTAGCTACTGATGGTAAGTGGAACTGCATGCATATTCTGAATGTCGTTCATAGCCATTATTTAAAATATAGTTAACGTGCATACAAAAAACACATCATGGGATCTGTTTAGGTAGCTCCAATACCATCAGAAATCAGTCAGAATTCATTGTAATCACTGAAAATTTCTAAACCTTGACCCTGATGACATCAGTTGATTGTTAATCGAAGTTTTATTTCCGATTCCACTACAAAGATATATCACATGGGATATTGTGCACCATAAAATGTCAGTCAGTCACACACTGTTGACCAAAAACCTGTTATGGATGTGTATCGGTACAAATTAAGACAACATATCAACTGAAATAAATGAAATTATTGAGACAAAAGTCGGAGTAAAAATAATCAAATCAGTGGTTGTGGAGAACGTTAAGTATAGATAATATGATTCAACAAGAATGAGTGAGATCGTAGAACACAACAGTGAAAAATGATTGTATAACATAAAACCGAATGGGAGATAAAGAGAGAATGGATATGTATCACTGTGATTGATTCTGACACATGTTACCAAATATCTTTAAACATTGTGAACATTGGTTACGATAAAAGCATGGACCTCAATCACGGGGCCTTCACCTATACTAGGAGGGCTCTCACCATGAGTCATTGGCTTCATGAGTAGTTGCTTCATCGTGTTTTGGCCGCCCCTAACTTCATTTCAAACAACTTTTAAACCGAGCAACTTTGAGTGTCCAGATATTAGGTGGGTATATACCGCAGTCAATAAAGGTTCGCTACTTCGTCTGATAGTTTGCCCTCTCTGCCCAATACTCTGAGTCAAACCTCAGCGTTACTCACCCGATGGTCCCAATATTTTGAAGGAATTTGAGGTCAAATACTAGCAACTCACGAATATCTTCTAATTTTAAAGTCCATCTTTCATGTTGATAAAGTATGATAGAGAGAACCTTTGGGAAGTATGTTTGTCCTTTTTTTGCCAGAGTGGCACGAGTGGCACAATCCATCAAAAGTCAAACCAGCTTTTTGAATCTGTGCCGAGATTTAGTGGGGTGAAATAACGCAAATCGTAATTCCAGGCAATCGATCGAGATCCCTGAACCTAGATTTCTTGCTCTTTAACACACACCAGCAAAACGTATCTATTACCATGAAGGAGACGATGTTTAAGCTGACCAATGATCTGAGTCATTCAGAGACGTCACCACCGAGCCATTATGTCTACAACGGAACCCTTCAGGACCATGGTACTTACAGTTATTATTGATAAGTAACCAATATCGTTCATGTCCAATCTTTGGATTTGATCAAATTCTTTCGATCGCCTGATATTAAACCCCCTAAAAACTCCATTATCATTAAGTACTGGTAATATATATATATAACATTAGCTGCTTCATAATGGCCAACCAACGTTGATATATTAGTTGTCCAGGTGGTCGGTACTGGGAAGAACAGCTCATTGGTAACGCCTCAAGCTACAGAATGGGTTCCAACCTTGCAGTAAGCACCAGTTCTATCGGGATTGCAAGTTCTCCATGTACCAACTAGTATAAAACCCAAATCCACGACTTCTTACGGACTACCTATAATATTTGAAAGTATTTGAATTATCTATACGAATATTCGTCAAGTTTAGAACGAATAGTTTGACAGTAATTAAGCACCGAGTATAGAGAAGTCATTATATGTGAAAATTATATTTGAAATATTATCAGCGATTGAAATTTAACTAATTCCAACGTTTCGTCCAGCTAACTTGTCTGGACTTCTTCAGGGTAATAATCAAAATCAAAATTATCAAAGAAATATATAGCTAAATTCCCATTTTGCCATTTGGTAAATAAAGAAGGAACGAATTGAGCGAAGAAATTTCTTTTCAATTAGTTTTTCATCATGGCTCTACACTAGTATATATACGTTTTACAATAATAATATAATACTCATCGAGTAGATATGTTGCGTAATAATTACATAATGACATATATATATATAGCTTTTAACAATCAGGATTATACTGTATTAAACCGATCATATTTGGATGTTGATTTTTTGTAAAATAGGATAGAATGAGTCAGTTAACTACAAATCATGTGAAGAATTCAACTACATAGAAATATCAGAAGGGGTTTGTGGAGATTTTTAGAAATTTTCACAGATTGAAATCATGAGTCAGTTGAAGCTAGACCACCATTGAAAACCTGGAAGCACTGGACGGCCGTTTCGTCCTAGTATGGGACTCCTCAGCAGCGCGCATCCACGATCCCGCACCACGCGGGGCTCGAACCCAGGACCTACTGGCTTCGCGCGCGAGCACTTAACCATTAGACCACTGAGCCGGCATCCAACGGTGTTAATGTCTAACTCAACCAATCCACCGTTGGATGCCGGCTCAGTGGTCTAATGGTTAAGTGCTCGCGCGCGAAACCAACAGGTCCTGGGTTCGAGCCCCGCGTGGTGCGGGATCGTGGATGCGCACTGCTGAGGAGTCCCATACTAGGACGAAACGGCCGTCCAGTACATAGAAATACTTAATTGATTAACAAATCGTATGTGTGTGAGTGTGTAGGTATGTATGTATTATGTGTCAGAGATTGACATGAAGGAATAAATAAAGTTCAAGGATGAAAAATTGATAGTGAAACATCGATGTACATGTCAAAACATAAATTTTATTGTTTAAAAAACTCATTGAATCCTTTCAAAAATAATAACGATGCATGTGATATCGTATGAACTAGGAATCCCAGAATTAACGTAATCGAATCAAGAAGTACTAGACAAGCACGAACGAATGTATTGTATTTAGAATTCAAAATTGAGCAATCAACAAGTACAAAAGAATCATTAGTTAATTCAAACACCACACTACCTCCATTCACCTAACATTAAAAGACAATGTACATAGTGTAAGATATCTAAAACTAGTGGCCATATTGCAACCTGATCTACAGAATTCTACCAGATTAAGGACTAAACAGTAATGGCATTAGTTACTACTCAGTGATCAATTGGTGAACATGTAATGGAGTACTTCTTTTAAAAACTGATCTCATCTTTTATGTATATTAGATTTTATTCAGCAAGTCAATGACCTCGCTTGGATGCCATTTATTATTACGGTGGTTGTCCTCTATACTTGAAAGATTGGAAAATCAACTTTATTAGTTGTTTTTAATATTTCTTCTTTTAGATGGCTCAATGAAATACAAAGTATTTTCTATCATGGAAATAGACGTAAACTTGTTCCGACTAGTGATGAACCATTGAAACTTGAAGCATTTTATAGATGTGCAGCCACACTGATGACAGAGAATTTACAAAACCTTGGCTTAATTTCAATGTCGGATTACAAAAATCTTATTTGTCAATTACCAGTAGGTGGTAACAGTTTGTTTTATGTGTATTTTTAAGTTATTATTATTATTATTATTATTATTATTAAAAACTGGTGCTTAATAGTGATGAATTATTGTTGCATAAGATAACGAGAGTAAATGAAATTAACTTATAATGTACTTTGGAAAATTGAAACAAATATGAAGATTTCGGAAAAAAAAGCAATATCAGCTACTTGAAATTAAAGGAAGTATGAGATATGAAAAAGGTTAATTAATCAATGTAGCTGCATTTACTCTTCTTAACTAACTCCCGAATTCGGGGCCGATTTCATTAGTTATTATGATTCTTAACACAAAATAAACAATTGATTGGATCATTTGGAAAGTTTTATGATAGTTTCTGACTTATAAAAATGTACTTAATAAGTATGTTAATAAAAAGACGTTACTGGGACTTGTTAATTTATGTAAGAAGTTCTAAGTATATGTCATTAGCATTTTTACCTCCATTCCAAATGCTAAATTGATCAAAGATATCTTTAAAGACATGATTAAGGTTTTACTATGTTCTGTAAAAATATATTATGAGTAATGACTAGTATTTGATCTTAACACTCCTAGTATAGGTGAAGGCCCCGTGATTGGGGTTCATGCTTTTATCGTAACCAATGTTCACAATGTTTAAAGATATTTGGTAACATGTGTCAGAATCAATCACAGTGATACATATCCATTCTCTCTTTATCTCCCATTCGGTTTTATGTTATACAATCATTTTTCACTGTTGTGTTCTACGATCTCACTCATTCTTGTTGAATCATATTATCCATACTTAACGTTCTCCACAACCACTGATTTGATTATTTTTACTCCGACTTTGTCTCAATAATTTCATTTATTTCAGTTGATATGTTGTCTTAATTTGTACCGATACACATATACGACGTTCTATGTTGCTAATATCTGACTGAGTGAATAAATGAATAATTGTAACAATAATTGTTTCTATTCCATAAATTATTAAGGAAGTTCTTTTTCAAAAAGATACTAATATTTATTGTATTTATTGTTTTAGATCAATCCGAACGGTCAGAAACATCCTGGATTTATTCTACGTCTAGTTCTAGATGAGAATATGATAAAATTTGAGCCATCCATAGAAGAATTCGAAAGTACACTATTGAATATGTTCGATTATATGTATAATGTTATTCAGAGTATACCTAAAATTGAAACTCGTCTTTATTCTGATTGGGTAAGTGTTGCATGCATTATGGAAACAACTGAAAATCATTTATATCACAAGCAGTAACATGTCATAATACAATGTTCAATAAAGACACTTTCTGTTTTTGAAGATGTATCGAACAGATTACAGTTGTATCTTTGTAATAAGTTTCAACATATTAATAATACCTCTTAACAGTTAGCTCTAACCACTCAAAGCTGTTGTGTTTTATAATAAGTCGTGTACATGCAGACACAAAAGATATTGTCAAGTTACCTATACTGTTTCACTATTTAAATATCTAAGATAATATACAATCACTCTGTAGATCTTTTCAATAGACTGATTACAATTCGGATGATGTAGAGTAATATGAATAGTGATTTAGCCAACTGATTCCTTTATTTAATTCAGCTACACTACATTTCATAAATCAAACAGACAGAAGTCTAAAATTTTGTTTGGCCTATTCTTCAGTGTACATTCATGATTAAAGATCCTAAGTTAGAATAAAACATCTATTTAATTCCCTATGATATTTGGCGTTTCTTCAATCGACTAAGATAAAGGATATGTACAGAGAAAGGTAGCTCAGTACTAAATGAATTTGGATTGATATTTGTTTCAAGATAGTTGTTGACAACTTCAAGTCCATTTCTGTTTAGAGTTCCTGATAATTCCTCAGAAGTTGGTAAAGGCTACAATTACTTTATTAAATCAGCCTCCAATAGAAAGTCCCGAGAAAATCCTAGAAGGACGATGAATTATGTACTATATGCTAAGTGAATAGTTACTGATTTTGAAACTAAATCAAGCACTTTTCCAGAAGCTTCTAGAATATCAAAGCCACCCATAAAACAATGAATATTTTGGTTTTTTTGTACCTAAACCAGCCTTAGAAATGAAATTCCACTTCATATTTCTCACTCTTTGTCTTTTGTTAGGCTTTGAAATGCCCTAGACATCTGAGGAACTAAGAAGTGGTTAGAAGTCAGTGTTAAGTATCCCATTATTAGGTGTATCGATATTTATTTTAGCTCAAGCTAATCATAAAGGAATTTCCCCAACTCGAGCTTTCTGTGGTATTAAAATTTTAATGGATGTTGTTATCTGATAATTCATTTCCAGTAATCACCAGTCGAACATAATTATGTTAATTAACTAATTAATTATATGGTAAAAAGGATAATGGTTTGGTCACGGGAAAGATTCTCTTTTTCTCATTCAAATTCCAGATGATGATAGCCATATGCTCTAACACTCTCTAGTAACGGGATTTCAACAAACAAGTTTTGTAAATCTATCACTGAACAATAATACTTGACTGTACAATATTTTTAAAGAGTAGGAGTTAATCAACAGCAGTAAATGTAATCAGCAATTAAGTTTACAGAAAAGCATCGTTTATAACTATTAGTTATATTAAGCAAAGATGGATAGTGGCTGGTAGTGAAATCTAGGATGCGCGTTTCATCCCGGAGTGAAGATCAACTCTTCAATGCAAGTACATCTAACTGATGAGTCCCAAATAGGACGAAACGCACGTCCTGGATTCCATTTCTACCCACTATCCATCTTTCCTTAAAAATCTTGTGACCTAAGGCTATATCGAGACAATCCGCACAGGATGCACATATGCCAATAAGAGACTGATCAACTGCAGTCCTAAATAACAATGGGAAGATACAAGTAAAACAACACCAAGTGAAGTTGTTAGTTATATTTTATATACAATTACTAACAGTAAACCTTACGTAATGTTTATAAAAAGTGGTTTCATTCAACAGTTATGATACTCAACAATAAGGTAAAACGAACAGATTCATAGTTTTGCACATTCTTAACTTTTTGATCTTTGATCTACTGAAGAAATACATGAGCAAATTTTTACTCTTTTTGAATGACTATTTTCATAACTAAATAGAGATTACTATTATTAATGTAAGTAAGTCACGCAAGGAAGTGTCTTTCATGTAGTGATTGATTATGTTTATGATAATGTAACTGATACTCAGGTACCTTACATTTTACAGTTTATAAATATTTTGCAGTTCATTTTGTTCTTGATAATAATACTGTAATTTTAGTTAAAGCTTATCTTTCAGTTATGAGATTTTATGTATAGCTTAGTTGTTAGGTCTATCTATTTAGATGGATTTAGTGATAAATATAAAAATGCATCCTTTACGTAAGGGAATAAAGAAAAATTGACTATAAATTGTAAAACAATTCATGTTATACCATGAGAAGTATCAACAAACAAATAAAAGAGAAATTAGATTCTATGAGCAAGTTATTCAAAATAAGCAAAGATTTCAAACTTAAGCAAACAATAAAAAGGAAGTAAAATCACAAATGAGTAAGTGAAATAGTTCATTTGACAATTAAATATAACACCCTATAAACTCTATCAATGTTTGAGTTCACTTATTTTGGTGATTTATTAAAATGTAATATGAAAAGAGAGGTTAAGGTTGGTAGGAGTAAAACTATATAGTGGAGAAGATTTATAGCTCAGGTGGATGATTTTGATGGAGTTTTGTTCTCTGAGCTGGATGGTTTGGTCGTGGAGCTTTAATCGTTCTTCTGAACAACATCATCAGCACAAACTTCATGTAAAAGTGAAGTGAAACGCATATGGAGAAATTCGAACATTTCACTTCTATCTGAAGTTTGTGCTGATGATGTTGTTCAGAAGAACGATGAAAGCTTCACGACCAAACCATCCAGCTCAGAGAACAAAACTCTATCGAAAAGTAAAACTACATATTTTTTTCTTCAGTATTATAATAAGTTATTATTGCTATTGAACTATTTCAATTACATTAATTTTCATATTGTACTACAATTATTTTATATTTTCATTAGCAATCTGAGAATGTCACATTACATCCAATTATTTTAAGTGACATTATTGAGGAACGTAAATATGAAGTTAGAAAAATGTTATTATTACAACTTAAAGGACCAGAGTTACATATTCGAGAATATGATAAGTATCAATTTTTAGTCAACAGACAAGTAAGTGTTATTTTAAATATAGATGTAATTTGTAGGTTATATTTATTAACGATTGATTTCATTTGTGATACTGTAATGAACGAGAGCATAAGTAGGGACAATCGAAGGTATTTGAACACAAAATTACAGAATATCTTAGAAAAATCTAAGAGTCATACGGCAGATAATTCATTCGCAAAATACCAGTCAATCGTTTCAGACTTCATTGTTCCTTTGCTTTCACAGTAATCATTCTCCGTTTTCGTTCTCTTTTCTTCGATCCTTTTAACCTTCTACCGCTAGGTATTTCTGTTTCGATTGATGATACATACTGCTTACATGTGTCAACATCAGTAGTACACACCACAATACCACCAAGAACCAAGGAGCACTGGACAGATGTTTAATCATAGTGCGAAAAATTTCAGAAATGTCTATCTACAGATATGCTGCAAATTAAACTTGGGACCTTCAGATTTGAAGTGACCCCTTAATATTTAAAACCACTGAGTTGGCAGGCGATCATTTTTTTCATTTGTGAAAGTTGTTTAACATTTATGACAACTATTGACTTTAGAATGAGGATTTTGTATAGGCTATTTAATTTAAAGACAATTTACATCACGAGGTGATTTTATTTAAACAAACACTGGAAACCAGAATACCGTAGACTTCTGATATGAAGTTAAATTTTTCCGGTTTCATATATTTCCTGAAACAGGATGAATACTGTGTGTGGTAAATTATTTTCTGTATCGTGAGTTAACTGTTAAATTTTGCCTCGTCTGGTCAAGTTTGAAATGTTTGATAAATAATTTAATCCTCTCCAGTATTTAACCCGTAAAGAACCAAATGAATGCATAGATTAGAGATGATGAATTACGATACAACAGCTTTGGTGTCATGTTCTGAGATCAGTTCGTGATGATATAGAAATTACTTTTTCAAACTAGTGACTGATGGGAACACATTCTGAGTATCGTCTTCCCTCCGTAACATATTGTTTGTATATTTGTTTGAAGTAGCATAGTTTGCTCTATGTATATAAATCATTTTGGGAAATGACTATATTTGATGACAAAATCTCTTCTAATTTCACAGGCTGAACAAAATATTGAATTGTTGTTAAATCCACCAGTACAAGAACTAACAGTTCAAGCCGCTGAATCCACTGATGATGACGATTTACAAGATAATCTTGATGACAAAGTGAAATTAGAAGAAGCGTCTGAAAAGATGTTATTGAAAATAAACCGATTGGACCATCATTTGAAGAATTGACACGTGAACTATTAAAATATGATCGTTTAGTGAAAAGAATCCAGTATGAATCCAGACGTACAATTTGTTTGGGATTATTTGAAGTACATTGTGATGAATTAATTCGTTCTTTAACTAAACGAGCTGAAAATATATCAGATCGTATTTTGGAACGGATTTTGGAAGATCATAGAATAATGAATAAAACGTAAATTTATAATTTTATCTACATTGTATTCGTCACACTTATATGTTCTGTATTTCCATTATTTGTATACGTGATCATATGAAAAAGTTGACTATTAACGAAATTTAAACTGATTAATCACTGAGAAGTAAACAACATGTTAGATGTTAAGGAATTTCATATTAAGACGAAACACCAATACAATACTTACTGTTTTTTAACTGTTATATAACGAAAATCAATCAAGATGTGAAACTTTAAATTTAACAAATTTCAGGAACACCTTATATCAATGATCATCATGTCACAAAAGACTAACTTCGAGGGGTAATGCACGAAGTTCGAATGGGAAGTCGTGCCCAATGGACTTCAACCATGTTGAGCGTGAGAAAAATGTCATTAATGATAATGGGTAATAGTCATGCATTAATATGAACTAACCGCGACCAGAGATGTCGACTACTGGATCCCAACTTATTGGCCCGAATGTTGAGTGGTCACCACCAGTTCACAAGGTTCACCTTTCGATCCTTTATGGGGTGGTGGATGTGCACTTTAAAGCGGTCTCATATTAGGAACATAAAGCCGTCCAATACATTCTGAGTTTCATGTAACATAGCATACATGGGCACAAAAAACCACTGAATATTTGCCCATCAGTATGTTATTACAAGTTTCAAGGTATCAGTGATTCATGGGATTTAAGATTTATTTAAACTACTTAATAAGTTATAAGCAAAGATGGATAGTGGCTAGCAGTGGAATCCAGGACGCGCGTTTCGTCCTGTTTGGGACTCGTCAGCTGGATGTACCTGCATCTCAGAGTTGATGTTCACTCTGGGACTCGAACTCAGTACCGTTCGTTTCAAACGCCATCGCGTTATCCACTAAGCTACTGAGTCCTGATAGCCACTTGCTTGTGCAATGGGTTGAAGTTGAATTCACTTGATATTGTTTTACTTGAATTTTCCCATTGATGTTTTTGGACTGAAATTGATCAGTCTCTTATTGGCATATGTGCATACTGTGCGTATGCCTCGATATTGCCTAAATTTACGAGCATTATAAGCAAAGATGGATAGTGGCTAGCAGTGGAATCCAGGACGCGCGTTTCGTCCTGTTTGGGACTCGTCAGCTGGATGTACCTGCATCTCAGAGTTGATGTTCACTCTTAATAAATTATTAAGTAACCATTAATTATAAACGAATATTTTTATTTTATTTAGTTTGATTCAGGAATATGAACTTATCAGTACCAAAGCGTTAACTGTTCCAACTGATATTTCACATATGATACAAATCAATGAATTTGTTAATCATGCAGAAAAAGTTACAATGAACACCTTAGAACGTGAGCTGGATAATTGTAAAGATCGCTTATTATTTCTTATGGATCATGCACAATTAAATCCATCAGATATGCGTATTAATAGTCAGGTATTTGAATGGCATACACGTATGAATGAAGTATTCGCTGAAAGTCGACGTATTGCACAAACGAAACGTGAAGAATTTGAAATTAGTCTGAGATATAAACGTGAAAGATTTATTGAAGAAATTGAATCATATAGAAAACAAGTGGATAAATTCCAAGGATATGGAGATCTGAATGAAATAAATCGATATTTGAAGAAAGCACAAAGTTTAAATTCAAAGTTAGAAATAGCTTTAACTAAAATAGATGGATTCAATGCAGATGAAGAAGCATTGAAATGGGATACAACATCATATCCACTACGTAATGAAGTACAAAATATATTGAAACCATTTTTAACTCTATATGAAATGACAGTAGAATTCAATAAGAAACATAAAGAATGGATGGAAGGATCTATGGATAAGGTTGAACCAGAAAAAGTAGAAATGGACGTATCAAACTATTATCGTAGTTTGTTCAAACTAGAGAAGACATTCGACACTTTACCAGCACCACGAAAAATTGCTACACAAGTTCGTGGAAAAGTCGAAGAATTCAAAGAACATTTACCGCTAATACGTGCGTTATTTAATCCAGGTTTACGTGAAAGACATTGGGAACAGATTTCAGAAATAGTTGGTTTTACAGTAAGTAATCAAGAAGAAGGAATATGTTTAGCTAAATTGATTGATATGAATCTTGATCCGTATATATCTAAATTTGACTCAATCTCAGAAGCTGCTAGCAAAGAAAATAGTCTTGAAAAAACACTGGATAAAATGCATAAAGAATGGGAATCAGTAAGTGAATTCAACTGATAGTTACATGCTTTCTATGATGTTTATGTACATACAGTTTAATTTTTACATATATACATGGTAAAACATTTGAGTCATCTGTTTTCCAAATCTATATATATTGCAATAAGCTTTCCTATTTTAGGTCTGTTTTAGATGAATACTTTTCAATACAAATTGTGTATGTATTTAACGGTTATTATAGGAAGCTTACAAATTACTGCATTGCTAGATACGAGGAAACTCAATCGGACACATTGTAGTTGTTCGTGTAAATTACTAATTATGTATCATTTAAAGAAGAAGAGGTAAATACAGTTGAATCCGTCCACATCACATAGGACAGAAAGAAAATATAAATATGACCGTTGCACTAGTAGAAAACTTCCCTGTTTGAAGATAAGTGGGAGGTATTGGCTATAGAAAAACATTTGTATAACATGTTTTTGAATGATTGCAATCTTAATAGACGTTAAACAGAGATTTATTGGGATATTACACAACTGATACTGATAATTCTCTACTGAACCAAAATTTCTAGTCTTAAATAAATCATTTATTATTACTATTAATGTTTGTATAAAAGTAATTTATTCTAAGTGAATGTACAGTGTATCATTGTAGAAGCATGTAGAACTTTTGATGTACAGGTAACTACTAATTAATTATATGTGGGTAATTTCATTTCCATTTTAACTGAGGATTTTTGAAACTTTTCTTCTCTTTCTACTAATAATGATATTTATTGAACAAGACTACATGTACAGTAATCAATAATATAATAGTTGAATTCATGAGTCCATTTGAGCTAGACGACCATGGAGAACCGGAAAGCACTGGATGGTTGTTTCTTCCTAACATGAGACTTCTCAGTAGTGCGCAGGAATTCAACTATTAAATTGCTAAAATATCTACAAAACCCCCCTTCTGATAATAATCAATAGAATGTTTTTTCAAGCAAGTGAAACAAATATGATCTCATCATACTGATCTAAAGTGTGACATCTTAGACCAGTGAAGGGTTTGTGTCAAGTTCTAACTGATGTTTTGAATTGAAAACTGTAGTATTATTAATCGTTTATTTTAATATGTATATAAACATTTGTTTTGGGGAATACTTAATGCAGCTATTGTACAATTAAGTATATTTTAAGATTATATAATTTAATGTCTTCTAATAACGCGATTCCATTCCATTCTCCCTAGTTTATATTCGATTTCTTAATTGTGTTTTGTTGAAGTTCTGATTCATTTGAAATGAATGGTAAATCGTTAGATTATTTCAAACTCACAATTTATTTCATTTTGATTTTAGTAGATAGTGTTAAAACTATGTAGAATTGGAATATGATTTACTGACATACGACAAACTGAAACTTTTGTTACTTAAGATTAATTGTACTGAAATTAATATCAATCATTCAATGAAAATAGGAGGCTCAAACTTAAATTATTTGAGGAGTGATTAATATACAAGCAGTAACTTTAGAATTCTCAATCATTTTTTTACATACTCCAACTGATCTTTTTTTCAATGGTTAAGATCATGAGTTAGTTGAAGCAAGACCACCATGGAAAACCTGGAAGCACTGGTGGTCTAGCTTCAATTGACTCATGATCTTAGTCATTGAAATTATTATAATATCCACAAAACCCATCCGATATTGATTTTTTTTTGTTTTAATTATTTTTGTTTATAGATGGAGCTCAACTTGATACCATATCGTGACAGTGGTACATTTATACTTTCTTCAGTGGATGATATACAAGTATTGTTGGATGATCATATTGTAAAAACTCAAACAATGCGTGGCTCACCTTATATTAAACCATTCGAAGCGGAAATCAAGTAAGTTACGTACTCATATATATATATATATATATATATATATATATATATATATATATATATATATATATATATATATATATATATATATATATATATATATATATATATATATTTGGAAGTGATTTCAGTTCTATAGAATAGACAGTGGTAATTACCTAAAGGAAGCGCATATATCAATTAAAATTGATTGAAATTCCGTCGAATATATACACAAGGGGATAACTTATACCATTGTAAATTAAAATCATTCAGGTTAATTTTTTATTGTATATTGATATCAGCTGAAGAAAGATTGTGCATCCACAATTTATGGAAGACCATTTTCGTTTTGGTATTGCTCTTCTATGATTATTTGATATTTAAACGCACTTATGTATTAGACTTCATGAGAAGCCAACATCATTAAGTAAGAAGTGAATAGTTCAAACATTTTTCCGACTTCAGTAACCGATGATAATAAGTTAAACCCTAGTGATCACAAACAATATGTCAATTCATAGTGAAAACTTACTACAAATTGAACAGCCTCAACAAAAATTTCACCTTGATGATTAGTGATTAACTTTCATTTATTTGTTATTGACCGATTTGATGATAAATCCTAAATTTAGCATTGCATATCTTATTAGACTGATCGTAGCATTGATCCTTACATTTATTTGTAATTTATGTGTAATAAATGGTTATTGTTATCTACATTTCATGTCAACCTTAGTTAGCTAGATGGATACAAATGTCCCACTGAAGTTTCAGCCTTAAAGACCCTTAAGTCATACAATTCCCATAGTATGACATTTCAGATTAAGAGATTATTTAGTATTTCGGCAAATTATTCGGCAACACTTAATCACATAATCATCATTATTGATTACAGTTTATAAATCTACTTAAATATATTACATATTCATGCCGAAAGTTTAATCGATCAGGATGATTGTACAATATGTTGTTGATGTTCAATAAGACGATTGATTGACTTTCTTTAGTATTGATTCGATTTAGGCTAACGAACTCAGGGATTTTAGGTTCTTTGATATACTGATTTTATTTAAAGTATAGGTTCAAAATGACTTGGCCAAAGTTTTGTTATTACATTTGATGGATTCAAGACTCATATTATTATCAGTATAGAGTTGTGGAGATGTTTTGAGTTTTTATTTGAGATCATGATCTGATTATTGTTAGGTTTTCAATCGTGGCGTAACACTGATCAGTTCATAATCTCAACAAAAACTTATGTTATTACTTAATTGATGTGCGAGCGAGAATGATAATGACTGGTTGTTTGCTTAGTTAGATATGTAGATAGTCTGACAGGTGTTAGATGAGTTATATATATCCCCCTATCCTTATTATTAATTGTTATCGGTTATTCATTGTTGGATTGTATCGGGTTTTCGGTGTTGAAATATATTTACGTTGTGGCCAGGGTAATCACATATCCTTGATATAAGTTGTGTTGATATCCTGTAGAATAGACACTTGGAGGGAATCTAGTGTAGATATTCGTCTAAGGTAAATTAACGTCCCGTACGTGTAAACAAGAAAAACCAACCATTATAATATTAATTTGCCAATGAGCCTCAATTCCTATTTCTACACTGGTTAACCCCACAAGTCGAACAGTATATCACATCAAATTAAAAGGTTAACCCTCTAATAATCTATACACTGAAATGAAATAACTAACCTTTGTTTGTGCTAGATAATTTGTTATCTATTATGATCAAATGCTGAAGTTAATAGAAAGATCTTAACAAGTAGATCATCAATAAATAAAAGATATACTGCGCAAATTAACCCTTTTAGGATAACATTTAATTTTTGGACAGTTCAGAATCAAGTAGACGATTTGGACTTTGCAGTTGACTTAGCCCTCCTATCCCATATACAAGAACAAATGCAGATGAAGACAACTAGTGTATCGGCAGCTTCTGAATCAGTAGGCCTCAACATACACAAAGGAAAAATCAAGATCCTCAAATACAACACGGGAAACAGCAACACTGTCACACTTAATGGAAAAACTCTGTAACAGGTATAAACTCTCACGTACCTGGTCAGCATCATCGATGAACAAGGAGGATCTGATGCACACGTAAAGGTGAGGATTGGCAAAACAAGGACAGCATTCCTACAGTTGAAGAACATATGAAACTCAAAATAACTGTCAACCAATATCAAAGACAGAATCTTTAATACAAACGTCAAGATAGTTGGTCCGATTGTACGGAGCTGACACTTCGAGAACTACTACAACCATCATCAAGAAGGCACAAGTATTTGTAAACAATTGTCTACTCAAGTTACTCAACATCTATTGGCCGAATATCATCAGCAACACCATTCTGTGGGAGAGGACAAATCAACTTCCAGTTGAAGAGGAAATTAAAAGACGTTAGAAATGCATAGGAGATACATTGTAGAAGTCGTCAAACTACATCACGGTGCAAACCCTAACTTGGAATCCTAAAGGGAAACGATAAAAGTGGAAAGGCAAAGAACACATTACATCGAAAAATAGAAACAGCTATGAAAAAGATGAAAAACAACTGGTAAGAACCAGAAAGGATTGCTCAGAACAGGATTGGATGGAAAGTGATGATGGATGGCCTATTCTCCTCCATGACATGTAATAAGCATAAGTAAATAAGTGACATTTCAATTTTTTAACTAATAAGTAAATAATGTTATATCCGAGCGAAGAATAAATCACGGGTAACTTCCGAGACATATTAATTGACTAATATTATCTATACCTTCTTATGGTATAATTATTCAATAATTTTATTATGTATATTTATATTCCTCTTATTGAACGCTTTATTTTGACCTACATATTATTATTGTACAGTTTACTGTTCTTAATCTATGTTCAGTTTATTGACTACTGCCTCCCATGTTCACAGCTACTTTTTGGCTTTATTGTGTACAAATGTTATTTCCTATTTTATGGTGCGTTGCGGTTTGTTTGATTGATATATAAACCCAGTATGTCTGAAATAAATGATTCGATTGGCATAGTGGAAGCTGGTATTGTTGTTCTGGACTCAAGTGAACGAGCTAGGCGGAAATAGGACCAATAAGGGCGCTAGGCTGCTCATACCGGTCGAAAGTCATTGGTTTGGCACAGTGCTAAGGTTGTAAGAGTCGTATTTTGATTGGTGGATAAATCATGTGATAAAAAGCCGGACATGAAGTCACAACAAATAAATATCACAATTATCAGAAGGGTTTTGTGGAGATTTTAGTAATTTCAATAGTTGAAATCATGAGTCAATTGAAGCTCAATGGTCTGATGGCTAAGCGCTCGCGCACGAACTGAGACGTCCTGGGTTCGAATCTCTTGGGGGGGACGGTACCATGAATGCTCACTGCTGAGGAATCCCATACTAGGTTTTTCCTGTTGGTCTAGCTTCAATTAACTCATGATTTCAACTATTGAAATGGCTAAAATCTTCGCAAAACCCCTTCTAATAATAATCATCTGCTGACTAGTGACTAATGTCAAGAGACATTCCTGGAGTTCTATTGTGAAATAGTAACTGATTGATGACAATGGTGGTTGTATCGCTGAATTCGTGGATTCATTGAAATATCACAAGTAACTCATTATTTATTCTTTTTAAAATCTTTTTTTTTTTTCAAGAGATTGGGAACAAAAATTAATATTAACTCAAGATATTCTTGATGAATGGTTAAAAGTACAAGCTACATGGTTATATTTAGAACCAATATTTAATTCACCAGATATTATATCACAAATGCCAGATGAAAGTAGAAAATTTATTATTGTTGATAAAATATGGAAAGAATTAATGAAACAATCAAATCAAAATCATTCTATATTAACTATTATTACTATGGAGAATTTATTAAATAAATTACAAAAATCTAATCAATTACTTGAATTAATATTAAAAGGATTAAATACATATTTAGAAAAGAAACGTTTATATTTTCCAAGATTTTTCTTTTTATCTAATGATGAATTATTAGAAATTTTATCAGAAACAAATGATCCATTAAGAGTACAACCACATTTAAAAAAATGTTTTGAAGGTATTGCATCATTATTATTTACTAAAACATTAGATATTACACATATTATAAGTAGTGATAATGAATCAGTTCAATTATGTAATACAATATCAACATTAAATACACATGGTTCTGTAGAAAAATGGTTATTACAATTAGAAACTAATATGATTAATTCAATACAATTAAATATAAATAATGCATTAAATGATTATTTAATTAAATTACGTAAAGATTGGGTTAAATTATGGTGTGGTCAATCTATATTAGCTGGTTCTATGTATTATTGGACAATGAATGTTGAAGAAGCAATACAAATTAGTCTTGATGCAATGAAAAATTATTTAAAAGTATGTATTCATTTTATTATTTATATCAATACTAATAATAATGTTAGAAAGAATAGTTAATTTTTGATTGATTTACTCACATTATGAATTTGATTCAATATGACTTCTATTTTGATCCCATGATAATGATTACTCAATGTAGTATTTGATATTCTTTTCTCGTATGATAGTTTATTCTTGTATTGAATTAACATGAACTATGCTCAGTATGTGATTGGTTATATCAGCCATTCACAACGTAGAACTTCGTACGTACGTACATCAGTTCGAGTTGCCACACCACATTAGCACAGAGATGCAGTTGTCGATTCAAATTCCGTAGTGCTAGAGGTAGTAAGAGTATAAGCAGTAATCAGAAACATTAGGGCTTGAAGATGTTATTCAAAGAGTATAATCCAGTGAAATAAATTTGGGAAGAGAAAAAACAGACATGAAGAATTCAGGAGATTAGAATTTGAGAGAACACAAAGAGTGTATGCACTTGCACCATTGCAAACGATTTTGATTCATGTCATTCAGGGCCACTAACCATCGGTTGCTGTCATCTCGCAGTCCTCAACCAGGTAGTCTACACCTACCAACATGACTCAGTTCACTTGTAAGTGACTTCATGGATTTGTGCCATGTTTTGGTCAGGCCTCCCCTAGTTTTCTTCCAATCTACTCCTATACAACTGAACATCGCACATCGAGGCAGTCGGTGGTTGACCATACGTAACATGTGTTCCAGCCATCTCAACTGATGAAGTTTTACTACTTTATTAATTGATTTTCCATCCTTACCTAATACCCGTTTCCTAACAGCTGCGTTACTTACTTGATGGTGCCAGGCTATACGAACAATGTTTCGAAGACACCTATGATCAAATACTAGCAACCTACGAATATCGTCTACTCTTACTGGCCATGTTTCACTGCCATTAAGTAGGACGGAACGAACTGCTGCGCAGTAAACACGTCCTTTGGTTGATAGACGGATATCTCGTCTACGTCATAAATGACGCAAGTTGGCAAAATCTAGTCGAGCCTTCTGTATCCGTGCTGAGATTTCGTCACACAGCAGACCACAAGGGCTGATGAGACTTCCAAGATAAGTGAAGCGATCGACACGCTCAATTACTTCACTCCCTATCATTAATTCGGGTGTCGATGCAACCCAATCCTGAAGCAACATTTTGCATTTCGAGGGGGAGAATTGCATGCCGAACATGCTTGCATTGTTGTTTAGAGTGGTCAGAAGACTCTGAATTGTCAATGTCTTCACCAGATTGGTTATATATGTGATTTCATCTTAATTATTAATCAAAATGGGTGTACAATCAATATATAAATGGGTGTATTTTTCGAGTCAGGTCGTCGTCATCGTCATCATGTTTTAGGGTTAATCAATCTTCGCTTATACCAATCTTGTGTTCTTACTTTTTCGTCATGAGAATTGTAGAGGTTTCTCTTTTTTAAGTATAAGTGATAAGCGTTTCTGACACAACAATCAGCGACGACCACCTATAAAAAGTAGTGTGGTGTGTGTTACTTATATTGATATAAGCAGTATATGATTGTTAGTCGTGAACAGAAGGTCTGACAGCAGAGAGACAAGAGGATCGAACAGTAAAGAATGGAAACAAAATGCAATTTGTATGAAAATGCAAGAATAATCATGTCTGAGTCATTTTGAGACAATCGATGGACATTTTGCAAATTATGCATTTACTTTATAATTGTTAGATTTTATTAACAAGTCCTGTAATTTTGTGTTAAATACGTTCGATTGTCCCCACTCGTGTTCTGTTCACTACAGTGCCAAGACAATCAGCATCCCATTCACAAACCATAACATATACTGTTTTTTTAACATCCGACAACTTTATGATATTTATAGTAAGTAAATTTTGAGTAACTTACTTATCATCTTATTTAGTGACAAATACTTTTGATGAATATAAACTACAAAGTAAACTAATATTCGTTATGGATCGATTAATGTTAGACCATCATTGAAAATCTAAAAGTAATTGACAGCCGTCTCGTCCTATTGTGAGACTTTTCACAAGTGCACATTCACGACCCTGCTCGTGGAATTCAAACCCAAGGATCTAGTGAGAAGCCATAACTAGTGGAGCTAATTCGTATCGGGTAGAAACAAGTCTCCGTTTCAGTACAATGGAAGATGATCGTGCAATTTCGTGGATTGATTGAGGTTAGACATTAACACCGTTAGATGCCGACTCAGTGGTCTAGAGATTAAGAGTTCGCGCCCGAGACTGAAGGCCCTGGGTTCGAATCCCGTGAGCGGGATCGTGGATGCGCACTGCTGAGGAGTTCCATACCAGGACGAAACGACCGTCAAACAGTGCTTCCAGGTTCTCAATGATGGTCTAGCATTAGTCGGTTCATGATCTCAATTAAAAACTTAAGAATCTTCACAAATCTATGCTGATAATATTCGTTAACCGTTCCAATTAAACTATAATAATCAGCTTACAAGTGTCCCAGTCGTTTTAGTGAGAAGCTATGACTGGTGGAGTTCAGATATACTAAGAGTAAAATGTTTGTCCACAACAGCATAGAGTGTTTGGTTTCCTATATCATAAATTGGTAGGTAATATAGTACCAATAGATCTCAACCCAGTGGTCCCTGGGGTTTAAAGTTCACTACAAGACCTGGAGTCTTTCCGTTTAACTCCTGGTAGAGCGATGAATATACGTTGTTTAGTAGAAACATCCTGGTTCGAGAAATCTGTTACTCCAAGGGAGACCGATCTGTGACTAAAACGACCTAAATATTAGTTCAGTCTTCAATCACGTTAACAATCAAGTAGTTGTATACACTCTTTGTCTTCCCTTAAACTGTGAGATTAAAATTACTTTATGCCTTTCTTTCTACGAACTAATTCTTTCTCCTTGAACCATATCCTCATAGACAATCATTTTTTAAATATATTACTACATTCGAAATAAATGGTTCCATGAATTTGGTGTTCATCTAGTTGTGATAATGAGGTATGGCAACTTGGACCGATGCATATATGTGCTGGTCCTACATTGTAGATGACTGATTAACGTTGATAGTCATACAAATTCTTAAGATGAATGCTCATCTATATTAGTGACTTCCAAATGATCAGTGACTCCGTATTTCATTTCTATATGTATCATTTTCCTACTGGAAAGACACAGATTTTCAATCTTATTTCTCCTTAAGAAGTTTTCCAACCAATATCGGCTCATAATTAAAACTCATATCAGTTACTCGTAAGCTTGATTTGACTTATTATATTTCTATTTTCTGGCAGAAAAGTTTGAAATAACAGTCGTCTATTTATTCCAGCTTTTAAACTTTAACAATTTCTCAAAAACTATTATTAACTTCACAGTTCGTTTATTTAGAGGCTACATTCTATTGCGATAAGAGAATACATTGTTATAGTACACAAAGCATATTGTACATGTTGAAAATCATTTGGATTGAAAATCACATCGCCTATCACTTAAATAAGCCAGACGAGAAATCAGAGTTTTCCATGTACCTTCCGCTCTATAAAATGAAACGTGATGTTTGAATTTTCAGTTCAATTGTCAAACTATATGACTTGATGAATGAGGTAGTAATCAGGAATTTGAATATATAAATGTACTTTGGTTTGTACTCGGTGACATTTTTTTAAAAAAGGTTACATCCAGTTCTTGGTGTACATCTTTGTAACAGACCTTAATGTTCCGTTCTCTTTCAAAATATAAATGTTTGTAGGTAAACAACCAGCAAATAGATGAAATTGTTGCTATGGTTAGAGGACAATTATCTAAACAAAATCGTATAACACTACAAGCATTAATTGTGTTAGATGTTCATGCACGTGATGTACTGGCCGAACTTATATCACTTAAATGTCAATCCAATACAGAATTTTCATGGCTTAGTCAACTACGTTATTATTTGGTTGAACAAAAGCTAGTGACACGTATGATTAATTCACAATTAAAGTAAGCCCTTTTATTGTTGATGTCCATACGAAATATAGTTTTATGAATTATAAAATTTCAACTACTTATTTTAATTAGATAGTATAAAGATTTATAATAGCTTTATGTCATTGAAAGTATTTATTCGGGTGGGAAATTTAATGATATATGATGTATGTAAGCACTTTCTTCTAAACTTGATCATCCTTATTACCTATTCATTTCGTACGCAATATTTCGAGAGAATTTCTACCGTACATGAATGAATAGAAAACTAATGACAATTATGAAGTGCTGGAGAGTTGTTTCATGGACAATTATCATCCACTCATAGAATTTCTCATGTTACACATCATTTATAGATCGGAAATCACTTTTTAAAAAATCTTTCACTAATATAAAGAGATCTTACGCTTACTACTTGTTATAATGCATTTCTTTTTTAAGCTATGGTTATGAATATTTGGGTAATACTGGGAGATTAGTTATCACACCATTGACTGATAGGTGTTATCGAACATTATTTGGTGCATTACATTTACATTTGGGTGGTGCTCCTGAGGGTCCAGCTGGTACAGGTAAAACAGAGACAACCAAAGATCTCGCAAAAGCAGTAGCTAAACAATGTGTTGTATTCAATTGTTCCGATGGACTGGATTATATTGCTTTGGGTAAATTTTTCAAGGTATGAATTGAATATTGTTATTATACTAAATAATTATTTTACAGTATTTTGATTTTTGTTAGTAGATAAAACTATTTTAACACATTTTCCTGATGCAAAGATAACTGTTTTCGTAAACCATAAAGATCATTAATTTTTCCCAGATTGTCTGTCTTTAACAATGTAAGAACGTCATGTAATTAATTCATATTTATTTTTATTGTTTTGTCTCGTAAAATATTATATATACAATGTTTTTCTCTAACTATTTAACTGTCTTTTCTTCAAACCTTTATGTTATACTACTTAAACTAACCCCTCTATGGTTATCACAGGATGATTTTGATCCCTTCTTAAATATTGGGACAATCAATGATTGCGACCAGTCAGATGGAATTACGTCAGATTCCCAGATTTTTCTTAAATATTAGTCAATCTAATCGCTGAAACTGGACCACTATCCTTAAAGACCTCTGGAGTTAATCCATCTGAACTAGCTTCTCTTCTCCAGTTCGGATTAGCCATTGCTTTTCCAACTTCAGTCAGAGTCAGATAGCCTATCCCAATGTTTCATCCAGGCTGTTTGGGAATGGTGGGTAACTGTAGAGCAGCTGAAGGCCTGCTAAAATACTCCGTAAAGTCTTCCGCCTGTCGTTCTAAACATCTGGACTGAAAGCAAATAAGAGTGCTGTCTTTTTCCGAGATTGTCTCACTTAAACTTCACTTCTTAATTCCGATCGTACGTTGTAGTTGACTGAGTGACTTAACGTTTCATATCTCTTTTTTTTCGTGCAATTATCATTTTTGAAGTATTTTTGTTTATAAACCGTTCGGTCTGTTCATTACATCAGATCCTTGTTCATGTTGGCAGAATTTCCCTTTATGTATCCATACTTCAACTCATTTAAAGATATACAAATCATAACACCTTTCGTATAAGAACTATATCGATTACAGTTGTCATGTCTTTTTTTGTTAAGTAATCCCCTCCTAGCTTAAGCTTTTGTTTCAGAGTGAGCTACATAGAGATTAGTAAAGGTTATTACGTGCAAAAATTCATTCCAAAAGTAATAATCGTACATTTTTTAGAGAGATAATGGAGTATTTTCATATAATTGTCATTGCTGGAATTTTCCCAAAACGATTGAATTTACACGTGATAATCATTTTTCTAAATTAACTATTTTTTATGGCTTGTAGTTTCCAGCATGATGATGCGACGGGACATCTGAGTAATAAAGTACTGGTATGATTAAGATAATAGAAATGACAATTCATTCATGGAACTAAGAGATAAATCCCAAATGACTTGATTACAGAAGACAGTATCTTTTTTGAATAATTGAATACGTTGTTAAAGAATGAAAGCCCATACTTATATACTAATATATAACAGACAATTAATCAAAGATGAAAATGATGATTTCAAACTATTCACTACTACTTTCCTTTTGTTAGTCATTATATTTGAGTTATATTTAAATGCAGCTTGATACATTAAGATTGATCAACACTAAGGATTATACAACAATAAATTGATTATGAAAAAAGAATAATAAAAACCTAAAGTAACTCAAAACCATAGAAAATCAATCTCAGTTCAGATAGTTTACTAATAATGT
Organism: Schistosoma mattheei; assembly: GCA_944470405.2. Taxonomy (NCBI): domain Eukaryota; kingdom Metazoa; phylum Platyhelminthes; class Trematoda; order Strigeidida; family Schistosomatidae; genus Schistosoma; species Schistosoma mattheei. The sequence goes on along the minus strand of OX103947.1, from coordinate 23,127,168 downwards.
TTCTGTCTCAGAAGCCAAGTGACATACACTTAAAAATTGTGGACCAATCAGTTCTCTGTAAACCGACTGAGTGTCTTGTTAATGAGAATAAACTATCATGAAATATAGGTTCAACACTTCTTAACAATTACGTCCAATTATTTAGATATCTTCTATTTGGTGTCCGTAAATTTGTCAGAAGATACGTAAACTGTAATAAGCTTCTTTAGTTTACGAGTAATATTCTCAAATATATTCACATAGATAGTAAATATGTGCTAATATCTATGTCATTTATTTCATTCTCATTTAATGTAATTTACACAGGGACTTGCATCATGCGGTGCATGGTCATGTTTTGATGAATTTAATCGTATTGATTTAGAAGTACTTTCTGTAGTAGCTCAACAAATTTTAACTATTCAACGTGCAATTCTTGCCAATCAAACAAGTTTAATATTTGAAGGAACTGAAATTAAATTAGATCGAACATGTGCTGTATTCATTACAATGAATCCAGGTTATGCTGGACGTTCAGAATTACCGGATAATTTAAAAGTTAGTCTTATTGTAATTTGAATAATACATTAAATTATATTAACTAATAGAATCCACAACTGAAAAATAATCAATAACGTTTATAAACCCTGTTTAGAATAGGGAAGCTTACAAAAATTTCTGACCAATTGTAATTTATTTTCATAAAGGTTTTATTCGAGGAATGTATTTCATTTTAAAGCTTATTACAAAGTATATGTAGTTAAAGAGATTAAGTGTACACTTGAGATATTTGCACTAATCAGTCAGTCAGTCAGTAACAACATAGAACTTCGTACGTACGTACGTAATCAGTTCGAGTTACCACACCACATTAACACAGAGATGCAGTTGTCGATTCAAATTCCGTAGTGCTAGAGGTAGTAAGAGTATAAGCAGTAATCAGAAACATTAGGGCTTGAAGATGTTGTTCAAAGAGTATAATCCAGTGAAATAAATTTGGGAAGAGAAAAAAGAGACAAGAGGATTCAGGAGATTAGAATTTGAGAGAACACAAAGAGTGTATGCACTTGCACCATTGCAAACGATTTTGATTCATGTCATTCAGGGCCACTAACCATCGGTTGCTGTCATCTCGCAGTCCTCAACCAGATAGTCTACACCTACCAACATGACTCAGTTCACTTATAAGTAACTTCATGGATTTGTGCCATATTTTGGTCAGGCCGCTCCTAGTTGTCTTCCAATCTACTCCTATACCATTAAACATCGCACATCGAGGCAGTCGGTGGTTGACCATACGTAACATGTGTTCCAGCCATCTCAACTGATGAAGTTTTACTACTTCATCAATTGATTTGCACTAATAATGTTAGTTCATACAGTAATAATCACTTCTATACTAACATTTAACTTATTTGCATTTCCTTCAAAATTATTAATTCCGTATATCTTGGGAAGAACATTTTGGTATATTTAAATGACTTCCATTAATGGATTAAAGTCATATTGTCCTACTTATTTATTTCCAATTGGATATTTACATGAGAATAATGAAATAGGATCTTGTTCGGGAAATTTTTCATTATACCCTAGATAATTTTTTATCCAAGATCAAACATTTTGATTTGTATTTTTGATTAAGTCTCCAAACATCGACTTTCACTATCAGGTGTATTCAATAAATAAAAATCTATGGTGACTAACATGTGCAAACTTTATATTGTTGTGTTTCATAATGGCCTGATAACATATGAACATTTTAATGTTTAACTCTTATTCTATCAAGGATATTATATGTAAGCATGCAGTGGATAAATACATACAACGCATAGCTTAATACAAGCCTTAAGACCTCATCAATTGATTTCTTCCCTTAATCTAACTCTCTATCCGCAACCTCACTACTCCTTATAAGTGTTTATCTCATGAGTGATGACTTGAAAATAAGTTAAATTAAATGCTTCCAACTTGTACTCACTTTAGAAACGCCAGCTTTGAAGAAATATATTCGATCCGGTTTTTTCAGAAATTCATTTCCTACATACGAAACCTCTTGCTTAAATTTGTAAAAGACACCAGTTTGCTAGTACATTCACCTAAGAAGACGGTTTTATGGTTAATCTAGATACAAAACGGATTTTATAAACGTCAATTTACTTCTTCACATTAATATAAATGTAGAAGATATAAGAGAATTCCATTCTTTATTGTGCGGAGTGAGTCGACGTCTCTATTTCATGTATTTGATTTAGGATAGTTGAAGAAAATCACCAGTATAAACATTAGTTACCATACACTACAATTTATCATTGTACTTGGTCCATTACTACAAGCGATTATTCGCTTTCCGAATAGCTCTATAACATCACTTACTAATGCAGATTCCAAAAGTTTGATTCGAAATTCTCAAGAATCAACTGATTCCTTCAGAGTTTTCAATGTTTTTTTAACAAGTAACTTGACTTTAGAACTTGGTTTAGGTAAGTTCCAAGTATTTATAACAAACTCCAATGCATACTAATTCGTTCACACTGATGAGCATCAACTTTGACGTATCATTATTCACTGACAGAATGTTTTAAAATTTAATAATTATCAAATTTATGCTATTTTCTTGTCTTTTCAAGGCTTTGTTTCGTTCAGTAGCTATGATGGTACCAGATTATGCAATGATTGCAGAGATTTCATTATATTCATGTGGCTTTGTTAATGCTCGTCCACTTGCTATAAAAATTGTTGCTACTTATCGTTTATGTTCAGAACAATTATCTAGTCAATCTCATTATGATTATGGTATGAGAGCTGTGAAATCTGTCCTTACAGCAGCTGGTAATCTTAAAGTAAGTATAAGAACATAAATTATCATGATAATATTTATAATGAACCAATCAATGTCAGGTTGCTCTTTATTGACTAAATCATAATGTAATGGTAATAATAAGAAGTTACAGATAAACACAAAGGGACAAAGATTAGCATCTGTGATACGCAACTAAAGTCAATTCAGTTCTAAATAAATCAAAATAATGGGATATCGTAGAAAGTTTAATGAATGTTTATCAATTAATCAAATGATAACAATCAAGTATAACAAAGTGACTTCAGTTGGAAATTTGTTCCTCTGAATTTTTGCTGAATGTTTTATAGATATTGTCAAAATCCTAAAACCGTTGACTCAGTTATTTGCAGAGTCAAAGATATGCACTTTTGAGTAGTCGTATGAAATTAAAACGGAACATTAATTTGGAGGTCTGTCGTTTTGAATGGTTCTTCAGGTTATGTCAGTTATAGGTCGTGAAAAGAATTTTTTATCAGCAGTGTGTTAAATAGATTTTAACAGATTACACATGTTACGAATTTAACTGATATATGCTAACTTAATAAAGAAACACTAATTTGTTGAACTCACTAGTGATGGATCCACTTTACAATAATAATGCTAAGAGCCTTCACTTAATTAACAAAATCATCTACCTCGGACAATGGTCTGACATCTTAACATTCATATGTTCACTCACATTCTTGTATTTCCATAGCCCTGTCAGAACAAGAAAACATCAAACCAGCATACATTCTTTTAAATATGGCTCAAAAACTCAATAATAATTATCATCATTTGCAAGATCTTATTATTACCAAAAAAATCACATTCGATACGTAACTAGAATTTAAGTAAATATCCTGTTGTAACGGGTGGACTGCAGGTTATGATAAGCAGTGTTTTATTGATCGATTCGGTGGACACGCAAAACACGTAGGGATGACCTAGAGTCCCGATTGTTCCCGCTTCCCTGTCTAGCCCAGCCAGTTGAGTCCAGAACGCAAGTCACAGCCTCTGAGTTATGAATCGTTATATTTCAAACATACCCTATTTATATACTAACCAAACAGACCACATCGTACCATAAAAATAGAAAACAACATCTGTACAATATTTAACGAGTGAAATAAATAATGGCCGATAGGGAATGCCCATTTAGAGTCCAAGGACATCATTAGACTCAACATGATAATGATTGGTATATTCCTCAGCATCCCTAACAATCCAATAAAAATATGTAAAATGAGCTATATGTGAATAGTTCTGAAAGTTTCGTCTATTTGACTTACTTACCCTTATCTAACAACATACAACCAATCTATAGGTGTCATTACCAAGGTTTGATTTGATAATTTCGAATAAATTGAGCATTGATTGAAGAAGTGACTTACACTAAGTCACGAAACGTCAGAAATTTTCTACTCATTGGGATATTACAAATATATTATTTTTTATTTATACAACCAATCTCTTAATAATTCAAGTTATGATCATTAAAAGAAGTACGGTGTATATTTTCCCATGACAAGTAACGGATGATTACATTAATTAAATCACTTATTTAAATCGGATATGAATCTTTGTTTTTATTTTACTTTCAATTTTTATCCATGTAACATTGAAAGGGGATTCGTAGAGATTTTAGCACTTTTAGAGTTGAATTCATGAGAAATGAGATTTCTAATTTGGTAGTGTACTAATTTCGACATTATTTTTAGTCTTTGATTGAGATCATGAATCGACCAATTTTAAACCACCATGGAATACCTGGAAGCACCGTTTGATGGCCGTTTCGTCCTAGTAGGGGACTCCTCAACAGTGTTTATTCACGATCCAGCCATGCGAGATTCAAACCTAGGACCTATCAGTCTCGCGCGTGAACGTATAACCTCTAAACCACAGAGCCGGAATACAACGGTGTCAATGTCTAACTTCAGCCAATCCACGAAATTGAGTCACCGTCCATCATTGATTTCAGTGGGTTACTATCTCACAACAGACCCGGTTGAACGCCACTGGTCATTGCTTCTCACTAGAACTCCAAGAAATACCTCTTGAAGCCAGTCACTTGTGAGCATACGATGATTATTATCGGAAGGGGTTTCGTGAAGATTTTGTGGTTGAGATCATGAGTCAGTTAAAGCTAGACTACCATAGAAAACCTGGAAACACTGCTGAGAAGTGCCATACTAGGACAAAACGGCCATTAGGTGCATCCAGTTTTTCCATGGTGGTCTAGCTTCAATTGATTCATGATCTCAACTATAAGATATAGTTTAATTGATTTAATCACTGAAACTATACTTTCTTCTTTATTTCTACTCTCTTTAAAAATTTAGTTAAAATATCCAAATGAAGATGAAGATGTATTAATGTTACGTTCTATTATTGATGTGAATTTACCGAAATTTCTTAGTGATGATTTACCATTATTTAGTGGAATAGCTTCAGATCTATTTCCTGGTATTGAACGTCCAACACCAGATTATGAAATATTAAATAATGCTATAAAAAATGCTTGTGATCGTATGAATTTACAATATACTAAATTTTTCATAGAGAAAATACAACAAGTTTATGAAATGATGATTGTACGACATGGTTTTATGATTGTTGGTGAACCATTCGGTGGTAAAACTAGTTCATATCGTGTATTAGCTGCTGCTTTAGGTGAAATATGTGAAAAAGTAAATTAGATTTATCTAATTAAAATGTTTGACAATTTTTGGATTATTTTAGTTAATTGATTTATTGACAAGTAAAAATTGTATTTCATTTTGTTTGGAGGTTCCTTTACTAAGACTCAAATGCTAATTTATTCAGGAACTATGGACAGGGCGTTTAAATCAAGCAGAGTACTTAATAGGGACTGGATTATTAAAGTAAGACTATCCTAATTAACATTAACTAGTTAATTGAACTTAACATATTACTGACAGTTTTCGTCAAAACAAATCTAATTTTGTCCAAGACCAATCGATATCTGTATGAAATAATAATAATAATAAATCTACTGCATATTACCCTGTAATGCAACAAGATTGATGGTCATCTTATTTGTAGTATTCTTCTGTAACAATCTGTAATTATTTTATCTAACATAGATATTCATTACACGTAAAAAAAATACCATCAGTCATATGCTCACCACCCTCATATTCAACTGATAAATTTAACGCCTCATCAACATATTCAAAAAGATGTTACCAGAACTTAAAGAAGTAGAAAACGTGACGATAATTATCCACTGCACTGAAGACAGTGTAATCCCAAAAGAACAAACTCTTAACGAGACAATGATGTAAACAGAAATGTGAACGGCCAAGAATGTTATGTTTTAACACGTGACAATTGTTCACAAACGGAAAACTTCCCCTGTTTAGGAGTCAGTGTATGCTTTTATGTATAAGGTTGTAAACCAAAATTATACAAATGGATAGATGAACACATCCTTAGTTTCCACCTCTGCTTATCCACAACATAAACCGTTCTAATAATGTTAAAATCAGAAACAAATTGTTGATTATGATCGTTATCAGAATGGGGATTTGTGGCATCAGTGCTTGAAGACACTAACCTCTAGTCTGAGCCATGTTGGTAGATGCAGACTACTTGGTTGGGGTCCGCGTGACTTTCGTAACCGATGGTTGGAGACTCTTGGTGACATGGCTCAGAATCGATCACAATGGAATAGGTGTATACACTCTCTGTCTTCCCTTAAACTATGAGATTAAAATCACTTCATATCTTCCTTTCTACGCAATAATTCTTTCTTCCTGTACTATATCCTTATATGCAATCTTTTTCCTATATATTACCACCTTTGACCTAACCACTCCTATGAATCCGGTGTCCATCTTACTGTGCTAATGAGGTATGGCAATCTGGACCGATGCATATATTTGCCTGGTCCTACGTTGTAGCTGACTGACTGGGGATTCGTGGAGATTGTAACAATTTAAATAGTTGAATTTATGAGTTAATCTAAGATAGACTACCATCAAAAATTTGGCAGCACTAAACGGCCTTTTCATTCTAGTATGAAACTCCTCAACAGTGCTCATGTACGATTATGATTATATCATGATTCTCTAATTATCACAAAATACTAAACCAAGTAGATGAATATTTACTCAATAATCATCTAGTCAATTTTGTAAAGCTTTGTTTGTCAACTAATTTTCAACTCATAAACTGATACTACATTTCGGCTTAAACTCCTCTGGTTTTATTCCAACTAACTTCGAGTGCCGAGACAGATGGTGGTTGGATGAACGTAATACATGAACTATGTGGTTCAATCCATGAAGATTTACTACCTCATAGAATAATGCATCAACAGATACGCTTAACAAAACTATCTCTATGGATAAATGGTTAGATCATGACATTCCTCAAATAGTTCATTCATTATGTTATTTTTCGAGATTGCCAATAAATCAGACAATTCAATCCAAAGGATAAGGTTATGCATCAGAGCTATAAACTTTCTCCATAGTTTTAAAACTCTTCAACTACCATTAAAAACTGGAAAAAAACCAAACTGACGAGCCTTTTTGTATCACAGAATAGAGCATAACTTTATTCATATAATGTTTGATATCTGTTAAGAATAATATTATGCTTATTAAAGCACACTACTACTAGTATTATTACTATTCAGGTTATTGCTTGTTTATATGTTCTGTTTATATCCATAAAAACAGGGTCTTATGGAAGAAAATAAAGTGCAATATACTGTAATCAATCCAAAAGCGATAACAATGGGACAGTTATATGGCCAGTTTGATCCCGTATCACATGAGTGGTCAGATGGTATATTAGCTGTTTCATATAGAACATTTGCCACATCAACAACACCAGATCGTAAATGGTTAATATTTGATGGACCAGTTGATGCTGTATGGATAGAGAATATGAATACTGTGTTAGATGATAATAAAAAGTTATGTTTAATGTCAGGTGAAATTATTCAGTTAGCGCCAACAACTAACTTGATATTCGAACCAATGGATTTAGAGGCTGCTTCACCGGCAACTGTATCTCGTTGTGGTATGATTTATTTGGAACCGGCAAGTTTAGGTTGGCGACCATTGCTACGTAGTTGGATGAATAAATTACCTAATTTTATTAAACAGTTACATAAAGATATTTGGATTGATATGTTTGATAGATTTGTCGATGCTGGTATGCATTAATTCGTAAAGGTGGTATTAAAGTAAGCGGAATGTTTTCTTTTAAAGTTGTATCTCAAACAACGATCTTCATAAAACTATCATAGTACATAAGTAGTTCAGTAATTTATTGTCGCTGATTGGCCTGCATTAGTATTTTCTAAGCTATTGGAATTACATAAATGTTTTCCGCTCGTCAATTTTTGTTATATATTTAAAGTTTACCCTATTTTAAAGATCACCTTGAAAAGACTTTTTATTTGAAACTAATATCGACTGAGGAAGTATTCAACATTAAGTCCGATACAGTTTGATAAGAACTGCATCCAGTTAATCTATAGATACACGGTTACAGCCAAGTCCTTTATATCTAATGACGAACATGGTACATTTGAAGTAGTGGGTTCGAGTTTATTAGCTTGCACATCTCAACTTTGATAAACTTGGATTATAGCATAATTTTTAACACACTTGTTTCTCGATATCTAAAATCTACATCAGTGACTAATGATATAGATTTACTGATTTTCATTGGTTACTTCTTGTTTAAATACATCTTTAGTCATTAGTATGCGTGCTTTGTTAACATTGTTGAGTTGACCTTAGTTAGACAGCCATTGAAAAACAAGAATTACTAGGTGGCTGTTTTTCCCTGAGATGTGACTCCTCAGTAGCCCGCATCTACGAACCCATCTGAATTCAACCGAGAATCCTTAACCATTAGAATGAAACCACGTAGATAGTATGATGCTTACCGCTCCATGGTATCGAATGATGATCGAGTAATATCATGAAATGTAAACTATTAATTGCCAACTCATAGGTGTAAAGTTTAAGCACTACCGCCAAGGTATGAAGGTCCTGGGTTTGACCAAAAGTGAAACTATGAATGCACGCTTCTGAATAGTCCCATATTTAAACGGAATAGCCGATTTGTCCTTCGCGGTTCTCAGTAGTTGTAAGCAACAGTAAGCTTCTAAGTTCTCACATTTGTCGTTGTTTGTGAGAAATGGTTAGGTTTTACTAACATTCTGGTGCTTACTTTACTAAAAGAAGTAAGATATACTAAACCGGTCAAACAATTTATTGTAACATTAGGTTTTAATTATAAATAATAAATTTGGTAAAGGATAAATTGAACGCCAAATTGATTTCCATCAAGTAGCTGAGACATTAGTGACCTTCATTGACATATACATGAATAAATTTCATTGGTTACCGATGTCAAGTGAATAACTTTCACGCTAACTTGTTTTCAAGTCATAATACGTGTGATTAACTCGAAGATCTTGATAAGCCTATCAGTTATTCTGAAGATCGGGATTACGCAATCACTTTCAGAACTTAATAACACAGATCTCTAGGTATCAACCATAAGTTTCAGATGAATTTTTTTTTAGCAAAAAGAGATAGTATAAATGGAAACTAGGTTCACTGAATGGTAGTCGACTAAGATGTGTTCATAATTAACTGAGTGGCGAAAAACGTGGGAAAACCTAATGCGCAGTAAATCCAAGTTAACTGTCATTCTTTTCTATATAGAAATAATTTATTGGACATATTAAAGAAGGCTGTACACTATCGACCATAAGCAACGAATTACCTACAACATTATGCTTTTAGTTAAGGTATAAATTCAGGTCTCTGTAGGATTCAACTTTGAAGTCAGTAGGAGGATATGTGAAAAGGTAACCATTCTACGGTTTGTACACTCTGGAAGTTCCGTGCAATATAGTTGCGAATCATAACCTTCATTATCCGATACATACGTCTTGTAGCCTTATTTATTCATCGCTTCAGTAATCCACCTAAAATTTTATTAAAAACTTACATGAGGTATGTGGAATGGTCGGGAGCACATGTTTCAACAAAATGTGTCTTTAACTTTATGAAAACTAAGTGTTCATCTGTGATTTGAATTGGATATAGGTGATAAATTTATAATCCTCTGAAATTTATCTTACTAAGGTTATTTAGAAAAACAAAATAGTCCCCGAGCCTTTATGATAGTCTCTATGCGTAATGAAGACTTTTCTGAACAACAATCGACTGAATACTAACCTGTAAGTTTTAATTGAGTGCAACCTATATAAAAACTGAATCACAACACTCTGCTTTTCCCAACAGTTTGATATTTTGGTTGGCTTTTTTTACTATTCAAATAATAAGATTTTCCTTTCTATTCAACTCTACAATTTACTGACTTTTATCACTTTATTTCATGATTTGTTTTCCCTATTTCTATCTAATTTACTTCACAAAAAACATACTCCCTAAATTAAACAATCAATCAATGAAGGAATTATCACCAACTAGTGATATAAACTTAGTGAAATCATTAATGAATCTAATTGATTGTCAAATAGCAGAATTTAATGCTGACAATAATTTTACACAATTTACTGATCATAATTCAAGTGCAATCGTTGAAGTAAGCCCAATTTGTTTGTGTGTAATACGTACGTGAACTTTTATTATTATTATTATTATTATTATTATTATTAGTAGTAGTAGTAGTAGTATTTATACACATATATATAAAGAAAATGTATAATGAAATTTAAGAAAGTAGACTAAACTTCTTTCTAACTTATTGTTACACTTAATCTATTTATAATTTTATTTGTGGGATTCTTAAACATATTAACACGTCTAAATCAATTTGAATACTTAAGAAAGTACTTTTTTTGTGTATCACTTTAGCATTAGAATAACTTCCTTTATCCTATTTTATGAAATAAAATTCTGAAATATAAAGTGATTTAGGATCTATCTCTATTGGAACACATTTTGTACTAATCGTATTTGTAATTCATAAAGATTCTTTATTGACAGATAACGTTGTCTAGATGATATATCTTAGAAGATTACTTTAAAACATGATGTGAAATTTTTAATTCATCCTGTTATCGGATAAACCTTTAGACCATTGAGTCCAATTCACATTCCTCCTGAGAGGTAAACCATTAAGATAAACTACTGATAAGTAAAAAAAAAATGTTAGCATAAGTCATTGAAATGATGAGCAACTACAACATACAATGAAAAGTTGTATTAGATGATAGTGAAATATAACCTCCAAAAGCCCCTATTCTTACTGATCTACGACTAGGTATTAATAACAAAATGTCGAATATTAAATTCCTGGACTATTTAAGAAGTACTGTCTTGTATGATTATTATTATTACATAATAGATTTACTTGTTCTATGCTTTGTCTTTCAGTGTATATTCTTTTTGCTTATGTTTGGTCAATCGGTGCAACTACAGATAAAGATGGTAGACAGAAATTTGATAAATTAATACGTGAATTAATGAATGGTGGTATGATGGAAGAGACAAGACAACGACTGGCATTAATTGAATTAGTCCCACCGCCAATGGAAGATTATAAACGTCCATTTCCGATAAAGAAAACAGTTTATGATTATAAATTAGTAATGAAGGTTAGTTTTATTGATCATTGAGTGATAAAGATTCGTCTATTATTGATTTTTTTAGAAAGTTATTCTTTAATCATTTTCCATTAAGTAATTCTCTTCGTAAGCAGCTTGGTTGGCAGATGAAAAATTCGCCTACATTTCAGGTGATACAAGTTGGCTTTTGCCAACTAACCCATCAGAACTGATAAAACTTTTGACGACAAGTGAATTGACCAACACAGTTAACTGACTCATCCTCTGTGATCGATCCAAGCGATTATACGAAAAAAACATGCAGCGAAATGTTCCATTTAGAAATAACAAAACGCATTTTAATGGCTGTTGAAGGTTATTAAAACCACTGTTTATTCTACTACTGTTTTCAATAAATAGAATTATGGCAACTGCGTATTTTATTTGGACAGATGAGTCTCTAGATAGAGTATCAATTCCTGATATTCTTTCAATTATTTTACTATGTATAACGTTTTTGTGAACGTTTTGAAGGAAATCCTCATGTAGGACTAACATTCACTGGATGCTATTGGATGTGACTAATCAACAGACTGCAACTGACAACCATTGACTAGTGAATTAGAACTATATAATGGAATAATATCGAAACATAGATCTTTTGGCATTCATTAGGTATTTTGCATGAAAAAACTGACATTTATGACATCGTTGGAGGAGATAAGAATATTACTATGTCATACTATTAGAATATTACTGTAGCGTTGGTACGCATTATTCAGGAAGATAAATTAAACTTTCTGTTAGTATCTGATCAATCAAAAGAAACACTAATTTGCTAAATAATATAGACTAATTTACCCTTATCAATTTAAGCATAATTTATGATACATAATCTGACAACTGAATAAAAACATGTAATTACCTATCCAAAATCAAGGCAAAAATACCTCACTCAATCAAGTGACCAACAATGGGTTCATACGCCTTTTGTTTCCTCAGAATCCTGGAGCTCATGTGCACCACTGGTTTGGAATCAGGGTTTTTCAACTCTTTTAAGTGGAAGCTTGATATCCACCGACCCCGTTAGAACACCGGACATTCATTTTTCATCCTCTTGACTTCATGAACAACACTCCACCTCAAGAAGGCAGTGAGTGGGGCTTTTCCAGCTGTGGCTGTATACGCATGACCATGTGAGAGCATTTTGAGAAGGAAAGCAGACTCTCCCCACTCGGCCATACCAGGGCATTTGGGAGCGATATGAACTTAGCTATGTTATATCATATAATAGCTAACTAGTATTTACGTCTTTTACTCGATTTTGGTGATTTTAAAAACAAACAAATAAACTGATTATTGAAGATACTAGAAATAGCTACTAGAACACATTCAGGAAATACTACAGTGTTTAAATTAAACTCAATAGCTATACACTAATGTAAAAAGTCAACTATTTACATTCATTGTACCAAGATTTAATGGGATAATATACATCTTTATAATGGAAAAGAATTTTTAACAATAATGTTGAAATGTTAAATAAAGTCTGTAAACTGTTTTAATTTTGTATTTTTGATAGGCCAATAATAAAGAAGGAATAGAAGATGAGGTAAGTTGTGCGAATGAACTACTTAATTGTATTTCTTTTAAAAACTGAAACAGCAAATAATAAATACATATTAAATAATGATAATAATTTAGTTCAACACCTTAAGACCCAGTGATAGTAGAGAAGTTTTTCTGGTATATTTTGATGAATATACACTTGGATATTGTTGATTTATAGCCTAGAAATAGTATTCACTCTTATCGTCTCCACCCCATTCCTCCCAAGGTAGATGAGAACGAAAATACACTGTTTTCAAATCACAATTACTTTCACTTTATTTTAAATTAATTCACCAACCTCTGATTGGCTTAAGTTTATTCTAACGATGATGTCGATTAAATTCAAAAGATATCAAGCACTTGGCTTTTATTTATTTGGATGATACGAAGTGATTAAAATAGTTCTTAATGCAGTCTAACATGATCTGGCCAAGGAGTACTGAGAATCGGGTTTGTTTTAGTTCGAGTTTTATAAACAACATTCAACAGTGGCCCACAAATAATTAAACCTAGGTTCCAATGAACACATTACATTTACACTAACGAATCGTAATGTACCAATCGATGTTTTTAAATGAATTCACAAATGCACACTGCTATGATGTCTGCAAATTGGGACAAAACAACTGTTTAGTTTCTTTTAGCTTTCATTGGTTTCCACATTGAATTTCATATTATCAGCCAGTCAGTCCGCAGTCAACGTAGAATCTGGAGAACACTATGGATCGGCTTTGTCATAACACCAGTTTCACCACTGTGAGATAGAATTAACAAAACAAATACCAGAGGAAATGGAATAATAGTAGTTCTAGTGATAAAATGACATAATATGAAGAATATGGCTTGAAATGCTTAAGTTTAATAGCAAAGACAAAAAATTATAAAGTAGTTTAGAAACTAAAACTCTTTGGGATGACAAAAAATGAATGAACCTATATCATTTTAATCGATTCTTATCCATTTTAAACTAACATCACAATTGATTGGTCACAGTTATCCAGCGGATCAAAGTTTATAGACTTGGGTTTATAGACTTTCACTACTTCTTTATTTGCTCATACCTAGCTCTCTTTTAATCTAATTCTATACGAACAGACATTGTTGCCAAAATATGCGGTGGTGGGAAATATTTAACACACATCCTAATCGTTTAAGGTAATGAGAATTGACTGCCTTGTAGACCAATTTACCATCCCTTTTAATACCTTCTATGTGATCTCAGCATTACTTACTTACGCCTGTTACTCCTAATGGAGCATAGGACGCCGACCAGCATTCTCCAACCTACTCTGTCCTAAGCCTTCTTTTCTAGTTCCATCCAATTCTTGTTCATTTTTCTCATGTCTATCTCCATTTCCCGGCGTAATGTGTTCTTTGGTCTTCCTCTTTTCCTTTGGCCTTCAGGATTCTATGTGAGGGCTTGTCTTGTGACACAGTTGGGTGCTTTCTTCAATGTATGTCCTATCCACTTACAGCGCTTCTTCCTGATTTCTTCCTCCGCCGGGATCTGGTTTGTTCTCTCCCACAGTAGGTTGTTGCTAATAGTGTCCAGCCAACGGATCCGAAGTATTTTGAGTAGACAACTGTTAATAAACACCTGTATTTTCTGGATGATGGCTTTCGTAGTTCTCCAGGTTTCTGCCCCATACAGTAGAACTGTCTTGACATTTGTATTGAAAATCCTGACCTTGATGTTGGTTGACAGTTGCTTTGAGTTCCAGATGTTCTTCAGTTGCTGCTCTTGCTTTACCGATTCGCGCCTTCACATCTACATCAGATCCACCGTGTTCATCAATGATGCTGCTCAAATGTGTAAAGGTTTTCACATCTTCCAAATCCTCTCCGTCAATTGTGATTGGATTGGTGCATGCTGTGTTTTATTAAAGAATCTTGCTTTTCCCTTTGTGTATATTGAGACCTACTGTTGCTGAAGCTGCTGCCACACTGGTCGTCTTCTCCTGCATTTCTTGTTTCGTTTGCGATAAGCGGGCCAGATCATCTGCGAAGTCTAGATCGTCCAACTGCATCCTAGATGTCCACTGTATCCCGTGCTTCCCTTCAGATGTTGACGTCTTCATGATCCAGTCGATCACCAGGAGAAAGAGAAAGGGTGAGAGTAAGCAACCTTGCCTGACACCGGTCTTTACTTTGAACGAGTCTGTCAACTGTCCTCCATGCACGATTTTGCAGTTTAATCCATCATAGGAATTCTGTATGATATTGACTATCTTCTGAGGCACGCCGTAGTGTCGAAGAAGTTTCCATAGTGTTGTTCTGTCCACGCTATCAAATGCCTTTTCGTAGTCAATGAAGTTGATGTAGAGTGATGAATTCCATTCAATTGATTGTTCCACAATGATCCGTAGAGTTGCGATTTGGTCTGTACACGATCTATCCTTACGGAATCCTGCCTGTTGGTCACGAAGTTGGGCGTCTACGCAGTCCTTCATCCTGTTTAACAATACCCTGTTGAAGACTTTTCCCGGTATTGAGAGAAGAGTGATGCCCCTGTAGTTATCACAGTTGCTGAGATCGCCTTTCTTCGGTATTTTGATCAGAAGTCCTTCTTTCCAGTTTGTTGGTACTTGTTCCTCATCCCAAATCTTATTGAAGAGAATGTGGAGTATCCTTGCAGTTGCCGCTACGTCTGCTTTTAGTGCCTCTGCTGGAATGTTGTCTGGTCCTGCTGCTTTGCCACTCTTGATTTGTCTGATGGCCATGCTGATTTCTTCAATTGTTGGTGGGCCAACATTGATTGGGAGGTCCGTGGGTGCTGCTTCGATGTTGGGTGGGTTCAGTGGAGCTGGTCGATTCAAGAGTTCTTTGAAGTGTTCTACCCACCTGTTTTGTTGTTCTTCAATGTTGGTGATTACCTCGCCTTCCTTGCTTTTCACTGGTCGTTCTGGTTTGCGGCGATTTCCAGAGAGTTTCTTTGTTATGTCATACAGTTGTCTCATGTTTCCTTCTCTTGCAGCCTTTTCCGCCGTCGTTGCTAAATCTTCCACATATTTACGTTTGTCGGTTCTGATGCTCCTCTTCACTTGTTTGTTTACTTCTGTGTATTCAGCTTGTGCCTTGGCTTTTTCTGCTCTTGTTCGACTGGTATTGATTGCTGCTTCTTGTTCCTCCTTTCTTGAATCTTATCCAGTGTATCAACAGTGATCCATTCCTTGTGATGGTGCTTCTTGTGACCCAGGACCTCATGACATGTTGAAGTGATTGCCTCTTTGATCCCCTTCCAGTTGCTCTCCATAGTAGTTCCTTCTCCATTGAGTAGATCATGAAAGGCCTGGAACTTGTTGCTGAGGACTATCTTGAATTTGTTGAGTTTGTCAGTATCCTGAAGAAAGGCCGTATTGAACTTTTGTGATGTTGTCCGCCCCATTGTCCAGTGCTTCTTGAGTTTCAATTTCATCTTGGCAACCAGCAAGTGATGATCTGATGCTATATCAGCTCCTCTCTTGGTTCTCACACCCTCCATCGTCCTCCTGAACTTTTTGTTGATGCAGATATGGTCGATTTGGTTTTGCGTGGTGTGATCCGGTGAAGTCCATGTGGTTTTGTGTATGCGTTTATGTGGGAATATAGTGCCGCCTATGACCAGTTTATTGAAGGCACATAGGTTTGCAAATCTCTCACCATTTTCGTTCCTTTCTCCCAGTCCATGTCGTCCCATGATGTCTTCATATCCAGTGTTGTCCGTTCCAACCTTGGCATTGAAATCTCCCATCAGAATGGTCAGGTCCTTTGTTGGGCACTTCTCGATGATTGACTGCAGCCTATCGTAGAATTGATCTTTAGCGTCTTCATTGTAGTCGTTGGTAGGCGCATAGCATTGGATGATGTTCATTGAAATACCCTCTTTCTTTGTTTTGAAGGAGGCTTTGATGATCCTTGGTCCATGAGATTCCCATCCTATAAGTGCATTTTGTACTTGTTTGGACAGCATCAATGCAACTCCTTGTGTATGTGGGGCATTTTCTTTATCATGGCCGGAGTATGACAGAAGCTCCCCTGAAGCTAGTCGTTGTTGTCCAGCTTGTGTCTAACGTGTTTCACTGATCCCAAGCACTTCTAGGTTGTATCTCCTCATTTCTGCAGAAATTTGAAAGACTCTCCCGGTCTCCCACATTGTACGAGTATTCCATGTACCTAAATAAATGGTTGCGCTGGTTGTCAGAAGGAGCATCGGCCTTGTGACTTCCGAAGGAACTCGGCTTTCATCATGAGGCGTCATAACTCTTCTAAATGAAGGCCTTCTGACTGCCAGGGTAGGGTTTAAGTGTCGAATACTTTTTTCTGGCTAGCGTTTTTTTAGCGAGTTAGTTTTCTACGGGATGGGGACGCTAACCCCATGCCCAACCCTCCTTCTTTAACCGGGCTTGGGACCGAAAGTAGCCCCTTGGGGGGCTTCAAGCGGAGTTAATCCCAGCACTACTCACTCGATATTTCCAGTAAGCGTGAGAAATCTTACGAAGAAATTAGTGTTTGATTTACGAATATTCTCTGCTTTCAAAATCACGTTTCTTATCCCCATAAATAGAACAGAGCGGACTACTTTTCAGCTAATTGATCCCATCATATATAGGGAGGAATTTCCAGGAAAAAGTATTTTAAAATTCTAAGCATCCGAACAGTCGCTGACCTGAGAAATCTACCTTTTAATTTACCCATGAATTTATTACCTTGAATTACAGAGCACGTAATCAATATTTATATGTAACACCTGGATGGATTATACTACAATTGAATTTTCTTTTCTTTTAATTCACTACTCATTTCTGTTGTAACGCGTGTGGGACTGCAGGTTATGCTAGACAGCGTTTATATCGATCGATTACAGTAGACACGGAAAACACGTATGGACGACCTTGTGCCCTGATTGGTCCCGCTTCGCAGTCTGTCCTAGCCAGTTGAGTCAAGAACGCAAGTCACAGCCTCTGAGTTATGAATCGTTGTATTTCAGACATACTTTGTTTATATACCAATCAAGCACACCACATCGTACCATAAAATAGGAAACAACATTTACAAAATATTTAACAAGTGAAATAAACATCGACCAATAAGAAATGTACATTTAAGGTCCAAGGACACCATAGACTTAACACGATAATTATTGGTATATTTTCCCGACTATCCTAACAATTCTAAGTACAAGTAATTTCTTTGCACATTGAAACTGTAATAAAAATATTTTCTAAATAACTATTTATTTAATCGAATAAAATATACTAATAATAAATTTTGATAATAGTTTTGATCGTGCCTTGACATTAGTTAGGAAATCATTTTGAAATGAACAAAGACTGTCGAGCTAATTTATCAAAGTTTCTTATTCACCAGCAATGTTCACTCCTGGTGAAGTTGTTAGTCTTCAGTACAAGAAAATACAAAACTTGGACAAACTAGCAGTACATTACTTTTTCATTTTCAACAATTCTAATGTTAGTGCATAATCAGAATTAATTCCAAATTTTAAGAAATCCTACAAATCGCTTTTACTTAATCATATTTTATTAACTAAAAGATAATGATAACTGTTCTCATACTTTAAATATTCTTATTTTTGAATAAAGATCCCAATTAACTGGGAGTTGTGGACAGAGACTGTACGTTTAGCGCCACCAATACCTAAAGATGCCAGTTTCAATGAAATAATCATTCCAACAGTAGAAACTGTTCGATGTAATCATTTACTAAATTTATTTATTTTAAATGGTAAACCATCATTATTTATCGGTCCAACTGGTACTGGGAAATCATGTTATATAATGGTAAGTCACTTTTATTTGTCAAATTGTTTCTAAATTATTTTCACCGGATTTCTAAGGTTATCTACAACACTTTTAATGTTCAGTGTGTGTTGTATCTAGAATCTTCGATAATTTACCCGTTTATTTAGTGGATGAGTACTGCATACTGGAGTGTAGTTTTTGTTAATGACTTTGTTTCAAGCGTCTTGTGTTATGTTGAATTGTTTGTTATAAAAATATTCATATAACAAAGTTTAACATGCCTAATGAAAAACATGAGTTAGGGATTGAGATGAAATTCCTTATTAAAATTACAGTCTAACATACGTATCACTTACGGACTAAATAAACAAATAAATTGACAAAGGCTCTGGACACAATACATTTACTAGACATTGAAAACACTAGGGATGATCTCAGATGTTATCGCTTGTCATTATTAATAAAAGTAACTACGAATATCTTCATTTTAGCTACAGTTTCAAATTACAATATCTATTTCTGTTATATGCCGACGAGAATAATGAATGATAACTGTTGGGATCTATTTATGTGATAATACTACACATATATTTTTATTGTATAATTGTTAAGCAACTGAACTGTGTTTATTCATGTACCTCTTATTATAAGCTTTATTTTGATCTATAGACTATTATTATACGATTTTCCGTTCTTGAGTTATGCCCAGTCTATTAATTATTATCTCCAATATTCACAGCCACATTTAGCTAAATCTCGTACAAATGTTATTTTCTATTTTATGATGTGATGTGGTCTATTTGGTTGGTAATAGAAACCCAGTATGTTTGAAATACATGATTCATATCTCAGAGGCTGAGATTGGTGTTCTGGACTCAACAGGTAGGGCTAGTTAAGAAGAAGAACCGATATAGACTCTAGATTGCTCGTACGGGTTTTATGCTCCATTGGTGCAGTCAGTAATTCACTGTTCTCTAATTGGCGGTATCATTACGTTATGTATATTGACAGAGCACAAGGCCACAAGTTCTAACAATTTCATTGACATTTCAAATGTGCTAAAAAGTAACTTGTTTAGAAAATTGATTTCTGATCACATATTATTTTTTTTATTTTTTATAAATAAATTAATTTATTTGAAGATCAGTTTAGTTTAACTAAAGTAAATAAAAATACAGTTTACGAATTTGGTCAGACTATAATTTATGGACGACCTTTGAGCGACGCTGAGGTGACCTTGAGAGTGGACACCTACTGATTAGGACTAAATGAGGGTTATAAAGCAGTTAGAATTCTCATTTACAGTTGATGGTTAAGGTTAAAAATTAAATTTAGAGTTTTCATCGCGGACTGACATTAGCTAGAATGCCAAAACTCTATTTAGCCAAATGTATGAATGAATTTCGCGCCAAAATTCGTGACTCGTTATCTTATATCTGATTGATTCGTCCATAAATTATAGTCTCGCCATTAATTTTTATATAAAATTTTACAAGCTGTTTTAATGTTTATCATTTGACCTCTTCTAATATTATGTTTAAATATAGAGTTAATTAATCATCTACGCTTTCCGTAAACTTCTAGACTGTGCAAGAGAACGTTTCATCAACACCAACTACATAATTAAATCATTGTTGTTTTCATGTCGAGAAATGATGAATACGACTACAATGAAGCCTATATAGAATCATAAGTTTTAATCTCGCATGTTGATAGAAAGCCTTCTCAGCAAATCATATTTTTCATAGATATTTACTTTCAACCTCTGCTACAAAATTACACCATTTTCCTGTTCTTTGCATGAAAAATTTTGGTCGGTACTATGGTTTCTTTTCGCCTAAGTTACAGTTTTCTTATTGCAAGTTAGTGGCTCGAGCTACCCAGGAGGAGACCCTGGATAGGAATTTCTTACTCTTTGGGTCTTAACAGCAGGGTACACCTGCAACGTTGAAGAAACTGGTGCTCTTTGGAGGAATGGATCCTCATGAGAAATTATTCGCAGTTCGAATAGCTCAGTAGTAACGTCTATGACATTGAGTCTGGGTGATATGGAATTAAATCCGTCAGGTAGCATCAGTTTCCCCAGTATTACAGGTACACCTTGCTTATAAGTGCCAAAAATTTCGAAACCTAAATCCACGGTTTCTTGTTGAGTATCTTTAACCACTACCTTATATCTCAACGTAATGCACACGATGTCAAGTAACTTAGGCTAGTGGCCACAGTGCAATTCGATTGGCAGAATTCGATCACCACTGAAAAACACTTGACATACATAACATTGGTCATTACTCAGTTATCAATCAATTGTAAGTTAACTCAATGTAATAAAATAATAGATTACACAGAAATAACTACCGAATATCTCTCTGTTTATCGGAATAATTTTTTGGACTAATATTACTTCATAGTTCGGTATTTGTTAAAAAAGATTAATTTTTTGTTTATCTTCACCAATCATAGGATTTTCTCATGAATAAGGTGGAAAAAGACATCTATAAGCCGCACACGTTGAACTTTTCAGCACAAACTAGTGCAAATCAAACACAGAATATTATTTTATCGAAATTAGATCGTCGACGTAAAGGTGTATTTGGACCGCCAATGGGTAAAAAAATTATTGTATTTGTTGATGACTTGAATATGCCAGTAAGAGAAACATATGGTGCACAGCCTCCGATTGAATTATTACGTCAGTGGTTGGATCATTGGAATTGGTATGTAGTTCATCATTTTAACTGTAACCATAATGTAATTACGTTATTTGTGGGTTCGAAATATCTACTTAATAGTACTGTTCAGTCCAAATTACGTATGGGAATGGACTCTTACTACTGAGCACTGAAATTTCAGAACAGCAGTCTCTAGTTTTCACTGCTTTTCCAGCTGACGTCATTCCTTGAGAAAGTCTGTCTTCAAAATAAACCAACAAATAAAACAATGATGATATGCTGACTTTAGACTAATTTTGTGATAGGTTCTGAAAGTTCAACTAATAAGTGACGACGTTGAGTGTTTAGCTAAGTCAGTAGAAAGACTGAAATCACTAATTACATTGGATGATTGTCTCTTCATGTCACAAACAGACTGAACTTGGAAATATCGATCGCAAATATCAGACTCAAAATAATAAGAAAAAGGTTTATAAAGGCCTCAGTTCATAAGCGCACACTGCTGAGGAGTTACCAACTGAGACTTAATAGCTATTTAGGGTTCTCTGATTCACAATGATCTTACAACCCATATCAACCGGGAACTCTAATCATCTACAAATTTGAATTATCTTCGCAAATATATAGACTATTTATAACGAATTATTTTATTTAATTGTTAATATTAAGGTATGATTTAAAAACGAATGAAGCAATCCGATTGATTGACTTACTTTTCATTGGTTCTATGGGCCCACCAGGAGGTGGACGAAATGTCATTACTCCAAGATTTTTACGTCATTTAAATATTGTAACTGTTAACGAATTCGATGATCATACAATGAAAACAATATTTACAAGAATTATGGACTGGCATATCACTGTAAAGTAAGCCTCAATGATAATATACATAGAATACAAGATTATTTATATTCATTCATCTTATATTGACACCAATCCAACTATTTTCATTGTTTACACTAACAAAGCATCATCTAAGATGAAAATTGTTTTGCTGTGATTTTTATTTATAAGATTTTAATTGAAATTATTGAAATTAAAATGTGGTAGGATGATGTGATCTATGGAGTCTACCTCAATCACTAGCATATCATTCTTTAATGTTTTTTTATACCAACCTAAATAGATAAAACAAGAAAGAAAACAAAGTATGAAGCTCAAATTTACTGAATGAATAATCTTAATAGATGATAAGTATTTAATACATGATCAAAATGGCTGAAATAGTTTATGTGTCAATGATGAATTATAGTCTAGGTGGATAATCTAATAGATCCTTGAATCGCGTTCACTTGTATCTGACTTATCATATAAACAAAATATGCTGAATAACTTGTGAAGCCCTCTTCAGTCTGTTTGATTTCTTACAAATTTCATTCCAAACAATCTAAGATATTTTAAATTGGATCTTTCCATCAATTCAGCATTAAACAAGTTGAGTCAAATAATTGCTTTTTTTCCCAAAGTCACTGGAAAAATTTACTAATAATCGTAACTTTCTTATGTAGTCAGCTAATAATAATAATAATAAATTCACATAATATTGTTTACTTGAAGTTTCCCGTTGATGTTTAGGACTGCGATTGATTAGTCTTTTACTGGCATATGTGCATACCGTGCGTATTGCCTCGACATAGCCTTAATTTACAAGCATTATAAGCAGAGATGGATAGTGGCTAGCAGTGGAATTCAAGACGCGCGTTTCGTCCTATTGGAAACTCGTCAACTGGATGTACCTGCATCTTAGATTTGATGTTAACTCTGTGACTCGAACCTAGTACCGCGCCCTGAGTTCCGCTGCTAGTCTCTACCCATCTTGGTTAATAATAATAATAATAAATAGTTGTGCATATCAGTCGGACTTTGACGGCCGATAAAATCGATTTACCTACTTTTCGATGTAAACGTTTCACAGTCATACTCTGTATATTCTGTCTATAATGAATTAATTGAAATCATGTAAGAGGTTAAGTAGACAGAATTTACAAAATATTGGCCTAGAATATTTCGTTTGGTATATTGTAATGATAAACCAACCGGTTGAGTATTTTAATTTTATACTCCTCTTATAGTGTTATTTGAAATCAGTAGGCCTCAATAAGTAAGTACAAAACTTATGGAATTCATCATAATATTGAATCTGAAAAATCTCTGTTTTAACCAAAGAGCGAGACTGTTTGAATATTTGAAGTTCATCACAGCGTTCTTTCTTTTTCTACTTCCCAAATCTTTTTACAATATCATATAACTCTTTATCTTTTAAGAGGACATCTATGAAGACTATGAAACTAATTGAAGGAAATAATCAGTTGGTGTTAAAACATAAAAAATACATAAGACTTCAAGTAGGGAAGTGTTTACCAATATGATACACTTATTTACTTAATCTCACTAATAAAAGACAACTAAATTTGCTTCTTGACAGAGTTCACTTTCGTTTCCAAACGAAAAAAATACAATTAATCATAGAGAACATGATAAAGACTAACCGAAAATTTAAATTTGATAGTCTTTCATCGAACAATTAATATTTTTGTATCACAATGAATCAGTTCTATTAGTGTGTTCAACAGATTCTATAATGCTTATAAATATCAACTTTATCGAGTTAATATTTGTTATTGATATGATGAAATGATGATGAACTATGATAACACTTCTTCCTATCTTTCATTACAGAGGTTTTAGTCCGGATTATAAGAAAATACCAGAACAAATAGTTAATGCCACACTTGAAGTATATAAAGCTGCATTACAAAACCTGCTACCAACACCCACTAAATCTCATTATCTATTTAATTTACGTGATTTTAGTCGTGTTATACAAGGAATTTTACTATCGGTTCCTGAATCTGCGGAAACACTAGACTCTATGAAACGTTTGTGGGTTCATGAAGTATTTCGTGTTTATTATGATCGTTTAGTTGATGATGCTGATCGTGAATGGTTATTTAATTTTATACGACAATGTGTTAAAACGCATTTGGATGTAGAATTTAATACATTATTTCAACATTTAACAGGTGATAATGAAACTGAGGTAAAGATGCTTGATTATGTGTTATAAATGAAAAATTTAGTGTATTTCTTTACATTTTTGTTATTTGAGTCTTGAAAATATTTGATTTAACTTGTAGGCAGTATTTGTTATTGGTTGTTCCCATTGAAAAATTAAGGGGTGCTGGAAAGCTGTTTCGTCGCCGTATGGAGTTTAAAAAATTCCATGATTTCTAATCACTACCTCAATTTTCTGGAACTCTCCCTCCCAAACTCTATATATTCGAAACAAATTTTTATGACCTCACTAACTCTAACGAAATCTTTACTACATTATGTTACATATATTCTTCCTTCATCGCCCTCTGTTGTATAAGTATGTCAATATCCATAATAACGTTGAATTTCAAATATTTTAGGTTGTAAGCAGCTGATGAGAACCTAACGAAATAAATGAATTCATATTATTCTGCACTAACCTTTGTTCTTGCTCTCTTTAAAAGTTCTATAATCGTTTGCTCACCAGTGACTTACTTCGAGATGGGTCCATGAATTTTGAGTGTTGAGTCATTACCAGTAGAGTTCAGACTTGTTTTGAGTGAAATTTATCATCAGTGTCAATGTATAATCTTCATTCCAACATCATGAAATATGTACCGTCGGTCTAATAGTTAAATGCATACCTCAAGACTTGAGGATACTGGGTTCGGCCCCTAGCTAGTCATTGATGCACACCGATGAGCGATTTTATGCGAAGAAAAAACGGATGCTCAGTGATCCCTGGCTTTTAATTGTACCTCAATTGAGGTTAACCTGTGCCAGAAACCACTGATAAATTAAGTTGGTCCCCACAGAATCTCTTTGTCAATAATATTTGATTTATCTAATTTGTTTGGTGAATACGAAATTTGTCATATTGTGATTCAAATTTCATTTAAATCTTGATACCACAGTATTATCAGTAGTCTTCTCTTTTAACTAAAGATTTGGCATCATATTTTATATGTTCAGATGAAAGTGTAGGATTTTCAGTGCCAGGATAACAAATAACTGATTATGAACACTTTATCATTAGTCTGATTCAAACTAAAACTCAGTAAATAAACGCATCATTCCAGAAGTAGCAAGGAGGATAAAACTTTAGGGAAAACTGAAGAAACATAGTTGAGAGTGGAATTTTTTCATACTCTGTTGAAGAACAGGTTATCTTGAACCATAGTAATTTACCTTTCTTCACAATGAAAACAGTGTGTATACTCTAGAAGATGCAAGAACCAGAAATCCATCACTTCTTAATTTAAGGAAAATAACTGACCTCAAAATTCAATGACTTTTTTTGTCTAACTATCATGTCTCAACTCTTCACATTGCTGTTAATTTGCTCAACACTGTGTGTAAAGATTTACAGATCTTGCATTTAGTCGCAGATTCGTCAACTAACTTACCTTTGAAACGCGAAATTCTTTGATGAACTTTAGTGTTTTCAAATTCATCTACTAGCCTGTTGTATCAAGCCATAATCTAACGATGTACGCGAACAACAAATTAATAATTTACTTTTCTAGAGACATGAAACTAGGGATTCAAATGAAGATATTTTCCACAATTTAATTTACTAAACATTTAAAAGCTTCGTGTTGTTTAAAACAGTTACATTCCATTTAAACACTGTCATATTTAGCTTAGGATATCTTCTGTTCAACAGTTTTACTATAAAATTCTTTTATGACCCTATTATATAGATCACTTGCTAAGAAGGAAGGTTTTTGAAAGTATCAATCTTTTCACGATGTAATTTATGCTTAATCTTTACTGTGTTTCTTCTATTTTAAATGACGGACTGCTTTGAATAGTGTTTCTCTTTCGCTCATATAATTCATTTAGGTTACAGAAGATCATCTTCGATCGCTTATGTTCTGTGATTTTGCTGATCCTAAGGGAAAACGTAATTATGCTGAAGTCAATGATGTTGAACAATTACGTAAAGTAACTGAAGCTTACTTAGAAGAATATAATCAGTTAAGCAAGAAACCTATGAATTTAGTTCTATTTCGCTTTGCTATAGAACATGTATGTCGTATTGCACGTATATTAAAACAACCAAGATCGCATGCATTACTTGTTGGTATCGGAGGATCAGGACGTCAATCACTTACTCGATTAGCTGCTCATCTATCAGATTTTGACTTATTCCAAGTACGTTGAATATCACTTAAGCTGTGTATATGGGCACTCCAAGAAATTTGTACTAACAAAGAATTTCTTTGCAACAATTCTATTTATATGTTAAATTAATTATCAATGAGATGGATAACCGTCTCATCATTGTGTAATAAAATATTAGGATTTTGTACAAAAAGCCGTAAAATGTGTATACCATTGGGACAGTTTCGTAATCATTTAACCATTTATATGGATGCTGCCGCTTACTGTTCAATTTCATAGACTGTACTTAATATTCACTATAATTCTATAGGTAGAAAGATTAATGTTAATCACTCTTGTGAAGATGTGAATATCTCTTAAATAATGTATATTCTCCTAACTTCAGGTTGTATTACATACCAGTCTAGCTGATACTATTATTGAGCTATTTTGATCGCTACTAGTTGTATAGAAAAGCATTATGAACATGGATTTATGACGGGCTGTTAACGAATGTTATGATGTTTCGTTTGGTCCTTTGTTATTGTCGAAATAGTAATAAAACTCCTGGCTGCTTTTGTTTTCCCAGTGGCTGTAGGCTAGATTAAAATCGTTTCGGGAGAGAAGGTTATCGTATAAGTTTATTTAAAATTCATTCAGCTTAACTTAAGGCAGATTATAATCAAAATCTAAGTTTAAAATATAGGTCATATTAAACCACATTGCTTTACTCCTTAGTTTGGTTGAAATTACCAAATGCAGTTCAACCGATGAAGCAAAAACATTCAACTAAGTGATTATTTATGTAGGTGAAAATTAAATTAGTTTTTGAAATAGTTCCTTTACTAATGTTTAATTAGGTATACAAGCTGATATTGTTTTGTTGTTAGGGTGTTCTACCATATATCACCATTCTTTGAATGTCAGTGTTTCGTTCAAGCTCATTAGTTTTGAATTTAACTCATTTTTCCATACTTTACTCTGGCCCGCAAAGATAAAATTAATTTTTTTTTAAGTATTCTATATTGATGCCCACTGAAGTTAAAAAAATACACTGAAATAACTGATAAATCTAACTTGTTTATTTTGACAGATTTATTCGTCATTAAAAGACTTTATTCAGTAAATAATCTTGTTAGGTGTCTCACATGTACACTTTTTCTATTTAATAAAAGTATTCTGAAATAGTTGGAACTACCCAGTTCACGTTCACTTACAAAAAGAAGTAAGCATATTAAAGTGAAGTACAATGATGATCAGTTATTCACTATTTAGCTACTTTGATAATTATTTTTTATAACTGCCTTATCATTGAAACTAATTGCTATATTTGAAAAGATTATGAGATCACTTAAAAATCAGAGAACGGAACGAAGGATCAGCGATACAACGACAAGACAGCTAAAACTATTTCAATAAGTCTCATCCTCGTTAACTAGAGGGAGAAATCCAGGTTCGGATGAAGGAAAATATATTTCACAAGCAACCAAAAGCACAAAAAACAACAAGCTCACAGCTCCAGCGTATTTAAACAGCATAAAAATGTCCTTGGAAAACATCACAAATCAGCATATGAAAAGAGGCACCCAATCAATCACATTTAGGCTCCTTCCAAGTGCAAAATACAATCTGAAGGCAAAAATGAGCACTTTTAGCGCGAAAACGAGAAGTTCAAATTTTCATAATAAAATTACAAAAATAAGATGTTTACCAAATGAATTCTAAGGCTCTAGCACCCCCAACATTAATTGATCAAGTTACATCAATTTTTCAGGACACATCTGATAAGTTATTTCTGAAATATGTTCTAATGCAAATTAATTATAATTATTAAATCAATAGTTTTTTTTGGCGAGACTATAGTTTATGGACGAAGCAATCGGATATAAGAAAACAGGTCTCGGATTATGGTGCGAAATTTCCCATCCATCTCTCTAAATAGAGGTTTGATATTATAGCTGATGTCAGTTCGTGATGAAAACCCTAGATCTAATTCCTAACCTTAACTATCAACTGTAAATCACAATTCTGATTCCTTAAACTGGTTTATAACCTCATTTATTTTAGTTTGTGAATGGACACTATCCAGGTCACTTTAGCGTCGCTCAACTGTCATCCATTAATTATAGTCTCATCGTTTTTTTTTGTAGTTATCGAAAGTTACAATCTATTTCCCCAATTATTTTACAGGTTGAAATCTCTAAAAGTTATGGTGTTAATGAATGGAAAGAAGATTTAAAGCATATATTAAGAAAATCAAGTGAAACTGATAATCATGCTATTTTCTTATTTACTGATACACAAATTAAACAAGAAAGTTTTCTAGAAGATATAAATAATTTATTAAATGCTGGTGAAGTACCTAATCTTTATGCAATTGATGAAAAAATGGAATTATGTGAAAAAATACGTCAAATTGATAGAGCAAGAGATAGAAATAAACAAACAGATGGTTCACCAGTAGCATTATTTAATTATTTTATACAACGTGTTCGTGAACAATTACATATTGTATTAGCATTAAGTCCAATTGGTGATTCATTTAGAAATCGTTTAAGAAAATTTCCTTCATTAGTTAATTGTTGTACAATTGATTGGTTTCAGGTAAATTATAATTGTAGTTATTATTATTGCTATAATTAGGTGTATACACTTAAACTATGAGATTAAAATCACTTCATACCTTCCTTTCTACGAAATAATTCTTACTTACTTACTTACTTACTTGCGCCTGTTACTCCTCGTGAAGGAGCATAGGCCACTCACCAGCATTCTCCATCCAACCCTGTCCTGGGCAATCCTTTCTAGCTCCGTCCAGTTGTAATTCATCCTTTTCATATCTGCTTCTATAATCCGACGCAATGTGTTCTTTGGCCTTCCTCTTTTTCGCTTCCCTTCAGGGTTCCAAGTTAGGGCTTGCCTCGTGATGCAGTTTGACGATTTGCGTAATGTATGTCCTATCCATTTCCATCGTCTTTTCCTAATTTCTTCTTCAGCTGGAAGTTGGTTTGTTCTCTCCCACAGAAGGCTATTGCTGATGGTATCCGGCCAGTGGATGTTGAGTATCTTGCGTAGACAGCTATTTATAAATACTTGTACTTTCTTGATTGTGGTTGTTGTAGTTCTCCAAGTTTCAGCTCCATACAGTAGAACTGCCTTGACGTTCGTATTGAAGATTCTCACTTTGATATTGGTTGAAAGTTGTTTTGAGTTCCATATGTTCTTCAATTGTAGGAATGCGACCCTTGCTTTGCCGATCCTCGCCTTTACGTCTGCATCTGAACCTCCTTGTTCATCGATGATGCTTCCTAGGTATGTGAAGGACTCTACATCTTCCAGAGTTTCGCCATCAAGAGTGATTGGATTGCTGTTCTCCGTTTGAATTTGAGGACCTTGGTTTTCCCTTTGTGTATGCTGAGGCCTACTGATGCAGAGACTGCTGCTACACTGGCTGTCTTCATCTGCATCTGTTCGTGTGTACGTGATAGGAGGGCTAGGTCGTCTGCGAAGTCCAAATCGTCTAATTGATTCTGAGTTGTCCATTGTATTCCGTGTTTTCCTTCAGATGTCGAGGTCTTCATAATCCAGTCGACCACCAGAAGAAAGAGGAAGGGAGAGAGTAAACAGCCTTGTCTGACTCCAGTCCTTACTTGGAATGCATCTGTCAGCTGTCCTCCATGCACTACTTTGCACTGTAGTCCGTCGTATGAGTTCCGGATAATGTTGACAATCTTCTCAGGAACTCCGTAGTGTCGAAGAAGTTTCCATAATGTCCTCCTATCTACACTGTCGAATGCCTTTTCATAATCAATGAAGTTGATGTATAGTGATGAGTTCCACTCAACTGATTGTTCGACGATGATCCGTAGTGTTGCAATTTGGTCTGTGCACGACCGATCCTTACGGAATCCAGCTTGTTGATCTCGAAGTTGGGCGTCTACTGCATCCTTCATCCGGTTCAGCAACACTCTGTTGAAGACTTTCCCTGGTATTGACAGTAGTGTAATGCCTCTGTAGTTTTCACATTTGCTCAGATCTCCTTTCTTTGGAATCTTGACGAGGTGTCCTTCTTTCCAGTCCATCGGCACTTGTTCCTCCTCCCAAATCTTTTTGAATAGAAGGTAAGCATGCTTGTGGTTGCTTCGATGTCTGATTTCAGTGCTTCAGCTGGTATGTTGTCGGGTCCTGCTGCTTTCCCGTTCTTGATTTGTCTGACGGCCATTCTAATTTCTTCCGTCGTTGGTGGGTTGACATCTATAGGAAGATCTATGTGTGCTGCTTCGATGTCCGGTGGATTCATTGGAGCCGGCCTATTCAGGAGTTCCTCGAAGTATTCCACCCATCTGTTACGCTGTTGTTGAATTTCGGTGATTGGCTTGCCTTCTTTGTCTTTGACCGGCCTCTCTGGTTTACTGTATTTCCCTGCTAGTTTCTTCGTTGTATCGTGAAGCTGTTTCATATTTCCTTCTCTAGCAGCTTTTTCTGCCGTCGTTGCTAGTTCTTCCACGTATTTCTTCTTGTCGGCTCTAATGCTCCTCTTCACTTGTTTGTTTGCTTCTATGTATTCAGCTTGTGCTTGGACTTTCTCTGCTCGTGTTCGGCTGTTGTTAATTGCTGCCTTCTTGTTCTTCCTTTCTTTGATCTTGTCCAGTGTTTCTATAGAGATCCATTCCTTATGATGGTGTTTCTTTAGGCCCAGAACCTCTTGACACGTTGAAGTTAATGCTTCCTTGATGCCTTTCCAGTTGTCCTCCATAGTAGTTTCTTCTTCTTTCAGTAGATCTTGTAAGGCTTGGAACCTGTTGTTGAGAGCTATCTTGAATTCATTGAGTTTGTCAGTATCTCGAAGGAAGGCTGTATTGAACCTTTGTAGTGCTGTTTGTCCACTTGTCCAGTTCTTTTTTAGCTTCAGTTTTAAATTGGCTACAACTAGGTGGTGATCTGAAGCTACGTCAGCACCTCTCCTGGTTCTCACATCTTCCATTGTCCTTCGGAATTTTTTGTTGATGCAAATATGATCTATTTGGTTCTCTGTAGTGTGGTCCGGTGAGATCCATGTAGCCTTGTGTATACGCTTGTGTGGAAATATTGTGCCTCCTATGACCAATTTGTTGAATGCACATAGATTTGCAAATCTTTCTCCATTTTCGTTTCTTTCTCCCAGTCCATGTCGTCCCATAATATCTTCATATCCAGTGTTGTCTATTCCGACTTTGGCATTTAGATCTCCCATCAGAATAGTTAGGTCCTTTCTTGGCATTTCTCAATGATTGACTGCAGCCGCTCGTAGAACTGATCTTTAATGTCGTCGTTGCTATCATTGGTGGGTGCATAACATTGGATAATATTCATTAAGATCCCCTCCTTCTTTGTTTTGAATGATGCTTTGATGATTCTGGATCCGTGAGACTCCCATCCTACAAGTGCATTTCGTGCTACTTTGGACAGCATAAGAGCGACTCCCTGAGTGTGTGGAGCATTGTCCTCCTCGTGACCGGAGTATAGCAGCATCTCTCCCGTAGCTAGCCTTTTCTGTCCAGCTTGGGTCCAGTGGGTTTCGCTGATTCCCAGTACTGCTAAGTTGTATCTCCTCATTTCCATTGCTATTTGACTGGTCTTCCCGGTTTCCCACATTGTTCGAACGTTCCATGTACCTATAAAAATTTTTGCTCTGGTTGTTAGAAGGGGCATCGGCCTCGTGGCTTCCGAAGGAACTCGGCTTTCACCATGAAGCGTCATAATTCTTCTAACTGAAGACCTTCTAACTCCCAGGGCAGAGTTTAAATGGTTTGAATAATTTTTTCTGGTAAGCGTTTTTTTAGCGAGTTAGTTTTCTACGGGATGGGGACGCTAACCCCATGCCCAACCCTCCTCCTTTACCCGGGCTTGGGACCGGCAGTAACCCTATTAGAGCTACAGGCGGAGTTAGTCGTTTGTATACATGATATAAAAGTTAGTTGACAGAAACCTTTCGATCTACGTTTCAGATTCGTTGTTAAGCATCAGTAAAGTGTATGTAAAGACTGTCGGGCTGAATGAATATTTAGAAAGATAACATCAGTGAATTGATCACAATTATCACTGTCATTCAAACTACTAATTATTCTTTTTAGTAATTAATGATGAGTAAATGTTTTATGCGAATTGTACTATACAATAATTAGGTACTGACTGATTAGGAAAAAATTAAATTAAACCACTAATCTACGCGACATGAATAGAATGATAATGAAAGCTATGAGAGAAATAATACTCAATTCAACCTCTATTCATTAGTTAAATTGTGTGATTGACTTACTTGTTATTTCATTTGAGTTTATGTAACTACTATATAAGATTATGTACAAAAAACAGTCATTCATTACGTTGATCATTGTAAAGATCTTTAATTAGAATCAAATAGTTCGTAAAATGAATATTACTATTAGAACATGTTAGAACAACTAACCTTAATCTTATTTCAATTAGTTTAGTAAAGGAAAACTAATTTACAAGTGACGAGTCCCAAACAAATTGAAACTTGCGTCCTGGATGTCACTAGAAACCACAATCCATCTATTCTACAGAAAGTTTTATTATTAATCGACAATATTTATATGACTATTGAAAATGCGAAAGCATTAAAGATATTTTGTCCTAATTTCGGACTCTTAAGGAATAAATTTCATCGATCCATTCTCGGATGATATTCAGCTGGTTTAAAACTTATTGTTGAACGTATGTTAACGGTAAACAACTGACTAAGAAAAACTAGTACTCTAACATTTTCTGATTTCAGTTAACTGATGATATGTCTCAGTCACCATCCATTTCAGTTGGATCAGTTCCCTTGGCTACTTTCAGTCAAGATTCTCGGGCATATCGTCTCTTCATCTAGTTAGAAATGTATGAAAATTGTTTTATCGATTTTGACTAATTACATTACTAGTTCCATTCAGAAATAAATATTATGATGGAGAAATTATATCAAAGATCACAAAAGACCAAATAGTCGTTTCTTAATCGTTGATCCAGACAGTTGAAAATAATTTTAGTTTCGTTTAGCAGTTTGATTTTTGTACCATATTCGGTAATCAGTCATGATATGTTTTTTTGTAAGAAATATGTTTTAGTTTATTTCAATCAGAATCGGTGGTGAAAAATCATTAAGTCCCCTCTAGTGACTAACTTCTAGAGATAACTCTCAGAGTAATAATGGTAAGCTATGACCACGGTCAGTCATATCAAGCTTGAAGCAATTGGCCACACGATACAGTGAGCCATCTGAAGTTAGATATACAAAACATTGATTGTCAACTCGGTAGTTTGAAGGTTAAGCTGTCTTTGTTAGGCTTTAAGGTCCTGGTTTCGCTACCCGGTTGTGGATACACGCTTTTGAGGGGTTCCATAATAAGACGAAACAGATGTCTGTGCTCCCATGTTTTCAACGGCTGTTTAACTAAAGAATTAATCAAAACTATTTATGTAGCCAAACGATGTTACAAAGATAATTAAAGTATTGAAATGACTGTATTTAAGTTCTATATCAACTTAATTCTACCATACTTTTATTCAGCAATTTACCAAGTATTCTAAGCCAAAATTTAGATTTACTAGAAATATTTGGATGGAAATTGATATTAATATAAATAGATTTGTATGCTGAGATAAAGTTGTTAGATGATTGTTTATTCAACTTGTATTAGAGAATGGTCATTATTTTCCAAACTAAGTTAATCATTATATCATTGTTAGTTAAGGTTTGAGTAATCTTTATTGTTTTTTGTGGATCCTGTGTAGATTCCCTCAATATACCCATTACGTCACAAAATATTTAGAATAGATGATTTGTGGTTAACAGTAAGAACGAAAACTAACCATGATAAAACATCAAACCCACAGAGATTAGTGGATAAGGCAGTGTCGTTTGAAGAGGAAGGTACTGGACTCGAGTCTGGATATGAATATCAACACTGTTCTGCGACTTCATTCAACTAATGTATCCCAAGTAGGCGGAAACGTACGTCCTGAGTTCTATTACTAGCCATGATCCATCTACTCTAAATAAAAAATGGTTTTTTGAAATAGTCAACACTTTCCTATCGTTAATATTCTGAACTAAATTGGTTAGTTTCCTTTCAGGTAAACACCCTCTTTCACTGAATGCGTCTATATTAGATGCACTTATGAGTCGGTTCAACTTCACATATTAACAAGAGGTAGAATCCTAGGTACATTTTTCATCCTTTGTGAAACAATTGCAATAGATGTAATTTCATCTTAATGTTTCTCATTTCACTGAAATTCTACCTAGTGCCCATCACCTCAAATGACGAATTAGTTATTCAATAGATTATTCACTGCCTATTTATTATTTTATTTAAAGCATATCAGATATTATAAACTTCAAGTAATACTCCAATTCCAATAACTTCTTTGTTCCATTAAGATGTATGCATGAAACCATTTTACTTCCATGTTAGGAATCAATTTTAATGTAGAAATAGCAAACCCGTACTTAATGTTGATCATTGATTACATAAAAAAATCATAAATTAATATTTTTCTTTAAACTTTATTCATTATTATTATGAATTTGTTTCTTTACAATAAATTACAAGGCATGGCCAGAAGATGCTTTAACAGCTGTTGCTACACGTTCATTAAAAGATATTGATATGACAGATGAAATTCGTAATGGATGTATTGATTTATGTAAATATTTTCATACTAGTACATGTAATCTATCAACTCGATTTCTATTAGAATTAGATCGACACAATTATGTAACACCTACATCATATCTTGAATTAATTACAACTTTTATAACATTATTATCAAAAAAACGAACGTAAGTTATGTAGTTTTGTTGTTTTTTTCTTGTTGAAATGTAAAATTATGTAACTTGAAGTTTGTAGTTCAAGTTATCAATTTACAGGTTCAGTTTATAGTGTTCAAATTCATCGTAATTTACTTGCTTTATTCATTTATAAGTACATTCAAATTGTTGAGTTTATACCTTCTAATAATCAACTTTATTTACTTACTTACTTACGCCTGTTGCTCCCAAAAGAGCATAGGCCGACGACCAGCATTCTCTAACCCACTCTGTCCTAGGCCTTCTTTTCTAGTTCCATCCAATTCTTGTTCATTTTTCTCATGTCTATCTCCATTTCCCGGCGTAATGTGTTCTTTGGTCTCCCTCTTTTCCTTTGGCCTTCAGGATTCTATGTGAGGGCTTGTCTTGTGACACAGTTGGGTGCTTTCTTCAATGTAACAAGGCGGCCTGCTTGAGCATCTGGCTACCTGTTCCTGCCATCTAGATATTTCGACAAGTTATCTATCTTTGTTTGTTTAATATATCATTATGTCTATTAATCGCACAACCTTCTGCTGCGTTTCTAAAAGTGTACAACCTTCGTTGTCAAATTACAAAAAGCTCAAAAAGAGAATATTGTTGCTGGCAATATACAACGAAAAGAGTGCATTATTCAGATATTCATTTACTGGACTGTTAACATCTAGCTGGCGATCACTCAGTATTTATCGCGCGGACCGACCAAGAAGAAAGAAACGGAAACTTGTTGAAATACTTTGTGCTGAGAATTCTATATTGTACCAATAGTATAATATTGAATAAAGCTAATAATAATAAATAAATAGATAAATAAATAAATAAATCCACTTACAGCGCTTCTTCCTCATTTCTTCCTCCGCCGGGATCTGGTTTGTTCTCTCCCACAGTAGGTTGTTACTAATAGTGTCCAGCCAACGGATCCGAAGTATTTTGAGTAGACAACTGTTAATAAACACCTGATGATGACATTCGTAGTTCTCCAGGTTTCTGCCCCATACAGTAGAACTGTCTTGACATTTGTATTGAAAATCCTGACCTTGATGTTGGTTGACAGTTGCTTTGAGTTCCAGATGTTCTTCAGTTGCTGCTCTTGCTTTACCGATTCGCGCCTTCACATCTACATCAGATCCACCGTGTTCATCAATGATGCTGCTCAAATGTGTAAAGGTTTTCACATCTTCCAAATCTTCTCCGTCAATTGTGATTGGATTGGTGCATGCTGTGTTTTATTAAAGAATCTTGCTTTTCCCTTTGTGTATATTGAGACCTACTGTTGCTGAAGCTGCTGCCACACTGGTCGTCTTCTCCTGCATTTCTTGTTTCGTTTGCGATAAGCGGGCCAGATCATCTGCGAAGTCTAGGTCGTCTAGCTGCATTCTAGCTGTCCACTGTATCCCATTCTTCCACCCGAATGTTGATGTCTTCATGATCCAGTCGATCACCAAGAGAAAGGGTGAGAGTGAGCAACCTTGTCTGACACCAGTCTTTACTTTGAACGAGTCTGTCAGCTGTCCTCCATGCACGATTTTGCAGTTTAATCCATCATAGGAATTCTGTACGATATATATTTACTAAAAGCATTTTGATATTTCATTGTTTTTTTTCTTTTTTTCTTGTTTTGTATAAAGTATAAGTATTATATTTGATGAAACTAATTGATTTGATGTAACAGAGTAGTTTGATTGATAATAGCACTCTTGAATATATGAATTATCTTTGTAAACTACTCTAGTTGATAGATAATGTCACATTTAAAAATTGACCGTTTATTATTTTACTTACGTTAATTTTTTCTATGAATCACATTTTGTGTAATGGTGGTCAAATCAAGATGTGTCATAGGTCCATGAATATATTGACCGTTGGACTAAATCATATTTGTAAGTGAAGATTATCTATCTAAAGTCTTAGCCAATGCCTAAAGACTTTGGACAATACGCTCCATATTTGCTAGTTAAAAGAAGCAGATGTATCCACTCTTTGTCTTCTCTTGAATCTTTAATTTCAAATTTATCTTATACGTTTAAATTCCACGAATTCATATTTTCCTCTTGAATTATATTGTCTATCCGTAATGCTTTCTAACATTACTGATACTTTCACTACTTCTACTACTCTGGTATCTCGCTGTGCTGATATGATGTGGTAATTTAAACCAATATACATATAAGCCAATTTTTAACTTGAATATGACTGACCAACTTTGAAACAGGAAGGCTTTTTGTTGACTGAAACATTTAGATTAGAATAGATTTAAAGGTTAATTTGTCCACTGTGATCACAAATTTCAATCATCTTCCAATTCATCTAAATAAATCAAGTTTATTTTGCAACAATCAATACAAAATTATGATCACTTAATCACTAAATGTAATGCAATAACTTTACCAGAGATAATAGTTTTAAACTTATCCGAACGTTTGATTGAAATGAATCTGAAGTCAAAAAGTATGTTTTATCAACTTCAAAATTAGTTGGTACATACAGATTTAAATAAACTAATGTGTGGTACCAAGAATTGCATTATGATGATAGTTCAAAGTTCACGTTAAAATTTCTGTAGAATTCAATAAACAATATATATTGGCTTTTAGAACAGTAGAAATAAGATTTCAAAATTGATCCCATACTTTGTTCATTCTGATGACTACTTCTTACATAAGCAAATATTCTTTTTATTAAGTTATTACTGAAAGTAATTATCAGTATGGGGTTGTGGAGATTATGGAGTTTTTGATTGAGATCATAGATCATTCAGTGTTAGACCACCATTGAGAACTGAAAGCACTGGATGGCCGTTTCGTCCTAGCAGTATTCGCGTGCGAGACTGCATGTCCCAATACCACGTACAGGATCGTGGATAAGCTCTGCTGTGGAGTCCCACACTTAGACGAAATGGTTGTCTAGTGCTTCCAAGTTTTCAATGGTGGTCTAACATTGGACGATCTATAATCTCAATCAAAAACTTCCTAATCTCCACAACCCCATACTGATAATTACTTTCAGTAATGACTTAATAAAAAGAATATTTGCTTATGTAAATAATGTCAAAATTAGTGCACTACCAAATTAGAAATCTCATTTCTAATGTTAACCATTTATTAAGATTGATATTATTATAGAAAACAGTCTAAAACAAATATTAATATTGAATAATATTATAATACTCCGGATTCAATAACTAGGTTACACCTATTGTGTGACGTTTAATTATCATAGTCTAGTAAAACCAAATAGGTGTAATGGGTTACGAATTAGACGCCTATCAAGTGATCATTGATTATTCATATAAATGTCATACATCTCTATAGCATAATTATTTTTTTGAGATGTAAATCTTTGGATTATTTCAGACATTTACTATTTCATTTTGTTATTTCCTTCGTCAAGGGAAGTATTAACTCAAAAAAGTCGTTATGAAGTTGGTCTGGAAAAATTAAGTAGTGCAGCTAATGAGATTAGTTTGATGTCAGTGGAATTACAATCACTTCAACCAAAACTTGTACAAGCTAGTAAAGAAGTTGATGAAGTTATGATTGTTGTTGAGCAGCAAAGTGCTGAAGCAGCTAAACAGGAAAAACTTGTACGTGTTGATGAAGCGGTTGCTGGTGAACAAGCAAAAGCTGCTGAAACAATGAAAGAAGAATGTGATAATGATTTGGCTGAAGCAATACCGATATTAGAATCGGCATTAAAAGCTCTGGAAACACTGACACCGGCTGTAAGTTAAATAATATCAAAAATATTTACTAAATGATGAACTTTATCGTTTTTCATCATGGAGCTGGTATCAGCCAATAAATTAGCAAAAAAAGTACTGAATCATTAGATGATTTTTTCGCCTCAGTTTGAAATCATAAATAAGAAGTGTACACTCATGAAGAACATTTTAAAAAATCTCCGAAGTAGCCGTTATCTTTGTCTACGACTGCATGAACACCAGTCAGCTGTTAAATTACAATACATAACCTCGTTTTCTTTTTAATGCACGTGAATAACCGTGAACATGAGTTCGATTGTGAAAACCTATAAATATTGGATAGATGGAACACAAAGAAAAACGGAGGACGGTTAGAAACCTGTAAATCAAATCAAGCATCAATCACTAAACACAACAAAATCAACTAAATCTATAAACCGATTAGATAAAGGATTAACAATTGGAAACTCATAGTTCAGATCATGAGAGAAGAAAATCGAAACAAATATACAAACGATCACCGTAGAGTTATGGATAAGAGCCCCCAAACTTTATTTCAACACAACAAGCTGTTAATGATTGATAGAGAAATAAGTACAGTTTACTTCTCTTTGACGCACTTGGCGATTATTTTACCTAGAATAATAATGAACGCTTGATAACCAAACTATTCAACTTAGAGACCAAAAATATTCCAACAGAATTTCCTTCATTTAAACTAATTTCTTTTATTCTTTTAAATATATTACTTAATTACTTTATTACGTAGATATTTAAAGATGAACATAAATTACTTCTAGTTTCTTTTTAGAAATATAGATCAAATCCAAAACGATAAGGTTCCTAGACTACTCAATTTGTAAGATGCATGATTATAATTAGTTTAGCTATTTGTTGACCTCAATCAACGATAAAGTGTACGTAATTTGTATAATTACTGAAATAAAATCTAAATGATGAGAAATCAGCGGATTAATCTAGGATGAAAGTGTGTTATTTTATTCAAAATTAATACTTTGATGTTTAGTATCAGAAAGGGTTTTGTGGAGATTGTAGTAATTTCAATAGCTGAGATCATGATACCGATAGGTGTTGGGTTCATATCCTGCGAGGCGGGGTTGTGGAGGCTCACTTCTTAGGAGTCCCATAGTATGACGAAACGGCCGTCTAGTGCTTCCACGTTTTCTATGGTGGTTGAGTTTCAGTGGATTCATGATCTCAACTATTGAAACTTTTATGTTTGCTGTGGATTTTCCATTACCTTTTAATAAATGTGAACTTCATTAGATGAAGATAGTAAAATGACCCACTGTTATATACAGTATGTTTCTAGGTACGTGTGACATTCAGTTCACAATGTACTCATTGGTATTCATAAGCAAATCCCACTTATACACTCAAATTCATATCAATAAAAAACTAATAGTTCTTATTGTAACATGATCAGTGTTATATCCGAGCGAAGATTAAATCACGAGTAACTTCTGAGACATTAATTGACTAATATTATCTATACATTCTTATGGTATAACTATTCAATAATTAGATTATATATTTTTATATTCCTCTTATTAAACGCTTTATTTTAACCTACATATTATTATTGTACGATTTACTGTTCTTAAGCTATGTTCAGTTTATTGACTACTGCCTCCCACGTTCACAACCACTTTTTGGCTTTATTGTGTACAAATGTTATTTCCTATTTTATGGTGCGTTGCGGTCTGTTTGGTTGATATATAGACCCAGTATGTCTGAAATAAATGATTCGATTCGATTCGCGTCGCATAGTGGAAGCTGGTATTGTTGTTCTGAACTCAAGTGGACGGGCTAGGCGGACATAGGACCAATAAGGATGCTAGACTGCCTATACCGGTCGAACGTCATTGGTTTCGGCACAGTGCAAAGATTGTTTAATTCGTATTTTGATTGGTGGATAAATCACGTGATAAAAAGCCGGACATAAAGTCATAACAACCAGAACTAATTGATGGAATTATAACGACTATTTACGGCAGTCTACTAGTTATACTAATTTTCACTTACAAATTTATCATACTATTATTATATAAAGCTATTAATTGAAATTTCTAATTAAATTTATTCAATCTATTTTAATTTATTTAACAGGATATTACTATTGTTAAAACAATGAAATCCCCACCAGCTGGTGTACGTTTAGTTATGGAAGCTGTTTGTGTTTTAAAAGGTATTAAACCTGATCGTATAAATGATCCTAGTGGATCAGGTAAAAAAATTGAAGATTTTTGGGGTCCATCAAAAAAATTACTTGGTGATATGAAATTTTTAGAAAATTTAAAAAATTTCGATAAAGATAATATACCATTAACAATAATGAAAACAATACGTGAACGTTATATACCAAATCCTGATTTTAAACCAGAACGTGTTGCAGTTGCTTCAACAGCATGTGAAGGTTTATGTAAATGGGTTATAGCTATAGAACGTTATGATATAGTAGCAAAAATTGTAGCACCTAAAAAAGAAGCATTAGCTAAAGCTATGTCTGAATATAATACAGCAATGAATGCATTAAATATAAAACGTGCAGCACTTAAAGAAGTACAAGATCGTTTAAAATTATTAACAGATGATTTAGAAATGAATAAACGTAAAAAAATTGATTTAGAAAATAAAGTTGATTTATGTACAAAAAAATTAGAACGTGCTGAACAATTAATTGGTGGTTTAGGTGGTGAAAAATCACGTTGGACAGAAGCAGCTAAATCACTTGGTAAACAATATATAAATCTTACTGGTGATATACTTATTTCTAGTGGATTAGTTGCTTATTTAGGTGCATTTACATCAACATTTCGTCAAATACAAGTGAAAATTTGGTTAAATGAAATTATGAAATATTCAATTCCATGTTCAGAATCATTTAGTTTAGTACATACATTAGGTAATCCAGTTGATATTAGAGCATGGAATATTGCTGGTTTACCAACAGATGATTTTTCAATTGAAAATGGAATCATTATGGCGTAAGTTATATTGTGTTTCTTTTTCTTTTGTTTTTTCTTCCATACTCCTTTTTTCTTAAGTTTATTCTTAATTCTGGTGGAGTTTTGTTCTCTGAGCTGGATAGTTTGGTCGTGGAGCTTCCAGCGTTCTTCTGAACGACATCATCACCACAAACTCCAGGTAGAAGTGAAGTGTTCGAATTTCTCCATATGTGTTTCCCAGCTTGTTCTGTGCACCTCGACGTTGATTGGTTCTTAGAAGTAAACAATGACACGTTTAAGGTCAATAAGAACCAATCAACATCGAGGTGCACAGAACAAGCTGTGAAACACATATGGAGAAATTCGAACACTTCACTTCTACCTGGAGTTTGTGGTGATGATGTCGTTCAGAAGAACGATGAAAGCTCCACGACCAAAGCATCCAGCTCAGAGAACAAAACTCCATCAAAATCATCCACCTGAGCTACAAATCTTCACCATCTTTATGCTTAATTCGAATACTAAAATGTATTGTTAATTATTATATTTGTCATTGATTGAAGTTGTGTTTTATTTTATTCGAGCTTTGATTATTGAAGTCTTATTGTTAAACTATATGTTATGATCATGAATAGTTTAACGCGTATCTTTTAAAAGTCTGATTTCATTTCACATATTAAACAAGCTAAACACGTTATATAATGTCTTACTTCGGTAGATAAGTGGATTATTTACTCAATACAGAAATCTACCCTTTTGCCTAATAAATACACGAGAGTTATAAGAATATTTACTCTGTACAATTTCTCACCTAATCAAATAGGACTAACTAAGTTTAAAAAGTGATCACAGTAGCTGAACTCAATAGTTTTTGTGAATGAAGTTTTGAGAAAAAAAACACTAAGTTTATATTGATTATCGAAAATGCATTTAGAAAATGATGAGAAAATTTGCAGTTTCTCTGATACATTTAAACCCTGTTAAACTGATTAAATTGTAATGGCTTTGCTTCCTTAATCCGTCATATTGATAAACGTTATTATATCAATCTCAACGGTGTTTGAAATCAGAAGGAAACGAGAAGTGTCAACAGCTTATTGGCGAATAGTGCAGGTCACAAATCTATAAGCATATCGAACAAATTTGAAGCAGACAGGCGAAAAAGTATATACGAGCGATTGCATAGACAAATTTCTAGTCAAATTGCATAAGGGCGCAGCAAGGCAAAACAAAATCTAATATTATGATTCGAGTACATATGTACATGAGGAGGTGAATGAAGCATCGAGTGATATTTAAGCAATCAACATTTGAGCTAGATTCTGTCATGTGATCTAGTGATCATAACTCTACAAAAAATATGCGAATTATTACTGTTCAAATTCTGTTAAGTAGGTTAATAAAAGGCCTTAACCAAAATTAACCCTAATCGAAATCGATTGTAGGATAGTTGCTATATTATATATGGGTTAAATATAATATTTCATCCAAACACACAGTACTATAAATCAAATTATCATAGTATTTTTATTCTTAATGTTAATTAAAATTCAACGAAAATTAAATGAATTTTAAACGGAGGCTTTTGAGAATCGATTACTTACTTAGTTTTAATTTCATAAATACATCATAACATTGGAGTAAAGCCAAAAATTTTAAAGAAAGCTATATAGAGGCTTGCGTAAACTAAATTTGTAATCACAACAATAAACTGGTGACTATATTCATACGTTTGTCTTTCAGAAATTAGCTAACTGTATATAATATTGTTCTGATTGACGGTGTCCGAAAATATGATACTGATATATGGTATGATATGTTCAGACTCCCTAACTGAGCGAGAAGTGCAATAGACTACTGAACAAAATGCACAAATACTCATTCATATATATACCACTCTGTCCTTAGGAAATTGACTCATTGACCCCAATGAAGTGCACTTGACCTTTAGGTTACTTCTGGTTGCCATATATATACCTCTAAACACTATAAAACCCTCTCTTCTTAATTATACACCACCGATCAGTCATATACGAATATAACCTTACTACGGACAAAACGAAAGACCGACTGGTTTCGTAGTGAACAGAATAAATTTTGAACATTGAGTCTGTCATATTCCATCCCATATCAGAAAAGAATGGCTGTGTTCTAGCTTTTAGAATGATGTGAGTGAGTACGTGGTGGAAGCTAACTTCAACTGCAATAGTCTCTATCATTCTCTTGTTTTATTTCGTCATTATGTTATTTAGTTGTAATTATTGTTTCTTATTGTTTACATCATATTACTTATTAGTAATGCAAGACGTTGGCCACTAATGATTGATCCGACTAGTCAAGCTAATAAATGGATAAAAAATATGGAGAAAAAGAATAATTTACAAATTATCAAATTAACTGATAGTGATTTTGTTCGTACATTAGAAAATTGTATACAATTTGGTACACCAGTATTATTAGAAAATATTGGTGAAGAATTAGATCCAATGTTAGAATCATTATTATTAAAACAAACATTTAAACAAGGCGGTGCATTATGTATTAAAATTGGTGATTCAGTTGTTGAATATTCACTGGAATTTCGTTTTTATATGACAACTAAAGTGAGAATTTAGTTTAAATGTGAAATACTTTTTTAATATTAAAGAGTTGAACACTGATTTTTTTGTAGTAAATATCCGCCTTGACTGCTTTTCATATTGTTAATGATTGAGAATTCAAATGATTAGTTTCGCTTTTCGTATATGTGTCCCCTAAACAATCGTCTCGTCACCTAAACTTATAATTTGACTATATTCAGTATAGTGCATACCACTTTATTTAGTTACATGCTTTGTGTTCTATTTTTGACTCGTTTTCTGAAA
This sequence comes from Schistosoma mattheei, assembly GCA_944470405.2. Classification (NCBI taxonomy): domain Eukaryota; kingdom Metazoa; phylum Platyhelminthes; class Trematoda; order Strigeidida; family Schistosomatidae; genus Schistosoma; species Schistosoma mattheei. The sequence continues at coordinate 23,082,267 of OX103947.1, read as the reverse complement.
TACGTACATCCTAGTACTGATGTTGAAACTTAAATTCAATACATATTGATTCATACATAAAAACAGTATTCACTAGACTGTTGTAATTATCACGACGACAACTTGTTCATTGAGTATGATACAAGCTTATAGCAAAACTATTTATATCTTTCTGATTATATTCAGAATTGTGCTGTGAATAACACAGTGGTATTTGAAGCGATGGTCCTGGGTTGACGATTCATCAGGATGTGAGTACATGAATTTCAACAATCCCAAATAATGAGGGGATAAATCCTAAATTTCAACGCCAACCATTATCCAAAATATAAATCAAAATTTAATTTTCCATGGACGAAACATATGTTATTTGTACATTATGAAGTATTTTATTCCAGCAAAGTTATACTATCCCTTTGGATACATATGCGCAAAACCTTTCACGTAGCACTTTAGAAGATTTAATATAGAGAGATATAAATCATATGGAACTGTAAAGTTATTCACAATAATCCTTAAAAATCCCTAAGAGATATAAAAAGTAGTGACCAGTGGAGTTCAAACAGGTCTGTTGTGAGATAGTAACTCATTGAAGACAATATTGAATGTGTCGCTCAATTTCGTGGATTAGTTGAAGTTAGACATTAACATCGTTGGATGCCGGCTCAGTGGTCTAGTGGTTTTCCATGGTGGTCTAGCTTCAACTGACTCATGATCTTAACCATTGAAATTAGATATAAAAAGCCTAAAGTATTAATGAGTGAATATCATTATTCATTGAACACAATATCATTAAGAATCTGATATTTTACTGATGTTTTCTATACTACTTAAAAGCAATTAAACCCTATTTGAGTTACGACTGACTTACAGTTGACTTTTTTAACCTACTGTATTTCAAAATTCTTCATAGTATTGAATTATTTTTTTCCTAAATCCTATTTCTCTCTCACTCGATGTGTTTCAGTTTAGAAATCCTCATTATTTACCAGAAACTTCAGTTAAAGTAACTTTAGTGAATTTTATGATTACTGAAGAAGGTTTACAAGATCAATTATTGGGTATTGTAGTTGCACGTGAAAGACCAGAATTAGAAGAAGAAAAAAATAAACTAATATTACAAGGTGCTGCAAATAAAAAGAAATTGAAAGAATTAGAAGATCAAATTCTTGGTGTATTATCATCATCTGAAGGCAATATTTTAGAAGATGAAAGTGCTATTAAAGTATTGAATTCATCTAAAGAATTATCTAATGAAATAGCAGAGAAACAAGCATATTTTGAAGAAACTGAACAAAAAATTGATATGGCACGTTTAGGTTATGTACCAATTGCTGTACATACAGCTATTTTATTCTTTTCAATATCTGATTTAGCTAATATTGATCCAATGTATCAATATTCATTAACATGGTTTATTAATCTATTTATAATGGGTATTGATAATTCTGAGAAATCTGATGATCTGGAACAACGTTTAACTAATCTACGAAATTATTTAACATATTCATTATATTGTAATGTATGTCGATCATTATTTGAAAAAGACAAGCTACTATTTTCATTCTTACTTTCTATCAATATGCTTCGTCATGAGGGATTGTTAAATGAACAAGAATGGAGATTTTTATTAACTGGCGGTGTCGGTTTAGATAATCCACATGTAAATCCATCCAGTTGGTTACAAACTAAATCATGGGATGAATTATGTCGGCTAGATCAAATCAATGTTTTTACTGGTATACGTGAACATTTTGAATGTAATCTTAATGTATGGAAACGTATATATGATAGTGTTGAACCACATAATGAAAAACTACCAGATGATTTAACACACATTAAAACACAATTGCAATTTCTTTGTATACTACGTGTTTTAAGACCAGACAAAATTGTACCAGCTATACAGAATTTTGTTTTAACAAATTTAGGCAAGAAATACATTGAACCGCCACCATTTGATTTACCAGGTGCATTTTCTGATTCTTCATGTACAGTACCGTTATTATTTGTTTTATCACCTGGTGCTGATCCTATGGTAGCATTATTAAAATTTGCTGAAGATATGGGATTTGGTGGTACAAAATTCGAATCACTATCACTTGGTCAAGGTCAAGGTCCGATAGCTTTAAAAATGATAGAACATGGTATAAAAGATGGTACATGGGTGTTATTACAAAATTGTCATCTAGCACCAAGTTGGATGGGTATTTTAGAGAAAAGAGTGGAAGAATTTAATCCTGACACAACACATCCAGATTTTCGTTTATGGTTGACGAGTTATCCGAGTAAAGATTTCCCTGTATCAATTTTACAAAATGGTGTTAAAATGACTAATGAACCACCGAAAGGTTTACGTTTTAATCTATGGAGATCATATTTAAGCGATCCAATTTCAGATCAAGAATTCTTTCAGTCATGTTCAAATAAACATGCTTGGAAAAAATTATTATTCGGATTAGTATTCTTTCATGCTATTGTGCAAGAAAGACGTAAATTTGGACCACTCGGTTGGAATACACCGTATGAGTTCAATGAAACAGATTTACGTATATCAGTTCAACAGTTACACATGTTTCTTGGACAGTACAGTGTTAGTTTCTAGCCTTTTTTTATACAAGTCTTATTGCTTATATAAACTTTTAGATACGCCTATTTCAGTAATATATACTGTGAACGAACGAGCCTAATAGGGTTGCTTAGTTGATATTGATTTATAATGAATACATGTCCAAAATTACGCATGTTATACATAAAACTCTTCAGTTTGATTTATTTAGTGATGAAACAATTATTTTGTATTTTTATTGTTAAGCTTACATCAATTCATACATACAGATCTTAGCAATGTTAACGTTAATTATTGACTTGATCACCAATGTTGAGCAATGGATCAATGATTAGGGACTTCAAATTTTTCTCCTCACAGTCCCAAGTTTGAAATCCCCTTCATCTAATTCTCTTAGAGAGACCAGGTAGTATCACTGGCCCTCACATTTACAATGTAGCTCAAAATCAAGCACACGGATTTAGACCACTTACATGAATTCATGAAATCAAAATAATCGACTCATCTTATTGAATCACTAAACTGACTAAATCATTGACTTAATTTTCTGACGTAAACGTTTCATCAAATAGGCTTGTTCTAAAGCATTGATGGTTTTATATGATCAGCTAGTATAAAGGTTAAAATGAGATTTCCATTTTTCAAAAAAATAGTAAAATTAAAGTTTGCTTCTACCAACATTTACAATCAAGTGTAATTATCGATGTCAGAAAATACATTCGGCTCCATATACATATATAGCCCCCAAATGCCCTGGTGTGGCCGAGAGTGGGGTGGGCCCGCCTTCCTCTCAAAATGCTCTCACACGGCCACGCGTATACAGCCTCTGCCAGGGAAGTCCTACTCATTGCCTTCTCGTGGCGGAGGTGTTGTTTACGAAATTCAGAGGACGAAAAGCGAATGTCCGGCGCTTTAACCAGATTCCAAACCAATGGTGCACATGGGCTCCAGTATCCTGAAGGAACAAATGGCGTATGAATCAATCGTTGGTCACCGGCTACCATGAGACTGCATCTCTTGACGACGCTCCACTGCCTTGTGGATCAGACCTTTAGGTCAAAGGCTCGGGGTGTGGCCCCCTAGGAAAACCACCTGCTTCGGCTTGGGCACCCGGACAGTATCACAGCCCTCACAAAAATCGAATGATTTATGTGGCGCATATGTATTTGGTGCCTCCTTGTACCAATGTTTATGTGTTTAAATAAATAATAAAATAAATATACATATATTTAGAAAGTGTTGCATAATAAATAAACAAAACTCTTGAATGATAAATTGTTTCAGTTATGTAAAAGTAGAATGAATATACTAGTGATGAGACATAATTTTATGTTGGCTAGTCAAACTTTAATATTCCATCGTGCTCTATATACACTATGTATTCTAAATAAGGTATTGGAAAGCTTTTATATTTCTCTTTGCATAAATGAATTCTAAAAAGTGTAAAGTTGTCTGTTGTGAGGGGCGGATAATTTGTATTAAATCACACTTATTAGTTATTGAAAAGAATTCAAATATCTATCCACAACTCTGTATCCATAACCAATTCACATGGTTCATTAGTAAGTTTACTAATAAGTTTTTAAAGCCTTACCCTAAAACAGTAACTTAATTGGTTCCCCTTTTTTTAAAAATATTATTCATTCATTATCTCAATAATCTATATGAATTAATTATATTGTAAACTATTCAATATTAATTATACTCTTAATTTTCAAATGTAAGTCTTTTATGGTAGTAGTAGTAGTCATTAGCATATTCTAAGTCAACAAGTGAATCACCCGGTTCAACTCCTGGAAATTTAGATGAGGAAAGTGTTATCTCTAAAAGCACGTCAATGACAAAGTTAAACAAGAGTGGAGAGAGTGAATAGCCCTGACGAATGTCACTTGAGGTAATCAATTCTGATGATAGTTCGTCATAAGCTCTCACTCGGCCAATTATGTTCGAGTAGAGAGCCTGTATAAGGTTAATGTACTTCTTTGGTACTCCTTTCAATGACAAACACTGCCATAGAACCTCACGATCAACAGAGTCAAATGCTGCCTTAAGGTCGAGAAATACTACTATTTTTGGACATCTGAATGTGCTTATACTTTTAATACCTTAACCACTATAGGATTTGAATCGACAGTTGTACCTCTCTGCTAGTGCGGTATGGCAACTTGAACTGATATACGTACGTACGAAGTTCTATGTTGTTGCTGACTGATGGGCAGTAGCATTGATTGCTTTCTTCAGTCTATTGTTTTTATATAACTAGTCTAATATAAATTATACTATTATAATACCTATTGTTAACTGCTGTTCAAAGTTTAACTCATATTTCATTTATGTAGACGTTCAATATGAAGCTTTACGTTATTTAACTGGAGAATGTAATTATGGTGGTCGCGTTACTGATGAATGGGATAGGCGCACTTTAAAAACAGTTTTAATGCGCTTCTATTGTCCAGAAGTAGTTAATGAAATTAAGCATCCGTTCGATTCAAGTGGAATCTATTATGCACCTGAAGATACTGAAGTAAGTTTTATTTTATTCCATAGAGTTTGGGTTTTTAACTTCATACTCAGTCAGTCAGCTACAACGTAGAACCAGGCACATATATGCATCGGTCCAAGTTGCCATACCTCATTAGCACAGTAAGATGGACACCGGATTCATAGGAGTGGTTAGGTCAAAGGTGGTAATATATAGGAAAAAGATTGCATATAAGGATATAGTACAGGAAGAAAGAATTATTGCGTAGAAAGGAAGATATGAAGTGATTTTAATCTCATAGTTTAAGGGAAGACAGAGAGTGTATACACCTATTCCATTGTGATTGATTCTGAGTCACGTCACCAAGAGTCTCCAACCATGGGTTACGACAGTCACGCAGACCCAATCAAGTAGTCTGCATCGATCAACATGGCTCAGGCTAGAACTTAGTGACTTCAAGCACTGATGCCACGTTTTGGTTTGGCCTGCCCTAACTTTTTTCTAACCATCACTAGGACTAGTCAGCATTGAGCGTCGTGGTAATCGGTGTTCAGACATACGTAACACATGGTCCAACCATCTCAGTCGATGAAGATTTACAACCTCATCGACTGATTTACCCTCATTCCCTACTACTCTGCGTCTAACCTCACTATTACTTATCCGGTTATCCCAGCAGATGCGAGCAATATTTCTAAGATATCTGTGATCGAATACGAGTAACGAGTAACTTCATATTGATGAAAAAAACTTACTTAAAGAGTGTAAGAGTTTATAAGGGATTAATAAGGTAGACGGGAAGATTGTTTAAATTTAGTTTCTTGTCAATTAACGTAAACTATCTAACACTTAGTGCATTATAAAAACTGAACATATATTTTTGGAAAAAAATAATAGAAAGTATGATTATACTAAGAATAGTATTAATTTATTCTGTTTTAATTGATAAGTCGTGTAGGTTGAACGTTATATACGATTCCTAAGCTATTCTGATAACCCGCAGTCTAGAACTACACAGCGACTTGAACTCCAGAGAGAAGACACAAGAATGAGAGAAAGCACTTTATTCCAAGGTTCATTTTTTTACAGAAAATCATGGGTATTTATAGATTTTGGCGTCTGTTAAATCAACATCATTTTACAGCCAATCCGATAACAACACATTATGCTACCGACCAATAGTAGCACGCCACGTTGGAATTCTAGAACGTTCCATCACACTCTGATTGGCCAGGACTCTTCGGCTCCTTGTGGGCCTCTGGAGGCTCCGTTGAAGTTTTCCGGAAGCCGACCCAACATTAATAAATGATCTAACCCATTTACGGCATAAATATTAGGATGATTTGCCGTATTTCATCAAATTACATTGTACGATAATTACTCCTTGATACTAGGTGGTTGGAGGTGTGGATGAGAAGTTATAGATAAAGATTCAACATTAGTTGGGACTCATCAAAAAGGCATGCCTTCAGTGTTAAAGAAACTAGCACTTCATGTGCTATTAGAAATTACAACAGTTACTCCCCAAACTGTCTATTAGTCGTTCATGAAAAGTAAAAATAGGTATAGTTTAATTGTATTGAATCATAAGTGTCCTAATTCATTGCTAGTGTATGATGTGGTCACACAGTGAAGAATAGCAATGTTAAGCTCAAGTTATATGTAGCTAGCTAGTAACATGAAAATGTAATCTCCATAGACTGCGAGGGTTAAAACACGTACCATACTACCCCAACTACCACTTGTTATGAAGTGCAATGTTATAGGTTGGGAAATCGCTAGATGTGACCAGCTAGAGATATAGCATAAGCCGATGATTTAATTTTCTGTTTCACAAATTTATGTCGGAAGATGCAGTCTTCCTGGTTGTGGTTATGATGCAAACTCTGTCACAGTAAAGATTCATTTATTTACCTTCTTCCTCTTTATTTTAATTTTAAACATTTTGTCACTTTTTTTCTGATTTCGTTCATTTATTTCACTCTGTATTTTCTAATCTTTATTTTCTCGATACTTCTAGTGTTGTTGTTTGGATTCTTTTTTCTCTAACTTGCAACCAAATTGTTAAGATACAATGATACAACTTCGGATAATTCACCTCAATGTCGTACATTGTATAAAAATAACAGTTTTATTTACCCGGTTAAAATACTCATTCAGTTGGCCAGTGGTTCTATTTTCTAAAAGTATCTACCTTCCTTAGTAGAGTATTCACTCGGATCACTTCAGATAATTCATTTATATCATTTATCTACTCTTATTGTTGTATTCCACTTTTTTAGTATGAAGGTTATATTGATTATATAAAAACACTTCCATTGAATCCTGATCCAGAAATTTTCGGTATGCACCAGAATGCTGATATTACTAAAGATCAACAAGAAACCAATTTAATATTTACAAGCACACTTTTAACTCAAGTAAGCTGCCAGAATATACATTTTGGTCAAATTTAAAATATGGAATTATTTCAAAATTCAATTATTAATATTTAAAAGGTTTTGGTATTGTTTATTCATCTCGTAGAAAACTAATTCGCTAAAAAACGCTAACCAGAAAAATAATTACTGAATACTTAAATGTTCTTAAATAGCTAGTTTCCCAACCGTTGCTGCTATCTTGATACGGTGGTCGGGCTTGCCTATCACGATGAACCAATTGAGCTATACTGGTTGGAACAATCGTTTCTCAAGGTCCTACCATGCCAGACAGCTCAGTTGAAAAACGGTAAAACTAAAAGCAGCAAATCCAAGGTCAGAAGGCGAAGTCGTACTGCTGACTGTACAGTAAGGTGTTTCCTTCAGACAACCAGCATAACAGCGATATTGCCCTCCCACAAGAAGAGGTGTGTTTAGAAAAGATCGACCCTAAAAATAAACACCTCGCCTTATCCCACGGATATCCGTCTCCGGAGGTAAGCTCTTAAAAAGTACGGAGCAAACACGAAAATTACTCACAAAAAGGTTGTGTGTGATCGACCTCAAAAGTTGTCCCTTGGGCATGGCGGTCACGCTCTCAGGTCACTATGATCACCTCTAATCCAATTTCCTTTTCAGGCACCTCCAGAAGAACCCTTCTATAGTGTGGGCAACTTGGAAGTGATAACTGGCATCATACCTCTAACAGCACTCAAAACTGACTGAAATAGTTAGTTTATTTCATTGATTAATCTATCTTCTGAACAGTGAAATTCCTGGCAAACTAATAAAAAGGTGGAAATTGCTTTGTATGTGGAATAGTTAACTAACTCAGATGAATGTCCTATAATCGAAATTGGAGATTCCATGATTAAAATGAGGAAATTTGCAGGAAATTTTAATCACAGTGTTATGGCTGAATTTGAATCAACAATGACTTTAAGAATGTCCATTGACTTAGTTGTATCATTACTTGAAATCATTGAATTGCTTCATGAACTGAGATTTTTTCTGTGATGCGTCCTTTCTGGGCTGAATTAAATTCTAAACTAATGATATGTGGGTGAAGTTGAGGATTTTACTCATTTAGAAGCATTTCAATAAGTTTTATTTGCGATTGTTTTAACCGAATGAATAGTGAATTCCACTCATCTATTAAAAATCGATGTTCTGAAAATCGATTTTTATCCCCGTCGTCACTTTTATAGAGTGCGTTTTCTGTGTGGCGTGAGATCTTAAAACCGATGGATAGAATGCTAGTCGATAAATGAACGCAATGATGTAATGTGACCGACCGATAGATACCCATGAGACCATATAATTGACTTAGAACACTGAATGACTAAAAATTATAGGCGAAACCACTAGCCAGATGAATAGTTTTTTTCGTATAATAAAATAACTTGATTGAACTCAACATCTGAACACAAAATAGACATGATAAAATGTCATAGGCGGTTGGAGGATGTTAGTTTGCAGGTCACTCATTCTCCAATCAATTAAGACCTGACTGTTAGATCTAACCTTTGGGCATGATATCAACTCTGTACTGAAACTTCAAATCCGACGAAGCGTAGTGAGGAAACGAAGACTGTTGAAATCAATTTATCTGACCCTTCGAAATAAATCAAAATGATTTATGAACACATTACTTTTTATATGAATTACTTATAGTGAGATTTATATAAATTGAACTGAATAGTATTTAACATCAGTTAATAACTTACTGAGCAAACGCATTCACAATATCATGAAATTAAATTTTCCTCCTGAAACTTTTCTTGCTTCCATTCTGATTACATGGCAGAGATGACTGGAAAAAAAAGACGGTTTCAGATGTAATCTGTACTCTATTCAATTTAATCCCTATATCAGAAATCTGTTTAGAAGACACTTTGAATTAGTTGATTCTGATCCAATTCAACCTAGTTCAATGCTCGTTTGTGCATTTCTGTTGAATCTGCAACTTTTTACAGTGCCTAATATTGCTTGTTCTTGCCCACTTTTGATTTCTCTTATTTTGAGTTTATATTGGTCTGATAAACATCAAATTTTGGTCAGTTTTGATCAATTTCTAAACTATACTTCATTCGTTGAATTCGAACAAACAATGAAGGTCATATAAAAGCTTTGTAAATTAAACCACAGCAAACTTAGTCACTGATAAAAAAAAACTTTAAATAAGACTGTAATGAACAGTATTTAATGAGCTATTTCACATATTGGGTACTAACTGAATCCGAGTAATCACCTTTCTAAAGATTCATATCTCATTTTTCAATAGGGTAGAATTTTTTGATAATCAAAAGCTTTATTTTACACAATACGAACTTATTCGCTCCAAAAATTATTATTGATACTCATTGACACCAAGTGCCCTCTTAGTGATTACGAATTCTTTCAAGAGAACTTTCATAGTCACATTTGTATTCAATCAATCATTGGGAAGTTGTTCACTTTATAATTTGATGGGTCAGTCATTCATTGTTTGAAGCTTTAAACTAGATTGTTCTAAAACGCTTAATTGTTTCGCTGATTACTTATTACTGACTAGTCCATCTGGAGTATGATTTGCTAACATCAACCATTTATCTTCATTTGAAAGGATGTTCTGATGAGAGTGGTTGAATTTCATGATTAAGATAGTTTCGGTTGAGAATATCTACATTTAGCTTATTGTATTCTTTTATTTAAGTAAGCTGGATAAGAATGACATAATCTAACAAATTAAGGCCTAAAATTTAATTGAAATAAGTTAAATTATTGATTTATGTGCTAGTTACTAGTAACTTTTCATAGTTTCTTTCGTTCAATTAGCTAATATATTTAGGATCAGAGTGAAGAAACAAATTAGTCATTTATAAATCAATAAGTAGGACCTGACACAAACGAGAATTATTTGGCGATGTCAGATTTCATATCAACACAGTGGGATTAACTGAAAAATATGAAAGTTAAATGAGCCGAAGCAATAATGTTAATTATATCAAAAGACCAAACAGCCTTCATATTTGGAAAGGAAATGATGAAGTGGAAGAATGAAAATGATTTATACCAAAAAAAACTCAAGATTTAAAGTGAGATCCAGACTCGGCTGCACGACTGAGAGATTATTTAGATCCATCTTACACAGGATTTCTAATTTGCATTTGACACCTCACAGTATGACTCAGTCCAATATTTAATCAATGTTTAGACCGATGCTACATCTTCTTCTGTCCTTCTTTAAATGTTCTTCAGTTTCACCAATGATAACCAGGAATGGATAGGTAAAAGGAGAACTTGTCTCAACTGACCTAGTCTATAAGGACTCACAGCTTATCAGTCGAATTTCCACTTCTGCTTAAAACCCTAAGTTTAGCCCGGTCAACTCATGGTTTCTTTGTAAGTGAGCATTACCACTGATCATACATATTAACCTCCTCCAAATTTGAACTCCATTTCCCATATGAACTAAATCGCTGTACAGGATACCCATTCTCTAATAAACAGATGCGCGTCTTTCCTGAGTTACGAAACATGAACGTTGGTAGAAATCATAGGAGCAGTATCTCTCCTTGTTAAGATTTCATCAGTCATCAACCTATCAGAACAGACGAAACAAACAACGTAGATGAATTCATCAGTGTGCTTCTGTTTCAAAACCTGGTAAAGGATAAAGATTTGAACAATCCATTTACATTGAAGTTGAAGAAACCTCTTGTTTCTTCTCCATTCACGGAGATTTGATCATCTTTAGTTATTTCTTTTAGATAAACTGAATGTACAAAATGGATTTCTCATTATATGTCTGAGTTGTGATTAGTAATTTCATCGAATTATTAATCAACTGATCATACAATGAAATGTAATGATTATTGATAATTTAAAAGATTTCGAAAATACCAAAATGTCTATCTAATTATTTTTTAACAGGCAAAAGGAGCATCATCATCTGGAAAATCACTCGATGAAATAGTTGATGGAGTTGCTTCTGATATCTTAACTCGTCTACCATTAAATTTTGATACAGAATTAGTATTACGAAAGTATCCAACATGCTATGAACAAAGTATGAATACAGTATTAGTACAAGAAATGGTTCGTTTCAATGTACTCTTAAGTATAATACGTTCAAGTCTTAAAAATATTCGATTAGCTATTAAAGGTTTAGTGGTCATGTCATCTGATTTAGAAGATGTAGTGGCTGCAATACTTGCTTCAAAAATTCCAAAATTATGGATGAAAAAAATCATATCCATCATTAAAACCACTTGGATCATATGTAAATGATTTTCTGGCACGTTTAAAATTTCTTCAGGTAAAATTATTCATCAAAAGTATCTATATTCTGTTATAATCATATTATTCATGAAATGATCGACTTGATTACTACATACTACTGTTGAATATAAGTAGTTTTAGATCACTTGTATTAAAGTTAAGTATTGATTCTATTGTGTAATAGAAACCCAATTACAGTTTCCGAATTAAGAAAGATCTTATCAATGAAAATGAAAACCCAAACAATTATTGTAGTAAAATTCACTTGGTGTTGTTTTACTTGTATCTTCACATTTGTTATTTAGGACTGCAATTGATCAGTCTCATGCTGGTATTTGTATATCCTGTGTGGATTGCCCGATATAGCCTTAAGTCACAAGCTTTATTGGAGTATACTTATTAAATCTTATGTATAACTTGAATAAAATAGGAAAAACAAATTGAATTAAATGATATAACTATTAATTAGATTTCGATTAGATAATAATAAATTGACTGTTAATTTTTTTTTTCATTTCAATGATCAAAACTACAAATGTAAACACACATTGGCATGTTGTAGTAAATATGACATGAATCTAAATCGAGTTAAGGATATTGGATAAAATGTTACTATTTAATAGTTTATTTCAAGAAATGCTTTGAAATGTCAATTCAAATAGTAATGGAAGATCATAAGTTTTGAAATAAGCTGTTACATGATTTCAATGGTTGAGATCATGAATCAATTGAAGCTAGACCACCATGAAAAACCTGGAAGCACTGGATGGCCGTTACATGATTAAATAAATGAACAAAAGTTAATAATAGTTAAATGATAATAAAATATCATAAGTTGATCCAAAATAGTTTAGAATACTATTGTGAATAGTCAGTGCAAAACGCATCTTTATTCATTTTAACTTTAAAAGTGATAGCTCTATAAGAGCAATCAATAAAACGTAAACACTACACTAAATGAACTTATCTTACGGTCAAATTAATATTGTATATAATAACCATAAACCTATTATGCTTACTCAGTGATCATATTCGAAAGACCTATAATCCTCATTTTATATTAGGACGACTGTGTAAATGGGTATCATACATATTTTGATTTGTCACTGTTGATACTCATCCCTATTTTCTCTCATCATTTACAAGTACATCTGGTTTATCTAATGTATTACTATCAAAGAGGATATCTTATATGTAATTTTTATAACATAAAATTAAATGGTAAAAATGATTATTACCACCATTTTCCTCTTATTACAGATATAAGATATTTCTTTTATTCAAAATATTATTCCATGTTTTAGGTATGGTATGAACAAGGACCTCCATCGGAATTTTGGATATCTGGTTTCTTTTTCACACAAGCTTTTCTTACTGGTGTACAACAAAATTATGCACGAAAGCACACAATACCTATTGATTTGTTATCTTTTGAATTTGAAGTATTAGATGACATCAAATATACAGATGCTCCATCAGAAGGTAAACAATTCTAATTCACAAAATTTCTAGAAAGTATGCATGTTTTTATATATTGTCAGTGAATATAGAAATGTCTAATTCATAATACAAGGGGCTAAACAAGCTTATATTAAATAGAAGAAACGAAATAACTATCCGTAAAAAATATACAAATTTTGTCTTCAATTTATTATAACCCGATTTCCTAATCGATATATCAGTGAAATATCCTATAGTTACGATCTAAAGTGTACCTGCATTTCTAGAGAGAATTCAGAGAAATTCCTCAGTAAATCATAGGTACAAAAAAGGTTTTCTCTATCCATTGGCTATTGACTCAACTTTCCTTCAGCCATCCGCTTGTTTCATAAAGCAAATGATTTCCAGAGTAACAAATGCAAAATTCAAGGAAATTTAGCTCTTCTTGGGCTACTGTCGGTCCAAAGCCTTTGGTAAAGGAGGAGGGTTGAGTATGAGGTCAACATTCCCATCCCGTAGAAAACAATACTGCTAAAAAACGTAAACCAGAATAAACAAATTAAACGATTTTAAATGTGTATTAGAAGTTAAAGGATATTCATTCAGAAGAAATATGACGCCTCATAGTGTAAGCCGAGATTCTTCGGAAATCACGAGGCCGATGCTCTTTCTAACTACTGGAGCAACAACTAATATAGGTACATGGAATGTTCGAACAGTGTGGGAGACCGGGAGGATTAATCAAATAGCGACGGAGATGAAGACATACAACTTGTCGTTCTCGTAACCAGTGACACCCATTGGACACAATTTGGATAGAAAAGGATAGATTCGGCGGAGATATCACTGTACTCTGGTCACGAAGAGGAAAATGCTCCTCACACTCAGGAAGTTGCTCTGATGCTATCCAAAAAAGCACAAAATGCACTTAGTATGGGAATTTCATGGACCCAGAATTATCAAAGCATCCTTCAAAACAATGAAGGAAGGAATTACAATGAATGTTATCTAATGTTTTAGAGAAGTGCTCAGGAAAGGACCTGACCATCCTAATGGAAGACCTAGACGCCAAAGTCAGAATGGACAACACCGGATATGAGGATATCATGGGACGACATGGACTGAGTGGGAGAAAGAAACGAGAATAGTGACATTTGCAAATTTATGTGCATTCAGCAAAATGGTTATAAGTGGCAGAATATTCCCACTCAAATTATATGGATCTCATCGGATTACACTGCACAGAACCAGATCGTTAATCTTTGCATCACTAAAACATTTACAATGCTGAATGAAGACGTGAGAACCAAGAGAGGAGCTGACACAGCTTCAGATCACCACTTGTGTTATATCCTAGTGAAGATTACATTACGAGTAACGTCTGAGACCTATTAATGGACTAATATTATTTATATATTCTTATGGTATAAATATTCAGTAACTAAATTATGTATATCCATATTCCCCTTGTTATAAGCCTTATTTTGACCTACATATTATTATTGTACGGTTTACTGTTCTTAAGCTATGTTCAGTTTATTGACTACTGCCTCCCACGTTCACAGCCACTTTTTGGCTTTATTGTGTACAAATGTTATTCCCTATTTTATGGTGCGTTGCGGTCTGTTTGTTTGGTATATAAACCCAGTATGTCTGAAATAAATGCTTCGCATAGTGGAGGCTGTTATTGGCATTCTGGACTCAGCCGGACGGGCTAGGCGAGCAACGGACCAATAAGATGCTAGGCTGATGAAACCGGTCGAACGTCATTGGTTTAGTACAGTATAAGAGCGAATAAGTGTTATTTTAATTGGCGAGTAGATTACGTGATAACAAGCGGCTGATAAATTCACAACAACTTGGTTGTAGCCAACATGAAACTGAAGCTAAAGAAGCACTGGACAACTGGGGAAACAGCATTACAAAAGTTCAATAAATCCCACATTCAAGATACTGGTGAGCGGCCTATGCTCCTCCACGAGGTGCAACAGGCTGAAGTAAGTAACCTAACTCATCTAAATCCCTATGGTCATCATAACCAACCTAGTATTGTAATTGCAATTAATGTGTCAATAATCCAATGAAATTCCAATGTCATTTACCTTCATGTCAATTAAGATCTGATGGAAAATATTCATTTCTTATGATTTTTTTACCTCAAAAATATTTTCGATGAAATAACAGTACACTCTGCCTTATACCAGAGAAAAAGATAATCTGAATGGTAGCCATTTAAATAATTATGGTATGTTTTCAGCAATATTTTGCTTCATTTAAATAATTTCCAATAAGGCATTCATCAAAACAATCCAGTATCTTGTCAATCTTCTGGTGAGTCCTGAATACGACGAAATGCTTGTCCTGGATTTCACTGCTAGCCACATTCCATCTAATCTACATAATTATTTGTACTTATCACTAATTCATTTTATCTGTATTTTTATTAGTAATTCTTTTTAAAATCATTAACTATTTTCTTTACATCTAATAGGAGCTTATGTATCCGGTCTGTTTGTGGATGGTGCAAGATGGGATAGGAGTACAAAAAAATTAGCAGAAGCTTTACCAAAAGTTTTACAAGATCCTATGCCACCTGTAAGTGTTGTACACAATAAAATTATATGTTTATTTACATAGGAAATGATTGAGACAAAAATAAAATTATTCATTTAAACGTTAATACAAATAGGTTGTGTCCATGAGTTTGTAACTCATCCGTTCCTCAATGTTCACCATATATATTCAATATCTAGCTTTTTTCGTTCATTTAGTGGATGAATAATGCTTAGAAGGGCATACTTTTCACTGAGGGTTTCATCTCAAGCTTTAACGTTCACTTTTAAGCTTTTTTTTCATCCAGAAAGTTGTGATGTTTTACATTAGCATATTCACTGAATATACCTTTAGATGATCAAAAACGAAGTCCTCAGTAAAAATTAAACTTTTAAATGCATCATTAACTCACTAACTGAACAACAACAAAAAAAATATTCAAAAAAATGTAGAACGTCACACTTTTATTTAAAATTGGATAGTGATGAATGTCATCACGCATTATGATTAGTTCGACTTCTTTGACATCCATTGAATATCCCAACATCAATGAATGATCAGATTATAGAGCTAACTAATAGGAAGTTCTCTGAAAACTAATAAGACCGATGACCGCCCAAGCAATAACACAAATAACTGCCAACGGCGATTAGATATACTAATTGTTATTAGTACATCCATCTTGTTAAAAAAAAATAGGATCCAGAACTTTCACATTGTTTAAATTCACTGAAAAATGTCTTGTACGTAAACTTAAAAGATAAAGAATACTAGGTGCTAAAAATATTCTTAAAATTCCACCCCTCAAAATTGCCATATTGACTGTATGTGGTAGTAAATTATTTTGGTGTGAGAAAATTAATAAATCAAAATGAATATTAGTTAAACGCAACCCCACTGAAGTATTAGTCTCACACTGAAATTGTTTTGTTTTTTTAAAATATTTTTCACAGATTTGGTTAATACCAATAAAACGGAGTGATATTAAATCAAGGCCTAGTTATACAGCACCAGTTTACAAAACAAGTGAACGTCGTGGTGTACTATCAACAACTGGACATTCTACAAATTTTGTATTACCAATTATGTTGACATCAGATAAACCGGAAAGTCATTGGATTATGAGAGGTGTCGCTTTACTATGTCAATTGGATGATTAAACGGAGTGATAATATAAGAAATCTAGGTTCGGGATACCTGATACATAATCACCAATTCATAAAACCAACCATACTTTTATTATATATACATATTTTAAAAACGAACTTCAAATATGTATACTTATTCACTATTTTATTTATATCAATTGATATTATCACGATATACACTCGAAATATGTTGTAAAAGTTAACTTAACTTTAGAATCATATAAGAAATTAATAAAAACTTTTTAAGAAAATGTTTATATTATTAAAGTTGGATAACGGCCAGTAGTGAAATGCAGGACAAACTTTTCGTACTATTTGGAACTCGAAAGCTAGATGTACCAACATCCTGGTGGTGATGAAGTAATTCGCATTCTGTCAATGGAATGTCAGCTACCTTCCTACTGAAACAACTTGACCTTTAATTGTTCAGGGAAGGGTGTGATTTGTTGGTGTTTATTCCACCTAAATGTCTCAGCATTTTATGAATAAGTTTATGGAGAGTTTTCCTTAACTTCGGATTGTTTGTAGTAACATTCTTGATGTTTGTGATTTATTTTTTGGAACAAAGCCATTGAGTTTTTTTTTCTAAAATTAGACCCACGAATAAGCTAAGTGATAAAATAAAAACTAAGCGTGCTGGAGCTATTTAAAATTACGAAATATCGACGCAACTATCTGTTTTTCCATAGATAGATGATGTTGAACGTATACAACACTAGCAAACTACGAAGCCCATCAGTGAAAGGAATTAAGTGCTGACTAACTAGTGAGGTATTTTCTGAGACTGGTGTCTCAAGCTTACTTGCTTACATCAGTTACACCTCGTGGAGGAGCATATGCCGCTCACCAGCATACTCCAACCAACCTCATTCTGAGCAATCCTTCCACTTGCCTTCAGTTGCTATCCATTCTTTTCATGTCTCCTTCCAATTCTCGCTGCAGTGTTCTTTGGTCTTCCACTTTCCCGTTTCCATTCAGAATCCAAATTTAGCGCTTCACTCGTGATGCAGTTTGATCTCCTCAATCTATGTCCTATCCACTTCCAACGTCTTTTCCTAATTTCATCCCCAGCTGGGAGTTGGTTTCTCTCCCACAGTAGGCTGTTGCTGACAGTATCCGATCGATGGATATTGAGTATCTCACGTAGACAATTGTTTACAAATACCTATAATTTCTTGCTGATAGTTGTAGTAGTTTTCGAAATGTCAGCTCCGTACAATAGAACCAACTGCCTTGATGTTCGTATTGAAGAACCTGTCTTTGATATTGGTTGAGTTATTTTGAGTTTCATATATTCTTCAACTGTAGAAATGCTGTCATTGTTTTGCCAATCCTCGCCTTTACGTGTGCACCAGACCCTCCTCGTTCATCGATCATGCTGACCGAATACGTGGGAGTTCCCACCTGTTACAGAGTTTCTTCATCAAATGTGATTGGGTTGGTGTTCTCTGTGTTGTATTTGTAGTGTCTAACCGACAGGGATTAAGACTTCTTTATAAACTAAGTATCTGCCTCGCATTTAAAAACCTATATCAGCTAGGCATCTACCTGTGTGTCGTATTGCTCATATTTCATCAGATGCATTAGTTATATTTCAAACTGCTTCTCCACTATTAATAATTCACTCCCCTACACTAAGTTTTGTTGATTTCTGCTGTTCTTTTTATTGTACTTACTACTTTATCTCTTAATAACCTCATTATTAATGTGTAGCACATATGTATTTGGTGACCCCTTATACCGGTGTGTGTCCAACTAAATAAAAAATGACCAGCTACATGACATTCAGAAAAACCACAAAGACAGTAAGAGACAGAACTGCGAGATGTAAGTTCGATAGTCTATTGTTGAACCTGCCATGAGTAACACAACCACCACAGGGTATGGAAGCAATAAAAGTGGACATAATAAATAAATGTACCATAAATATCAAACGAAAACAAAGTACCCAAATAATTTATAAAATATTGGCTACAAAATGTTATGAAACGTAACAGGTCTCCCATATGGATAGATATATGATCACAGGACGACTTAAATATTGCGTAGCATAAGTGTGAGATTCGTTTTGTTTTAACTGTACTTTTTGTGATTAACAAGTGTTGTATTCAATAGTTTATTTTTTCGCATTTTATTGTCTAATCGTGAACTAACCGTTATCTTATTGGTTGATACACACAATCCACCCCGGTTTATTGGAATCGCCACTTAGTACCTATCAGCCGACTGTTGCCAAGTTTATCGCATTGACTGGGAATTTTTTTTAATCAAAGATAATTATTATTTCTTATAGTCACTTATTATTTATATATACTCACATATATTCTGGGAACCAATACAGTCTTTAGACTTTAATTGACCTCGGGTGCGTTATTCCAGTGAATATAACAACAGAAACAGATTTAGTGATAGCAGGTATTCAACTGGCATTAAGTATGAATGTCGAAAAATGTCTAATATCATATTGATCTCCATTTATATCCCAGATAAAAAACTACATCCAGTTACTGATGAAAAATATATTAATAATTTAGCTTTTAAAAACAATCGAAACTAGGTGTTTGTGGGGTGGTTTTAAAATGATTACTAATCACTTTGCTACAATATGATAAGAGGAATGAAAACTGTATGTTAATCAAATATACATACATAAGATCAGAGTGTATACAAAAAAGCATTTTTTTATTGTCATTTTGATTTACATAGACAAAAATGATGAGTTAAATTGTTTACCTATTAACTCGTTGCAATAAATCGTCTTGGCATTTATCAAGCAAAAAATCAACTATCAATTCAATTTGCTCAATGTTTATTACCAAAAAAACAGAATGCAGCTGTACTTGCATCCGCAAAGTTGGGAATATTTTAATAAAATCAAAAACAGGTCTAAGAATTGGTCAAAAACAACAGCAAATATCATAAAAATACAAATAAATGGGTAGAAGACAGCTGTACAAAGTAGGTTGGATAAATCAACGATTCTTAAATACAGGAAAACACAAACAGGGTAGTTTACATAGAACCAAATTGATACAGTTAATTTTTTACATTTATCTTTTTGCTACCTCCATCTATACCATTGTAAATTTGGGCTGGTGTTGGTTGATCAGGCTGAGATGATGAAAGAGTATTGGTGGTGCTAGTACTGGATGAATGAAAAAGTTCTGCAATCATTTTACGTTTATCTTCGGGGATTTTAAAGTTTTCAGGAAACTGAACATCGATTGTAATGTAAAGAGAACCACGACGCTTATTATTTTCAAAATTAGGCATTCCTTCATTTGGTTTATGAATAATTGTCCCCGGAGAGGTTACATGATCACTTGAGATAACAACCTATTATTAAAAAAGACAAAATTTTAAACAAAAGCGGCGATTGAGACTTTAAGGAAATAGTGGTTTCTGTGACACTATCATGGTTAGTTTCAAAACTCCAGATTTGGATTATTTCAAAATTTTCATGTTGAATACTGCCACCATAGAGATTGACCCAAACAATTTCTCATACTTACCTACAGTTTACTTTTGAGTATTACAATTATTCGTACATTCTTTTTAATGTTTCAGTCAATATTATTCGGCAAACACTGTTACACGATTCGTTAAACATTGACTTTTCCGTCACAACGATCACTGGATACTTATTTGTCTAGCTTAATGTCAGTGTAGTAAAATAAAGTCTTTGTGTCCTCTTCACTTCTAATTTATTGTTTTAGAAGGCTCTTCACTTTAGCTATAGATAATGAATTCAACAAAAAAGTACAGTATTTCAACTATTATAGTTAAGTGAATATCAGTGTCAATATTATTAGCCATAAACTTGAGCACTTAGAAATAACATATCACTTGCTTTAACATTTTACTCCTTAAATTTCATTAATTTTATTCACTGCTTGGAGTTTTACAAATTCTATGCTGAAGGATGCAGGGGGACAAAATATTAAAGCATTTAATGAAAACGGATGAATACAAAAGAAGAAAACTACCTACTTGATGGCCATCCAAATGTGGAAATGAAACATGATATCCATTCAACGATTGGACCAGAGTTAGAGTGATGTTAGTGTATAGGTCATCACCTCGTCGATGAAATATATTGTGTCTATAAGACAAATAAATAGTGTTTACACAAGAACTAAAGATCTTTGGTGTATACTAAGTATATACTGAAAATAAGTTACCACAGATTAGATTCTGGATTTGTGGTTCGAGAGTTAGAGGGCCCTATATTCAACCATTTGATTACAAGTCAAAACTTCTTTCAACGTGCTTCGATCTGACTACATTAAGTATGGCTCAAATCCAACTGCACAGATATAAGTTTTATTAGTGAATCACATTAATTAGCTAACAAGGCTTTGTTGATAAAACACTACGACTAATTTTACCATCCGCTTTCAAGATTCATTACAATGGAGGTGAATGACAATAACGATGAAGGGATAATTAAGACGTTCAGATTAAAATAAGCTTCTTAAATAATGTTTAATGAAAATCTATCAAAACGATTCATTAACTGGGTCCTTACAAGCCAATTTAATGAAATGATTACATTTTTAAATAGAGAGGTTCCGTTTTACTTCATAAATGTTATAAAGTTCATGATAGAGTTGTTTATTCTTAATGGACGTCAGTTTTGTGAAAAACTTTCCTGTAATTGTAATTCAATGGAATGCCTTTATAGTTATTTTTGGTCGGACGAAACGAAGAAATTTACGGAATACACTCATGACATTATTGGATTATTTGGATATAAATGCAGAATTACTGGTTAAGTGACTAAAAAATGCTATATTATCAAAATCCAATGTTCATTTTTCACTTTAACAACGACTTAGAATCAGTATTTGGTAAAAGCCAAATACTTTAATATGTACGACAGTATTTTGTTACTCATAACCCCATCGTCTGATCAGTTTCTAAACATTCAGTAGTAAGGTAACGCGAAAAACTTTGTAAACTACTGTTTCTCTAAGGAAATGGAACATAAGTTATCTATTATACGCAATGTTGTAAAATGTAATTTAAAAAGTAACTAAGAGAAAAAGGGAAACGTTTTACATACTTTTTTTGTTTAATACGAAATTTCAGATCACCTGATTCACCATCAGAATGAGGTTCCCCTTCGCCAACAAATGGATAAAAATACCCATCTCTCATTCCTGGCTCAATTTCCACATAGAGATTTCTTTCCTCAGGTACAAACCTTATGGAGTTGGTTTATTTATTTAGTTTGAGCAAAAAAGGGTGACACCAAAAACATGAAACACGAAATGAAAATCATATTAAGAAATGGGAAAAGAATATAATAATAATAACTATGAAACTAATACAGAAAACAGTTTATATACAGTTCGGTGTAAATATCCTTTGCTTCACGGTTATTTTATTTTATTTCAACACATAAACATTGGTACAAAGGGGTACCAAATATATCCGACACACAAACCATTCGATTTGTTTGGAAGCTGGGATACTTCCCGGGTGCCCAAACCAAAGAATGTGGTTTCCTCAGGGGCCACACCCCAAGCCCTTGACCTAGAGGTCCGATCCACAAGGCAGCAGAGCAATGTTAGGAGATGCAGTCCCATGGTAGCCGGTGGCCAACCGTAGGTTCACAAGTCATTTGTCCCCTCTGGATCCTGGAGCCCATGTACAACATTTGGTTTGGAATCATGGTTCTCCAACTCCCTTAGCTGGATACTTCGTACCCGCCAATCCGGTTAAAGCGTCGGACATTCGCTTTTCGTCCTTTCTATTTCGTAAACAACACCCCCGCCGCGAGAAGACAGAGTAGGACTTCTCAGGTTGTGTCTGTATATGCATGACCATGTGAGAGCACTTCGAGAGGAAAAGCTGGCTTTCCTCACTCCCGGACGTAGCAGGGCATTTGGGGGCCTCACGGTAGTTAATCACTAACTGACCAGGCCTGTATGTAAGCGGCTTACACATCATATACAGAATTACAAAAGCCGGTGTTCCAGGATGGCTTAACTTAACTGAAAACCATCTTGATCATGGCCAATTACATGCTACATTATTTAATCATTCAAATCAGTTATCAGATATACACTAGTGTGATTGCATTCATTCCAAACTCTAAGTGTGAGGGTTATCGAAACTACCCGATTCTCCTAAATGAAGTAGGTAGAGCTGGGCCCGAATGTCTTGATTATTGAGCCACAGCTACTAAGCCTTATAATTATCTTGATGGTGTTGTCATCAAGTGAATATCAAACACTGAAAGTCATTTATCTCAGAACGTCGCATCTAGCTAGGATAGTGAACTATGCATGTAGTGCAGCTGGGTTTTTACGAAATATAGGAAAGTAGAGCTTGTCTGGAACGCTCCTATCAGGATATATATGCATAAACCTTCTGGTTACTTACCTCACCACCAAGGCTCAGTGTATGCATAGGATCCTCCTAATATTGTGAAGTAACTTTGAATCTAGTGTTAGTTATGAACATAACTAACCCATCAAATCATTGCCTAAACGCCCACCACATCAGCCTGGTCTGATATAACTGTAGACCACCCCTGTTGCATATGACCCGCCAATTGAAGGACATTATTATCTCATCATGTTAGTGTGACTACAACTCATAATTTTTATTATTTATTTCAATAAGACACGTAATACTGGTTGGTATGTTTGTGCGTTTCACTTAATGGCTACGATTCGACTAATTATTGTACTAATCGAATTGTTTTTTACGTTTAGAACCAGATAAATTTTAAAGCCAAGTTGTCCTTGTTCTGACTGTAGCTTTCACACACACTCTGGATTATCAGTATCGCGTTTACAGCTCCGATAGAGTGTGTATGACAAATTTGATCCTGTACATAGTTTAAGTACAAAATACACACATGAATCGGGGTCATTAGATGATCAAACAAAATTTAAGTAGTTTTTATTTTATTCCATACCAATACTATATTGTATGCATACTCTTTGACTAACAGCTCTATGTCACTACAAACTTTCGGGATATCATCAGTGATGGGTTTAAATGACCGTATCGAACCCCACTGTTGATAGTCAAGATACTTTTGTGCCCTTTCCTTACATATATGACAGATACTTTAAGGACGTAATCATGTCCATCAAATTGAAGGTAATTATTTAAAACTAAGATTGTTTAGTGTGAATTACCTATGGGATTCCTCAAGCATCTTGTAGCCATAAAGTAGTGATCCAACCACAGACTAAATAAACACTTGACCAGTCATATCTTTTCATTTTTTCTATGGAACATTTTAAAATCTATTGGCAGTCAAATACACTGAAGCACCACTTATTAAATTTTACTGCTAGCCAAGAAACATTTTAACACACGAAGTATATAAATAAGGGATTTAAAGATAAAAATTCTTGGTGGACAGTTTTGCCGCTCTTACTAATGTATTTCATCAGTGAGTTTTTGTGGAGCATTTATATGCTCCATTCTACAGAATAAATTTAGATTCGATGTCATCCTATTGTGATTACAATCTTTTCCGTCTGGCAAGACCTAATTAGTAGTCAGTTAATGTATATTAAATTATTACATCACAGGCTGGTTACTAAGTCTTCCTAGAATAATATATATGATCAATGTACCATATACCCATTAAACAGCTGGCACAGAAGTAATAGCCGTGTAAGCAGTCAAAATCTAATATAAATATGATGATACGACAACACAATAATGGCTGGAGTGCCTTACAGTTGGTTGTTTTTCCTAAGAGTGAATAAGTGTGACAACATAAGACAGAATAATTAGTTCTTATTTTGGATTAGCCACGCATTTTTTTGCTACAAAAGAAAGTAAACAATGAGTCTTAATGTCTGAAGTACACTATGTAGTATGGTCGTTATAAGTGATTTTATTTTTTGACAAAACGAACTGCAAAAATGAACCTACTGGATGTTTGGGCAGTCGCTACAGACTTGTTCTTGGTGCATCTGGAAACGACCAGGGCCTAGGACTGTTGTATGTAACTCCATACGACAGTTGCACTTCCGAGTTCCACGTGCAGGCATTTTGACCAGTTTACGCCTAGTCACTTCTACAGAGTTCCCCACATAGAGTTCTTCCAGAGTAACCCACAGGTCCATAACAATATCACCTCCACGTGGTGCTTCTTCCGGAGATCGAGCAAAACCAAATGGATTAAAATCATGTTCTCCATGACTTTTTAGACCCTCTTCACCGTACTGATCGTAAAGTTTACGCTTGTCATCTTTGCTGAGAACCTAAGTACAGGATGTTTAGTTAGTAAGCCCACGTTTATGAAGAAATTACAGAAGATTGTTTCTGAAGAATATATGTGTGATCAACATGGACATTTCAAATTCAAATAAATTTATACCCATTTCGGACTACAAGATCTGACTAAGCAGGTGACTATCAGGTGTATTAATTTGATTACATGTATCTTATCCCCAGTCGCGTGACTAATTATAAACCCAGATCTACATATATTTTATGATGGTTTTGGTTATTAATCCGTCTGCTAATCTTATTTTAGAATTTACCTGACCTATCAATATTTGAGATAACACACTGAATACATTTCACTTCACTATACTTTGGTCAGATTTGATTGGGGTGAAATTGTTGCGAAACAAGGCTATGTTTTTGTAATTCTAATATAATTTCAAACTAAACCAGTACCAGTGTAATTCCAGTAATGATACAACCGCTGTACCAGAGGGATTGAAGTTTTGATATAATTACTGGCGTTACTGGTACCAGTGTGATTCCCAACACAATATAAATACATAAAGGTCTAGTGCTGGATGTAATTTGATATTACACCTTCAATTCAATTGTGTCCATTCAATTATTATTAATGTATACGTCGATTAGATTAATTGTTCAAACGTAAATTCAGTATTAATGATATTCCAATCCCCATTCAATCCATTTGTTACCAACAATCGGTAAAAATGATACAAACACAATGGTACGTTGACCCTTTTTCGTGAGAAAGGCTATAAGTCAAAAGTTTTATACATTGCCAAACAGTTGAAATCTAATTGTGGATAAGACTATTGATACGAAACTGTCTGTACCCTCCAATCAGCACAAAACTCTTAGTTACCTCGTGCGGTTATAACGCATTGGTTTGTTAATCAATTCAGTTACTCAACAGATCGGAGTAAAGTTTAACCTTATGTTTATTATTTATAAACCCATGCACACGATACGAGTTATTAAAGACATGAAAGCGGTTTCGCCACTCCAGGAAATCCAAAGAATTCTTACACTTAACAAAAGGAGAACAAAATCAAGCAAGATACTTTCGGAGCACAAACTTAACACGTAGTAGCAATAGATAAACAAAAAATAAAGACAGGTTGACGTGTACGACAAGGTATGAGATACCCAGAAGACATCTATATCCGGCGAATGCCAAACACTGCAAAAATTGAAAGCAGGGATACTGTAAGTCAGACCTCATGAATATCAGTGTCTAACCAATCACAGTAACTGAATAAACTTACAATATATATGTCAAAAATGAATAGTTACAAAAAGACGTTTACTGTTACGAAAGCACTAAGTCCACCAGACACTTTTCTAAAACTTACTTCGTAAGCTTCATTTACATCTTGGAGTTTTTGGTCAGCTTTTGGATCTTCACGATTTTTATCAGGATGAAGCTTGCTAGCCAGTGATCTGTATGCTCTTTTGATCTCACTTTTATTTGCATTACGAGGTACATTTAGGATGGCATAAAAATCCCTACTATATTAAAATGGTAAAAGGTCTGTAGAAATACCAAAACTAACCCACAGTAAACTACAATAGAACTAAAAAACAACGACAACGTCAAGGCGTGTAACCCCAGGTTCATACCGACCTCGTTGATATGTGACAATGCTATTGGTCAGAATGAGTACCTAGTCGAAAAAACAAATTGTCAACATTGAACTTAGCTAATGAGTAGTTTTGATGACTCTTACTGAATCGAGTCTTACATTTTAAGTCTAACATATCTCAAAAGTAAGATTGTAGCAAAGAATTGATGCTATTAACTATTTCATTCATCCTTTTAGTACTAACGTATCGAATCGTCATATGAAATACAGATTCAGATTTGTGTAGTAAGGACAGAAGGCCTACGACCTATGTTATTCCTTTTCTAGTATGCTTCGGTGGGTGTCCAGTCTTCTCTTGAAAGAGTCAATTGAAGGTGCGAACACCACTGCTTCGGGCAGCAGGTTCCAAGTATTGATGACTCGATGTGAAATCCTGTGTGCCGCAGGTATTTTGTTCGTTCTTGGTTTTTCTACTCGTATACTATGTCCTCTGAGATGTCCCGATCTAGTGGGGAGAAAAAGAGAGAATAACCATGTTGGTTTCCAAAAATGCCATTATGGTCCGTTTGACTATTCTTTTTATTATTTTACCCACAACACTGGTGAGGCTTACAGGTCTGTAATTCAATGGAACTTGTCGTGGACCTGTTTTGTGTATGGGAGTGACTATCGCCTCCTTCCAGTCCATAGGTAGCACTCCTTGATCAAGTGACATGTTGAATATCACAGTCAGTGGGGGCGCGATATAATGTGCAATATGTCCCGATATTTTGAGGTGTAGTTCATCTGGCCCTGTTGACTTTTCCATGTTTAAAGTGCCAAGATCCTTAAGTACATCGTCTTGATCGAAGTCCACGGTGAGCAGGTGGTTTGTTGACTGTTTATCTTGGCCTGGTTCTTTCTTTAGAGGAGGTTCCTGAGTGAAAACTGTCCCAAAATAGTCAGCCATAGCCTCTACTTTTTCCTGACCTTCCTCTATCATTTCGGATTCACTTCCTTCCTTAATTAGGTTGGGAATCCAATGATGGATCCTTGTTCTGTAGTTTATGTACGAGAATATTCTCTTGGGCTGCTTGAGTGCAGATTGTGCCAGTTGCATTTCATATTTTCTTTGAGCTTCCCGAATTTTCGCTATACATTTGTTTCCTAACGATCTGTAGCGTTCCATCGTACATGCTGTGCCAGGGCGGATAGCAACATCCCAACATTTCTCCTTTTGTCTTAGTAAACGTCGAATATCCCGGCCTATCCAGGGATGGTCATGCTTCTTCGTCTTTGGGACTGTTCAGGGTATGTATGATTGAGCTACCCGACTGTATAACTGCCTGAAAAGAGTCCATGCCTCTTGTACTGATGCGTTAGAGTCAAGTTCCCAGTTTTCAGCCAACGATTCGGAGTTGATTGCCCCCATGTCTGCCTTCCATATGTTAGGACGGGCCGGCGCGACTGTTTAACAGGCAGTTTCATCCATGAATTTGAATAAGATGACTGCATGGTCACTGCTCCCTAGTGGTGGGAGGAAAGTCATATGACCAACGTCATCACTGTGTGTGAAGACTAAATCTAAAAGAGAAGAGGAGTTTCTTAAGTCGTATGATGTAGGATTTTTAATGTGTTAGAATAAAGCTAATCCAATCGAGGTTTCTAACAGTTTGAAATCGAAGGACGTTATCGATGACCATTTTTCTAAGTTAACCCAGTTTATATATGGTGCCTTGAAGTCGCCTACTACAAGGCTTTTACCCTTGTTACACTAGGACTTAAGTTAACTTAGAAGAAAATCATCTGCTACACATTCTGGACTACGATATACTACAACTAATTCAATATCTTGCCGTCGACATTTCAACTAAGATCGCACCAGTTCACATGTCCCTGAAACATGTGCTACTGTCTCAGCTAGTCTTATGGTTAGGGCATTTTTCGTGTACAGAATAACCTCACCTCCCCTACGGTTTAATCTATCAGCCCTACTGGTTAGAAAACTAGTCAACTGGATTTCACTATCTAATATTTCTGACGTTAACCAATTTTCCGAGACAGCAATAACGTCCTTTTTTCTTTATTCATCATTGACTTGAGCTCCCCCATTTTATTTAGTAGGCTGCGAGCGTTTGTGTAGCATAACTTTAAGTATGTGGAGAACTTTCCCTTGCCACCCAGAGTGGCTTGGGGATCGCTTTGCTCCGAACTTTTACAATTTGGAAACCCTTAAGAACGAGGTTTCTTTCTCCGTTTTGGCGACGCTCATTTATTTCCGCTTCTGTAACTTGCCTCTTAATACGATCAGCTAGGCTGAGATCCTCACGGACGTATATTCCGGCTCCAGTCACTTTACGTGAATTATCTAGAATCATGTTCCTTTCTTCAACAGTGGTGAATGTAACCTTCAAGAGGCGGCTTCTCTGAGGACTTTCGGCATCCATCTTTTCTCATATTCTATAAAGCTTACAAATACTAACTCCTGAAACTGTATCTGGGAGTAGTTTACTTATTAAAGACTTAATATGGTTGAGATCGTGTTCAAATCTAGCCTTTGGTTCTTTATCGGAAGATTATCTTAACTTATGAAAAGTGACTGATATCTCAGAGAGATCTGACTTGTCACGCAGTGGAGTTTTTGTTTCTGATACCGTCTCTTCCAACGACTTGCTAACCAGCTGTGTTTTGCCTACAGCTTTTTTCTACTCATTTCTTTTTCTCCGTACTGAAGTCCACCTATCACCATTCAGGACAGCCACACCGGGACTATTGGGAACGGTGACAGTCTTATCCGGGTCCTCATTTTCGACTAGAGGTGTATGATTGTCGATGTCAGTATCTACCGGTACTTCACTCGTTAATTTCAACGGAGATTTCACTTTCCCGTCAACCACAGTCAGGTGTTTAGCGAGTCCGATAGCAGCACTTACTACACTGACACAATCTCCACCGTCAGTGCTCGTGTTACCAGCGCTACCGCCATCGTTTCTTGCAGGCCGAAGCCAATAGGCTCATAGCCTCATGAATTAGTAACTTTTTATTTTTACAGCAGAACATACAAAACCAATGTGAGTTAGGCTTTGAACATCTTTTGTATGCCATAGGACTTAGGCGTGCACACATCTTATGGTGCCACTTTTTAGTCATCGCAACCCTTCCCCAACGAGGAACAAGCAGTTTGGTTGTCCACATTTATGAGTCTTACCAAACATTTTAATTTTGACTAAAAGGTCTAAACACAAAATGATCACAGTGAGAAAACTAGTGTCAGTCAGGGAGTAAAAAAAGTTACCACAAGACAAAGTTGAGCGAAAAATTACAAACCTTAACCAAAGTACTTTTAGTTAGAATAGACCGAGAATGCTTTTTGGTGCTACAAGTACCCAAAGCAAGGATAATCAAAACAGGTACAAGAATCACTGCCCTTTTTGAAAGGAGTGCGGTGGATAAATTGAAGAGTTTTCCGACTTGTTTTCCGATTCTGTTAGGTTACTTCTACTCAGAGTTGCCACAGCTATGTAGCACTTGATTCTGATGTCCGTAACCTTATTTTGTTCGAGGAGCCCAAAATCAGTTAAACTACATGTCCGAAATGATGGGACGAAAATAGATAATCGGAAAATGGCTAAAATTTTGGCGAGACTATAATTTATGGACGAACTAATCAGATTTACGATAAGACGTTTAAGATATTGGCGCGAACTTCATTCACCCATTGGGCTAAATAGAATTTTGGCATTATAGCTGATGTCAGTTCGTGATGGAAACCCTTAATCTAATTCCTAACCTTAACCATCAACTGCAAATCATAATTCTTATTCTTCAAGTTGCTTTATAACCCTCATTTAGCCCCGGCAAGTAGGTGGACACTCTCAAGGTTGATCTAGCGTCGCTCAAAGATCGTCCATAAATTACAGTGCAATCGAAATTTCAGTGGACATGTAATACGAGCTGACAAAATGGCATTAGATAAACACATCACGGTACACCCAAATGTGATTTATTGCGAATGCTGGACTTCAGTTACGAGTATTTCCAGTAAAACTAATAATGTTAACAACAATATCGAAGTCTTTAAAACCATTTATTTTTAATACATTTCACCATTACACAATAACCGAAACTTTATTTGCATATGATTCCGAATGTGATTAGACTTCCAAATGCATGTAGAATACAAAAGTAGATGATCTATTTCGAATGATTGGGGACCTATTCAAGTTAGACAGGAACGATGTGACCAACAGTCAAATTCGAATCCACGCCTCATGTTCATCACCTAACGTGGATCACCCCTTGGTTATATCAAAGTTCTATGACTGCTTTGAGGACCGTATAACACAAAAGACGTTATTATGGTAAGATATTATTAAGAATGCGTATAGAAAAGCTGGTGTGACCACCGTCGGATGATACAGTCCATGCGAGCCATGTTAACATTTACGTTGTCGAGGAATATAGCAGTTATAAAAAGAAAGTTGACAAAAAAATTAGATGTTGGCATTTGACTTATGGATCTACAGTTGGGGACATGACGGGTATAATGACGAATTTTAATAGGCGGTTGTTGTAGTTACCTTAGTACCATTCACGAATATGAAGCGATGATGATCCGAATTAGGAATTATCTAACCAAAGCTCAATCGAATATGTCCCTCTGAATACAACGCATTTTCTCATGATGATGTGTTTTCATCTGTAGCTTTGTGATATATCTAAGAACATAAAGATTTTGGGAGTAGTTCATATGAAATCCACATGGCCAGTGAAAAAGCACGTGATAAGAAGTACCGAAAACGTGATAGATCACCTAACGACATAGCGAAACTCTCCTGTATTATTTGTGAAATTTAGATAATCCGGTAGATTTAAAGTATGGAAAGCCAATCGTGACAAGTAGTACAGACCTAGAACGAACCCGGTTGAACGCGCAGTACCGAAACTTATTCATGGACGTGCGTTTTCCTGTTAAAGGTGTCACAGGTAGTCGGAGTTTAATGACACTGTAGTGTCGCGTCGAGTCGCGCTTGAATATGATCACCACTGCAGGAAGACTATGTGCCATTTGATCGATAAGATCCCCCGTAGGCCAAAAATCAGAGGGCAGTTGATGACTGTAGTCGAGACGTATTTGTTGGCGATCTCGTGGTATCGCTTTAACACCGAGATCGTGTAGTGACTCACATTTATCACGAGAACACAACTGGTTTAATAGAAACAATTATTCTTATAACCAACTGTACCAGTGCTTGTTTTAATGTGCTTTTGTTTGACTGTGCTAATGACAGCTATTTTGTGCTTCCATTCTTTTACTTACACTTCGATTGTAACTTCGCGCGAATTCGGTTACCTTCTGTAACCAAGGTTGTATCCTGGCACGATCTCGGTATCCTTTCGATGCCACGAGATCGCCAGCAAATATACACCTCGACTTGGTCCATTAACTGTCTTCTGATATTTGGCTTCTCGGAGATTTTATGGATCTATTTGGTTACGTCCAACCTTCGCCCTCTGATTTATCTGGCACGTGTTTATTGGTAGCGGTGTTCACAGTTAATCTCAATTCGACGCCACGCTACAATTGGTAATCCCAATTCGACTACATTGGTGACCCGTATTTTGGAACACGCCTCAACTTCTGATCAAATCTTCCAAAGAAGCCAATTCGGTGAGTCTATGATTTATCTATCCACGTCTGTCGTATATTTTCATATTTTTTAATATATAATATACGCGACATGACGGATAACGATAAGAATAGTATTAATATAATAGACTCACACGTATGTGTACCGAATCCTTGTCACTTTTTATTCGCGTGATGATGAATTCCACGCTTTATTCGAGAAATGTTACCCTATTAACTATTCTCCTCGCTGACCCGGCTGCTTGGTACGGAATGCATACGCATGAGCATATCCGTCTACCACACAGCACCAAATGGTTAAGTAAACGGTTTCACTGCCAACTTAAAATGCTCTACGAGCACACGAAAATGGCAACTGGCACGAAACCTTACCGCTCGTTCTTTTAGGGATCAGAACGAGCTTAAAGGCAGATATCCAATGTTCCGCCCTTGAACTTGTATACGGCACGACATTGCGTCTGCCCGGAGAATTCTTCACACCACGGAGCAGACCTAATTTCGGTAAATCAGACAACGTCCGTCGACTGTCTGCATTTATGTGAACGCTGTCTCCGGTGTCAACTCGAATACAACATCGACAGGTCGCTCTCCCTCGAGAGTTATCTACCTGTTCACATGTTTTTGTACGAGTAGATTCGGTACGCAAACCTTGGCAACAACCTTACGAAGGCCCTTTTCACGTGATCGCTCGTCACGAAATGACCTTCAAGGTTGATCGACATGGCCGCGTCGAGATCGTCAACATTGATCGTCTCAAACCAGCACACGTCGATGACAGTGCCCTATCTGACAACCTGAGATTTTTTTTTTTTTTTTTTTTTTTTTTTTTTTTTTTTTTTTTTTTTTTTTTTTTTTTTTTTTTACATCTGAGACCTCATTCTCACGTCCCAGTCAACAGCACGCGTCATCTGCACCGTCTACGGACGAGACGACAGTCTCACGTCCAGATCAGCAGACCACGCCGCCCTTGACTTCGGATGAGGTTGCAGGCTCACGCGACGCGAACGAGACTACCGTCTCACGTTCCGGTCGCCGAGTACGGTTACCCGTACGCTTCCGCGACTAGCCGCACAGTTAAAAAACGATACGGTGTAGGATTATTCCTATACTACACGCATGCTACACTCTTCTCTTTTTTGATTTTCTTTTTGTTTCCTGAGCACACGCCTTCGACCATCTCCGTTTGGTTCCGTCGACTTCAGTCAACTTTGGCGAAAGCTGGCCTGATCACCCACGCTCTTGTCAACGTACTCAGTCGATATCTTCGTTTCGAATTTTTGGCACACGCTTGGTCTCGAACTTGGTCGTTATGGTCGCTTCTGGTTCATCGGATCAACGTGGTTTCGTCCTACGTCTGCAGCGTTTCTGGTCCGGACCCCTACGAACGCCATCTTCAGATTCTGGATACAAACCACTCTGGTGTAGCATGCCAACTCAAGCAACAAATACAGCACATCGCTCCTGGTACCGTTCTCCGAAAGCGACCTTCGTTGGCAACTCGACGATCAAGGATCGCTTTCCTGTTCGCCAATTCTTCCGTCCTACAATCGCTCGTCAGCCGCTCAGTCCTACGATTCAAACCGCTATTTATCGAAAGTGTAAACCCTTTCTAGCGGGGGGCTCCTGTAGTGACTCACATTTATCACGAGAACACAACTGGTTTAATAGAAACAATTATTATTATAACCAACTGTACCAGTGCTTGTTTTAATGTGCTTTTGTTTGACTGTGCTAATGACAGCTATTTTGTGCTTCCATTCTTTTACTTACACTTCGATTGTAACTTCGCGCGAATTCGGTTACCTTCTGTAACCAAGGTTGTATCCTGGCACGATCTCGGTATCCTTTCGATGCCACGAGATCGCCAGCAAATATAACTCGACTTGGTCCATTAATTGCCTTCTGGTATTCGGCTTCTCCGGGATTTTATGGAGTCATTTGGAACGAGCTTCTTACGCCTTCTGATCTATTTGGCACGTGTTTCTTGGTAGCGGTGTTCATAGTCAATTTCGACTCGACGCCACGCTACAATCGTGCCAAATGAGTACAAGTGGAACTACTGAGCAAACGTAAGTTCGTACAAGGTCACAATCAACGGGAGAATGTATGTATTTTGGTACACCAATTGCATTCTCTTGATAAAAGTAGTTCACTACAATACTATAACCACAAACACGTTTTATCATCAAAACGCGCCAACCCAGTTATTCCAAGTGTCAGGAGCGAAGAGATTCAAAGATATACTTGATAAACCGTTGATATATCGAGAAGTTATCAATCTAATTTGACTATCGGTCATAGGAGATATGGAGCACAGAGTACCCATTTGTGATCTCCTTTGGATGCGTGACCAAGCGATTTCAGCTAGGTGAGTCCATTAAAACAAATGCGGTCGGCATCAAATGTCGAAGACTTACAGAGCTATCGATTTTGGGTATTTATTTACCACTAAACTGTTCAAGATACCACAGGTATTTAGAGTTTAACAGAGATTTTACACACAACACGTTTTCAGTCGTAGGATGCAAACCCAGTGAAATAAGAATAAAAAATTGGAGGGTTTAAGGACGTGTTTGGAAAGCTATCAATATGTTGAGAAGCATTTGCTATAATCTGGCTAACAGTTGCAAGAGGTGAGTAACACATCATACCTACTCATCATTTAGTACGGATGCATGACCGAGTACCT
This sequence comes from Schistosoma mattheei, assembly GCA_944470405.2. Classification (NCBI taxonomy): domain Eukaryota; kingdom Metazoa; phylum Platyhelminthes; class Trematoda; order Strigeidida; family Schistosomatidae; genus Schistosoma; species Schistosoma mattheei. The sequence continues at coordinate 23,047,286 of OX103947.1, read as the reverse complement.
TCAGTTAGGGTGCGTGCGGTCAAACTAATGAGGTCAGAAACAACGTGGAAGATCTGTATAACTATCTGTTTTGGGGATTTATTTACCTCTACATTACAAAAGTATTTTTTTAATTAAAAACCATGCTTGCAAAAAGCAGATTGAGTTATGCTAAGTCTTCATATATCGACTTTATGTTGATGATGTCACAGGTATTCAGTGTTTCACAACGCTTCTACCAGTAACACCTTCTAATATGTTTCGTTCCCACCAAGAGAAATCAAAAGACAGAGTCGAGGAGATCGGAAGAGTATATTTGGCGATGACCAATATATCGGGATTCTCTGATCTAATCTGGCTAGCGATTGTGGTTGATGTTGAGCACGGCGTTACTACACGTGATCTGGTGCGGATGCCTGACCGAGCGCCTTCAGCTAGATGAGTCCACTAAAACATATGGTCAGCATCCAATGTCGAAAACTTACAGTGCTATTTATTTTGGGGATTTATTTACCGCTACAGATCACTCCCCCCCTAGTGGGGCAGTGACGACCCTAAGACGTAGCCAGCCAGAAGTTTAAACCCAACGAGTTTGTCGTTGGTAAACACTCTTCTGATAGCTTACTAAATTTAGCAGCGTCTGGTCGTCTTTCCTTACTATATGGGACGGAGGTACAACATAGTAAAAAAAGAAAATGTACAATGAAAATTTCGGATCCTCATAAACGTCATCGTTCTTTTCCAGCCGTCCTGGAAAAGAAAAAAGAAAATGTAAGTGGATGTCGAAAATACACTCGTATTTGCGTAAAAACACAATGTCAGCGGAAAAAAAATGGAAGATAAACTCATGAGCACGTAATAACGTTAAAAAAATTGTTTTTTTTGTTTTTTTTTAATAGAAATAAAAATATATAAGCATATTGAAATTGTTTTTTTTTAAAAAAAAAATAATATAAAATATCGCAAAGTGCCTTACGTGCAATAGTCGTTTAAATGTTCTGGAAATCTCACCCTTCTTCCAGAACGCGTCGTTTTAAGTTTATTTTCGGATACTGTCGAAGTATCATCGGTGTGTTGGTTGTCGGATGAGGTATTATAAGTGTCGGAGTCATGTCGTTCGATTGTACCGAAGGAAAATCTACGTAGATAGGATTACCTTCTAAATACGCTGCTTTTAAGCGATCGATGCTGATGCTATCGTTGGTTCCGTTCTTATCGACTATATAGTACTTAGATTCACGTTGAAGAACTTTGAAAGGTCCTTCGTATGCTGATTCGAATGGTCGTCGATGCGAGTCTCGACGAACGAAAACGTGTGTACTATATCGTAAGTCAGGTTGAACGAAAACATCAGTTGATTGAGGTCGAGTGGAAGCAGGTTTAACTGAACGCATTGCGTCTGTAAGCCTGTTCGTGTAGGAGGTTAGATCCATGTTCATCGAAGAGCACGAAGGATCCACGAATTCTCCTGGAAGTCGAAGTGTCGTTCCATAAACGAGTTGAGCCGCAGTATATCCAATGTCAGCTTTCACTGCATTGCGGATACCTAGTAAGACGAGTGGAAGAGCGTCGGTCCATTGTGAAACGTTTGCAGCTGATAGCGAAACTTTCAGTTGTCGGTGAAAACGTTCTACCAACCCGTTTGCTTGTGGATGGTAGGCGGTCGTTCGGAAGCGAGTGATTCCTAAAAGTGTGGTCAGACGACGGAAAAGATCAGATTCAAACTGACGTCCGCGGTCTGTAGTGATGGTTGAAGGGCAACCGAAGTTTGCTACCCATCGTTCGACGAATGTGCGGGCCACTGTTTCAGCAGTGCTGTCCTTGATAGGTACTGCTTCTGGCCATCGAGTGAAACGGTCTACGCAGGTTAAGAGATAAGAGTATCCATTTGAATCCGGTAAAGGTCCTACTAAATCCAGATGGACATGGTCGAAACGGGCATCGGGAGTTTTAAACGAGCCTAAGGGACATTTATTGTGTCTGATAACCTTAGATTTTTGGCAGCTTACACAGGAGCGTGCCCACTCCCTCACGTCTTTATTCATGCCAGGCCAGCAAAACCGTTCTGCTATAAGCTTGATGGTTGCACGAACACCTGGATGCGAAAGTTTGTGCAATGTGTTGAAGACATTGCGTCGATAATGTTTCGGCACGATTGGGCGATCCCTACCTGTAGATGTGTCACAAAGTAAGGTTTCCTTACCTGTTCCCATCTGTTTGATGCGTAGTTTAAGTGTTGTGGACGATAACTCGTGCTGAAGATCACTGTCTTCTTTTTGAAGCTCGGCGAGTTTAAGAAGGTCGATTCCTTGGAAACTGTTCAAGGAAGTTATACGAGATAAGGCGTCTGCAACTACATTGTTTGCTCCAGAGATGTGTTGAATATCTGAAGTAAACTGCGAAATGTAGTCCAGTTGTCGAGACTCACGGGGAGAGTACTTGTCAGAAGGAGAGCTTAACGAGAAAGTGAGCGGTTTATGGTCCGTGAAAAGAGTGAATTCACGACCTTCGATGTAGTGCTGGAAATGCCGTACAGCACAATACATAGCTAGGAGTTCCCTACCGAATGTGCTGTACCTCGATTCGGTGTCTAGCAACCATCTAGAGAAAAATGCTAAGGGTTGCCAGGAGTTGTTAACCCATTGTTGTAAGACTCCTCCGATTGCTGAGTCGGATGCGTCTACTGCGATGCTAATGGGTGCTCGGGTGTCCTGATGTGCGAGCATTGTTGCTTTAGCAATCAGTTCCTTAACTGTGGAGAATGCTTTTCGTGCGGTGTCGTCCAAATTAATGGATTTCGCATTTCCACGAAGTTGGTCGGTCAGAGGTTTCATAAGTGATGCGCATCTGGGTATGAAACGTCTATAGAAACTTACCAGGCCGTTAAACGTGCGTAATTGCTTGACGGTGGTCGGTTCTGGGTAATCCAGAATGGCCGCCACTTTGGTTCTAAGGGGTCGGATACCTTGAGCATCGATAGTGTGTCCCAGAAAGTCTAATGAGTCGGTTCCAAATTGGCATTTCTGAACGTTTACAGTTATGCCATGTTTTTGTAATCGTTCGAAAACAAGGTCCAGATGCTTGAGATGTGTTTCTCTGTCCGGACTTGCGATTAGACAGTCGTCAACATACGCGTGTACGAAGTTGAGACCTCGAAAAACGTCGTCTATGAATCTTTGGAATGTTTGAGCAGCGTTCCTTAGACCGAAAGGCATTCGCAAAAATTCATAGAGTCCGAAGGGAGTTATGATAGCTGTTTTTCGGTATGTCGTCAGTGGCCATAGGGATTTGGTTATACGCTTTAACCAAGTCGATTTTCGAAAAGACAGCTGTACCTCTCAAGGTAGCTGTCAAATCGTGAATGTGAGGCAACGGGTAACGATCGGGAATGGTTTTCGCGTTCAATCGCCGATAGTCCCCAGTTGGACGCCAATCGTTGCTGTCCTTTTTAGGGACCATGTGCAACGGAGATGCATATGGGCTACTTGACGGTCGTATGATTCCTAAATCCATCATGTGATCGAATTCGTTTTTCGCTAACCTTAGCTTTTCAGGAGCTAGTCGTCGTGCTTTAGAGAACACAGGTGGTCCTGTAGTCGTGATGTGATGTGTAACATTGCTGGTTACACACGGTAGTTTCGGTTGAGTTTGTTGTATTCCAGGGTACTTATCGAGTAGTGGTTGATAGAGTGGGTCTATCATATGTTTAACTGTGACTGGGGATACTCTACAACCAGTAAAAGAAATTGCGCAAACGGACAAATTAGTGTTTCCGTCTACTAGCCTCCGTTTGCGAGTGTCGATGATCAGATTGTGGTGTTGTAGAAGGTCCATACCAATGATTGGCATAGAAACATCTGCAACGACGAAAATCCGGTGGATGGGTTTGCG